>JAYESA010000019.1:67078320-67465820 GCA_036927795.1 Iris macrosiphon | reverse complement strand
ATCCAGTTCGAAGGCACCACCCCTGCCCAAATGCCACATCTGGCCCGAAGGCCTCACGCAGCTGTAGCCTCACCGCACACACCACCAACCCAACACTTAATTCCCCCAAAGAAGAATTAAATGGCGCCCATGAGTGTAAATACCCAGATTTTTCAGGAATATAAAAATAAATATTTGAAATTTTTCTGGATTTTAAACTAATTAAATAAATGTTTCTGGTATTAAATTTTTTTTGTGATTTAATTAAATATTAAAATATTATAAAAATAATATTTTTTGGTGTAAAATAAAATATTAGACATAGGGTAATTTTTCTGGAATTTATTGGACCCCAGAACTATTTTTTAAAGACCTAAAAACTAAACTTATTTTAAACCCAAAATAAACCAACCCGGTTTATTATTAAACCGAACCAAACCAAACCAAACCAAACCCAATTAAACCGAACCCCTAAACCGACCTTAGCGGGTCGGATCGGACCCATACCCGAACCCGACCCGAAACCCTAACCCATTCCCCTCTGCACAGTAGCAGCCGTTCCCGACCCCGCCGCTTCGCCTCCCGCCGCCGGCAGTTACAGCTCCGCCCCCGCCCCCGCGGCGGTTTCGCCTCCCCCGCTCCCCGCGCATCTCCCTCTCCCGACCGTCCACCTCTTCTCCTCCCCGCTCCGCCCCCTATAAATCCCTCGACCCACCCCGCTGCCACCATCAACCATCACCGCCATCACCCGCCCTGCGGACGGTCGCTCGTCTCTCCGCAACAGCCCGACGAACTCCGGCCGGCCACATGAGATTCCTCGACGACCTCCGGTGACCCGCAGGCCGACCAAGCCGCCGCCGCCAGCAAGCACGCCGGCCGAGCTCCATCGCGACGCCCTCGCGTACGCCCAATTTTAGTCGATTCCGAGCCATCGTTCCGGTGAGGTTTTCTCTCTCCTCGCTGCCTCATTTTCTGTTATGTCGAATCGTGCGTGTAGACTGCGTGACCCTCTCGATACCCGTGCAAATTGTTCGGGGTATCACGTCCTGTGTCGGTCGCAAATCGTGACGCAAAAATAGGAAAATAAATCCCCTTTTCTGAAAATTCAGAAATCGTCCCGAACATCCCAGTTCGCGACCGTTTTGCAATCAACCTGTTAAATATTTTAAAAATTGGCTTGAACAGTTAATTAGACCATATGACCAAGTTTTTAAACTCTATTTTAGTGTAATTTATTGAGCTGTAGTTTGTATTATTTTTTGGGATAAAAATGACCAAAATATTGGTTATTTAAATACCCTGATTTTCTCGGAACTGGGTGCGCCCGGCTAAACGGGACGACTTGGTCATGTGCGAACTTCACCGAAAGGTGTGCGCCATTAATAAGGACATGTGGGATTTCGCAGAAGCTGATTTGGATGTGCGTGTACACCGGAATCAACGCGTATCCGTCGACAACACCCCGTATCGGTCATATTCTGAAACTCGTTGTAACTTCGTGTACGCTCGTCGTATCGAAAGAAAACTTGCTCCATCGAACTCGTAGCAATACGCTGGTCCTGTGACCCAAGTTTGGTTCGATTCTGAGAACGTTGACAAAATCCTGTAACGTGGGCTCCACGGCTCCACTTAATGGACGATTTTGTGATTGGTTCATCGGAATCCAGTTCTGGACATTCTGTTGGGTTCGTATCATCGTTCTGGACTTGTAGACACTAAGTTTGACCAATTTGGAGAATATTGCCTCTGGCACATTTTTTGGTGCGAAGCGGGCCACATGTGGACCCCGCTTGTCCAGAAACTGCCACTTTTGCCCATGTGTCCAAATTTGACATATGGACAGGCAATTCTAGCTATTTGATATCTTCTGAACCTGATGGTAACATTTATTTCAGCAACCGGAGGAGTACCTGCCGATCCTGCTGGTACCAGAGCAGCAGTTGAAATCCAAGCACCAGGCAAGTATACCTTGCCAACCTTGCAGTTCTTGTTACATAATATTCCTTTGATTTATTTATATGTTATATCTGCTTAACCTAGGACCGTGTGACATTACTTAACGTTCGAATAATATTCGGGTGTCAACGCCGTACGCAGAGTTGTGTAACGTCATCTAGACATGGATATCGAGACCCTATACATTCTCGTGCTTACATTATCAAGTAAGTCATACCACAGGACACCTGACACTATTCATGAGATAGAATATTCTTGAGATATTCATGGTGATTCTGTATAGGTTACATGATTCATGACATGGATATTGCGTGTGCTTAGATATCATTATGACTTGCTGCATTAGATTTGATCTTGCGTGTCATGGACATGAGACGTGTGGTTACATTGGGTGGGGAGACTTACCATACTAAAGGCTGATTATATATATATATATATATATATATATATATATATATATATATATATATATATATATATATATAGTTATCTAGAGGTGTCTTAGACTCTGACACAGAGCTTTGGCACAAGTACTGGCCCTTCGAGAGAATGCTGCTATGGATTTTCTCGATACAGAGCCTATAGTAGTCTCAGCCTGAGTATGATTCATGCTCTCATATTGCATATCACTTAGCTGGTTATATAGTTTACCCTATTGATTCATTTATTATTGCACTGTATTTATTTTGGCTTGAGTTATTCTTGTACCTTGCTATGTCCCCTGAGGACCTGGATCTGGATTATGTCCCCAGGTATAGCAGAGGAGTTCTATCCCGAGGTATATGGAGCAGGAGCAGGAGCAGACACCGGAGCTGAACCGATCCCCGAGGACAAGGTGATAGCAGAGGATTTTTCCTGAGTATTGCTTAATCTATACTCAGTATATGTTATTGTTAGACTCTTTCATTTCTGGTTTGTTGAACCATTGTATCAGACTTATTATCGAGTTGTTTCCCGATTTACTTTATGGAGACTTGATGATGGTTTCATTTTGCTATTATTGATCATATTTTCTTCTATGGATAAGATTAGATTATGACATGTTATTTAGACCTTATTGTTGTATTACAGCTTAAGTACACCCTGATGGGTCCTTAAATTGGGTTTGCCCATCGGTGTGTGTTGCTGGCCATTGCCACGTGTCTAGTCCCTCGATATTTTGGGACTGGGGTGTGACATGATTTTTATGGTGGCCCATGCAGGTCAACGACCAAATTGCTTCGGTTTCAACTTAGGAATCGAGCAAGCCTGCAATAAGGATAGGATAAGTTATAAGATCTTATCCACTTGATTGAATCGTTCTTGATCTCTATATCGAATTCAAATTTCTTGACATGCATCCTGCCTTGATTCCTTTGTGCGCCTCTTATAGTTTATTTTGGATGCAAAGTAATGGATCCATGATCAAACGAAGAGACTCCCGCAGGATCACCACAAGGTGTTGTGGTAACCAACGAAGATGAAGTAACACTAGTGGATGGAGGTCAATCAGCACACCGAAGCAGTCAGGCAAATCAGCATGCCTCAAGAATCCAATAAGATGATATTCCGCCATAGTTTACTCCACAAATGCCCGTATTCCTACAAGGGTAGGCTATGGACGGGCATCATATATTACAAATGATCTATGCAATGATGCAAGCTCAATAGCAGATTCAACAAGAGGCTCTGCGGAACAGCCTAGTAATCGCACTATAGCAGGCAAATCTACCAGCACGACGATCATCGACGGGATCTATCACCGATTTCTGCCAGCTAAAGCCTCGTAACTTTTCTGGCAAGGAGGGGCCCACTGAAGTTCATGAGTGGCTCACAAACACTCAACATCAATTAGAAGCAGCTAAGCTTCCAAGGGAACGTTGGATGACTGTCGTCCGGATGCAACTGACGGGCAATGCACATCACTGGTGGCTTTCTGAGGAGAGACGGCTCGGACCAGACCGATTCACTTGGGAAGAGTTCTCTAGACTTTTCCAGGAGGTGTACATTCCATCTATTGCTCGAACAGAACTTCGGGACAAGTTCAATCACCTCACTCAAGACAATATGACAGTGGAAGAGTATAATGCAGAGTTCATCCGTCTGAGTCGCTTCGCCCCTTCCCTGATCCCCACAGAATAGGAGAAGGCTAAAAAGTTCTTCGATGGACTAAACTTTGAGCTACAGAGAATGATCGGATCCATTGCACCTACTTCATACACGGATGTCCTTGTTGCAGCTCGACGTATGAAGCGCGTCACCAGGAGAGAGTCCAGCCTTAAGCGGCCAATCACATCAACACTAGCCAGAGCACCACAAGGAGAAGCTGCAAAGAGACCTAACCTGCACCAACCACAGAGAGCATCTACACCACTAGAACTAATCCAACCTTCTTGCTACTACTGCGGCAAAGCAGGCCATCTTGCCAAGGAATGCCGACACAGATTAGGATTATGTTTAGCATGCGGATCCTGTCAGCATTCGGTAAGGGAATGCACAGAGCGTCGAGAAGGAGCACCGACAGTAAACCAACAAGCTCTACCAGCACCAGGAGGATATCAACCGAGGCCACCCTTGGCACCTCGAGCAGCACTCTTCCAGCAGGCCCAGAAGCAGTAGAGAAATCCACCACAAGGACGCGGACAAGCTTTTGCGATGACCTTGGAGCACGCGCAGACTCGTGGAGTAGCAAATGCGCATAAGTTTTTCATAGTTATATGTTTCTAGTAATACCTTTGTACGTGCCTGTTAGTTCATTTTCTAGCCTCAAAACTAATATTTTGAACTTATTAATAATTGATAACCTAGTTTTTCTAAGCTGTAGTTTTCTCTAACCAGATTTTTTTCACTCTTGAATTTACATAACTTTCATTGCTTAGGGAAATGATGTTTTTCTTCCTTAGGTATTTTCCTTAACCCTCATCCTTTGATTCTCCTTGATCATGATTCTTGATTGTGTCGTGCTTCGAATCTATTTTGCAAACCGTGTCATCTCTTCTGACCGGCTATGTTTCATTATTCTTTGATTGCGAGGACGCAATCCTCTTAAGGGGGTAGATTGTAAACTCCCAGATTTTTCAGGAATTTAAAAATAAATTTCGGGATTTTTAAACTAATTAAATAAATGTTTTCTGGTATTAAATTTTTTTTATGATTTTATTAAATATTGCAATATTATGAAAATATTATTTTTTGGTGTAAAATAAAATATTAGACATAGGGTAATTTTTCTGGAATTTATTGGACCCAAGAACTATTTTTTAAAGACATAAAAACTAAACTTATTTTAAACCCAAAATAAACCAACCCAGTTTATTATTAAATCGAACCAAACCAAACCTAATTAAACCGAACCCCTAAACCAACCTTAGCGGGTCGGGTCGGACCCATACCCGAACCTGACCCGAAACCCCTAACCCATTCCCCTCGGCACAGTACCAGTAGTTCCCGACCCCGCCGCTTCGCCTTCCACCGCCGGCAGTTACAGCTCCGTCCCCGCCCGCGCGGCGATTTTGCCTCCCCCGCTCCCCGTGCCTCTCCCTCTCCCGACCGTCCACCTCTTCTCCTCCCCGCTTCGCCCCCTATAAATCCCTCGACCTACCCCACTACCACCATCAACCATCACCGCCATCACCCACCCCGCCGACGGCCGTCCGTCTCTCCACAACAGCCCGACAAACTCCGGCCGACCACCGAGCTTCCCCGATGACCTCCGGCGACCCGCAGGCCGACCAAGCCGCCTTCGCCAGCAAGCCCGCCAGCCGAGCTCCGTCGCAGCGCCCTCGCGTATGTAGAAGCATGAAATACGCTGGGGAATTGTCCGCGTATTTTACAGTCAAAACTCCCAACATACATAAAGTTCCTTCTCGCGTAAAACAGAAGCTTCAAGGTTATTGGGCGTAAAATAGGGCCTCAGACCTCTCTGCGTAAAACAGAGCTTCAAGGCTGTTTGGCGTAAAATATGGCTTCATAGCTGTCCGCGTAAAGCAGAGTTTCAAGGCTGTTCTGCATAAAAGGTTGCTATACCTTCCGGCGTAAAGTTTAAAAATATGTTGTTTTTAATGCAGTGTAAAGTTGTACGAGGAACTCTTCGTATTCCTCGGATGAATTTGTCAGTCAAATCAGTGAACCTGACATTCGACAAAAGTACTACACGATTATCAGAGAGAACAGCTGTGATGATGATTTTGGCACAGAGACCCAGGTTGTCGTTTTGTGACATATTTCTTGATACAAGTCATTTTTACGCATTCAAAGGAAGAGAAATAGAGTCTTCAGAATACGCTACCTATTCTACATTAACAAGAATGAGTTTTTACGCTCAAGATAAGACAAAATCAGACACCACGTCAAAAGCTGTTTCTTATACAGAGCTCGAAGCATATCTCTGCATTTAATGCACGAAATTGAGGCATATCTCTGCATTTAATGCACGAGATTTTGTTCTATGTTCAAAATTTGTCATGACTGGGACAACTAAGACTGAGACTAATACGCTCACATCACCATCCTTCCATTTTACGCCAACCAGGCTATTTTTAACTATAGGAGTACGTCGTATGCTATCTCCTCGAAATATGCCAACTCGGCTATATTTCCAAAGGTACGTTGATAAGGCTATTTAGCCTAGAATATGCTCAAGACCTCAGTCGTGAAGGATAAATGGCTATTTTATGCTGGTTATCTGTTATTCATGAATCATCAAGCTTTACGCAAGGAGCAGTTACCTACGTGGCTTGCATGCCATGATCTTCGAGAAACAGTTATACGCGTTACCTTATAAAGGGATACGTGTCATACGCAGATTCAGAGGATTATTTAAACGTGGGTAGCTGTTATTATAACCGTAGCGTAAAGGAGGCAATCTTCTTTACAGTTTGGCTTTTTACGCCAACGAGACAGTTATTTAGCTTTTACGCCAACCAGGCAGTTACCTACGTGGCTTGCATGCCATGATCTTCGAGAAGCAGTTATACGTGTTACCTTATAATGGGATATGTGTCATATGCATATTCAGAAGATTATTTGAACGTGGGTAGCAGTTATTATAACTGTAGCGTAAAGGAGGCAATCTTCTTTACAGTTTGGCCTTTTACGCCAACGAGACAGTTATTTGGCTTTTATGCCAACCAGGCAGTTATGGGATTGACCTCTATTAATAGAGACTCCTAGTAGGACGAAAGGAGAGAAGGCACAGTCAGGCACAAACACACACAGGTACAACACACACAGGCAGAGAGCACAGAGAGAGGAGACAAAGGTGTTTTGGCTGACAACTTTGGCAACATGAATTCGACACTTCTTACAACTTTCCTTTGACCGACTTTTGCCTCCAGTTCAGAGAAAGTTTGAAGCTTCTTCTACAATACTTCTTCATCATCGTGTAGTCCATGGAACAAAGTGATCGACCGCAGATCAGACTTCCATAGCAATACTCCCCAGAATTATTTATTTATTGTACTTAACATCCTCGTATAGGATTAATTGTACTTTTCCCTTTTCTAGTTTGTAAGCAAAGGTTTCGTACAAACCCCTTTGTTTATCTCCGCAAACGAGATGGCGACTCTGTTGGGGACAACTTTCTCCTCTGACGAGGAAGAAATTGCTCTACACGATATTGTATCCATCGGAACGACGAAGAAGACTTTGGTCGTCCAGTTCGACCAATCTGCCTATGAAGACATGCTTCATCCAGGGGGTAGTTCTTATTCCTCCTCTGTCCATAACAACAGGAAGCTGCGTAAAGTGTGGATGCCCAAGACATCCTCTACCCTTCTTGCAAGCTCTCATGCACTGATCAACAAAGTTGTGACAAAACAGCCAACACGTCCTGTGCGTAAAACTTTGTCTCCCGTTTGTGACGTGGTAGACAAGACTTCTGGCAATGCCTCAGTGACAATCCAGAAGTCTCAAACATGCCCTGCGCATAAAACTTTGTCTCCCGTCTGTGACGTGATAGACAAGACTTCTGGCAATGCCTCAGTGCCAATCCAGAAGTCTCAAACACGCCCTGAGCGTAAAACTTTGTCTCCCGTCTGTCACATGGTAGACAAGACTTCTGGCAATGCCTTAGTGCCAATCCAGAAGTCTCAAACACGCCCTACGCGTAAAAGTTTGTCTCCCATCTATCACGTGGTAGACAAAACTTCTGGCAATGCCACAGTGCCAATCCAGAAGTTTCAAACACGCCATGCGTGTAAACTTTCGTCTCCCGTCTGTGAAGTGGTAGACAAAATTTCTGGTAAGGCCTCAGTGCCAATACGAAAATTTCAAACACGCCTCGCGCGTAAAATTATATCTCCCGTCAATGATGAGGCAGATATACCTTTTAAACACATCAAAGGAAAATAAGTGACGAATCCTTCAACCTCTAGGCTTTTACGTCCACAAGAGAAGAAAATTCCCACTTTACAGATTACACGTGATGTTGAAAGCCGTTCGAGGACTTTCCCTATTTTACGCGAACCTATGCTACGTCAGGATAGGTCGGTCCGCGTAAAGAAGACTCATTTCACGGGAAGATACGCTCCTCAGACAGATGATGGATCATATGCTACTCATATGGGTGAACTGTTGTATTCCTACGGCAGAGAAAGGGTTATGGTTCCTAATCTACATATTCCTACTGATGTAAAATGGCAGAATAAGCCTTCTTCTTCTTTTGGTAATCTTCCTGATTTGCGTGATTTCTTGATCCATAAATGCAAAGACAGTAGATCTCCTAATATGTTTATTATACCCCCTAGAGAATATTGTTGTAATAGTCATAAGGTTGTAATTAACTGTTGCTGTTCTAAAGCAAAACGGTCAGTGTTCGACCGATTGAACTATTATGTGTCATTACAGGAAGAAGAACCAACGTTTGCTTCAGTAAACATGGCTTCGCATATTCCTAGAGGAAGGTCGAGTTCAAGACGTCATCCCTCCAGAACTCCAATCCAAAGGAGATTTGACAAACTCATCGAGACTTTTGAAGAAGGTGTTTTTCGAAACACTCGCTCGAGGTCACGACAATCAGCTTCATATTCTTCATATTCCGACACTGGAAATCGCCAGTTTTCTGAAACATATACTGAAAGTATAGATTTAATCTCTACAGAGATCTATACTAATCCCTCAGTGGCATCTAGAGAAATGGGAGTTTATGTTGTTGGAGACGAACATGAAGAAGCTTCCCCATCAGGAAGTACTGAACAACGCATCACTGCATTGGAAACATCACTTAAAGAAATGCATACCATGATGGAAAGTATGCACCAAATGATGGTGACTCAACATGCAACTACAATAGCTCAAACACATATTCCTCCGACTCAACTACATGTGGGGGTAGACATACCACCAGCCAATGCAAGTCATGAGCCTGTTCAAAATCAAGAATCAGCTGCTCCTCAACCTCTTAACCCGGAGAATGTATTACCTCCTGTTGGAGTTACAATACATCCAATCTCTCACCTTTCTGCTGTCCCTCTCCCATCTGAAGATCCCATACAAGCATTTCGGGAATTGAAAGCCTAATTTGATGCTTTGAAACATAAAGATCAGCTCAAGAAGTTGGGAATTAACCAGCCATATCCAGCTGTCTGGGATGAGATCCCTTTCCCACCAAAATATAAACCACAGGCTATGGTTTTGTTTGAGGGAAAGACGTCGCCAAGCCAGTATACGAACTACTTCAGCATGATGACGGTATTGTTGCAAGGAAATGATGCCCTTCTCACTCGAGTATTTAAAGGCTGTTTGTCTCGAGTAGCTTACCAATGGTATCGTAGTCTACTTGACAACTGCATTACTTCTTTTGATGATTTCAAAACTCTATTCTTATCTCGATTATACGAGGGAGGAATGGATATGTCTATGTCGTCACTCATTGAAGTAAAGCAGAAGGAAAAAGAAAATGTTCGTACTTTTATCGAACGCTTTCGTCAGACTACTTTACAGATACCTCCTGGAGTTCCAGATTCAGCCTTGGTGGATATTTATAGAAAGAAGCTACTCCCACTAATCTCAGTATTCATGGGACCATATCAGTTCCATGATTGGCCCTTATTTATCATATCGGTAGTAGTCGCGGAAGATAATAGTCGGAAGGCTCGTGACAACGGAATCATGATCTCTACCTCTGATAGAGGGAAGCGTTCATCCTCCAATAGTGACAATACTCGTAGTTCGAAAGGAAAGGAAGCCCTGGCAATCAATACATCCAGACAAAATACTCCGGTAACTACGCAGACGAATTCTGGAACTTCCAGACCTAAGGAGGAATATTCTTTTGACGACAATGATATTCCAAGCATATTTGATTGTCTAGTCAAAAGTGGCAAGCTTACTCTACATGAGATAAAGCGTCCAAATAAAGTCGTCAGTACAGACAACCCTAAGTACTATTTTTTTTACAGATACATACATCACCCTACAAAGGCATGCTATGTACTGAAAAGGAAAATCCATGAGTTGATCGACGCCAATGTCATCACTTTGCGTAATAACGAGAAGACGGTCATTGCAAATACGGTCTCACCCTGATCCAGTATCAAAAATTGAGAAAGGGACTAAAGCTGCTAAAGCCAAGTCTAAGAAGAATTCAAGATGTAAACCCTATTATATGGTTGAAACATCCCCGGCATCGGAAAAAGAGGCTATAGCAACCGGAACACGGTCAGGAAGAGCCTACCTCAAAGAATATGAAGGGAACCAGGAAGAAGCAACGGCAGACACTTCAGCCACCAAACCTCCAGAGTCTGAACCTGTAATACCAGAGGCAGGTCCTTCTAAATCAACTTCTGTGGACAAAGGTAAACAGAAAGAAGTTCGTTTCGATAAACCTCTAAAAAATACTCAAAACAAAGGTTTAGAGAAACCATATAACTTCGACATCTTGGCTCAGTTGGCTAATACTCCAGCCAGATTGTCCATTTTTGAGCTACTTCGTTTATCCAAAGACACTCGTCAAGCCTTGAGTGAAGCATTAATGCAAGCAGATGTATGCTTGACTCAGCTCAAGTCCCCTGATAAAGAGCCTGTGGCATGTCCTCAATGCCATAGTGTGGTGGAAGCAATCCCTAACATCACTTTCACTCAAGAGGATATGTTGTTAAAGCATAACAAACATGACAGGCCTCTTTATTATACGGGATACATCGGCGCCATTGAGATAGACCGGATTCACATAGATCTGGGATCGTCAATCAGTATTATCCCTCATAGTCTGCTGAGACCATTGAGAATTCCTACCAGTGAATTGGCTTACACTACCACTACAATTGTGGGCTTCAATGCCAGGAAAAGCAGACCATTGGGAAAGATTCGTCTGAGAATCCAGATTGGTGATCTGAGATCATTGGCTACATGCTATGTCATTGATTCGGAGGTGTCTTATAATCTATTGGGTAGACTATGGATCCATGATCACAATATTGTTCCTTCAACTCTACATCAATGTTTCAAATATGTAGATGCTCAAGGAACAATGAAAACAGAAGTTGTTGATCTCAATCCGTTCAAAGGAGTTGAATCCTACTATTCTGATGCCCTCTTGTACACTCAAGACTATGTGAAAGAGGTGTCAGGCAAAATGGAGGAAGAAGTCCACCATGAGCCGGGAGAACCATCTGCTGAGCAACCTTTGTCGATCCAAGTGAAAGGGCGGGTTACCCGTCCAAAAGTCTCGGAACCTATGACTATTCACTTGGGCAAAACTAAGTCGGGAGAAGGAAATGATCCTCTAGTGATCAATCTGAACAGAAACCTCCACCTTTGGTCATTGACCTTAGGCGCAATATAGAAGCATGCAAAATATGCTGGGGAATCTTACGCGTAAAACCCTCGAGACGCAGGAAGCCCGCGTAAAACAGAGCTCCAGCACTGGGTGGCGTGAAATATGACTTCAGAGCCATTGGCGTATAGCAGAGCTTCAACGCTATTTTAGCGTAAAACATAGCTCCAGAACAGCCTGCGTGATACAGTATTTCCAGACTGCTTCGGCGTAAAAAGGTTGCTACATCACCTTTTCGGCATAAAACTTATCTGCTTTTAATGCAGTTGGAAGTTGTACGAGGATCTCTTCGTATTCCTCGAATGAACCTGTCAGTTGAAGCAGTGAACCTGACTCCTGACAAAGAGTACTGCACGACCATCGAGAGGACGGCTGCTATGATGATTCTGCACAGAGCCCCAGACTGTCGTTTAGTGACATAATCCTTGATATAAGATGTCGTTTACGCATCCAAGGGATACGCTGCCTATTTTATATAGGCAGATACGAGCTTTTCCGCTCAGGAAGAGACGAAACTAACTGCCACGTTAAAAGCTATTCTTCGTACAGAGCTCGAGGCACGTCTCTGCAATTAATGCGCGAGATGGGGGCAGATCTCTGCATTGAATGCACGAGATTTGGTTCTATTTTCAAAGACTGGGTGAGCTATAATTAGGACTAATACGTCCACATCACCATCCCTGCACATTACGCAATCAGGCTATTTTTAGCTATATGAGCACATTGTACGCTACCTCCTTGAAATACGCTGACCTGGCTATTTTTCAACTATAGGAGTACGCCGTATGCTATCTCCTCGAATTATGCCAACTCAGGCTTTATTTGAGCATCAAGTTTTACACAGGACTTGGCTTCTACGCCAATATGACAGCTACTTGGCTTCTACGCCAACATGACAGTTATTCGACTTCTACGCCAACTTGACTACTACTCGACTTCTACGCCTACTTGGCTATTACGCTATCAGAGCAGCTATCTGGCTTTTACGCCAACGAGACAGTTATTTGGCTTTTATCCAACCATCTCTATGCGAGGGGCAGTTATCTATGCGACTTGAATGACGTGATCTTCGAGGAGCGATTATACGCATTACCCCGTAATGGGACATGCGTCACACGCCAATACAGAAGATCATTTATACGTGGGTAGCAGTTATTATAACCGCCGCGTAAAAGGTGCAGCTCTCTCCGTTGTTCGGTTTTTACGCCGACTGTAGCTGAACTCTATAAATAGAGACCTCCGTCTACGGAGGTCCGAGGTCGAAAAAAGGTCGGAATCTAAGTCAAAGAACAGAAGAGGTCAAGGTCAAGAGAGTTTGGCAACGAGAGTTCAATCCCTCCTGCAATCTTTGAAGCTTCTTGTTTCGTCTTCTACATCACTTCTTCGTCATCGTGTGGTCCAAGGGTGTCACGCCCCAGTCCCAAAATACGTAGGATCAGGAATAAGTGACTCGCCAGCTACACATTAGATCTGACTCTGGTCTGACTCGAATACGTATAAGCTGTATAATATAAAGGGCACTATCTAGATATGCCATAAATGTAAACCTCTATGTCTCAATCCACAATGTACAGAAGTATACAAGAAAGAACTATATGTGCTAAAGTCGGCCGCCCAATAACACACAAACTCGAATAGACTCGAGAAGAGACGAGTCTACAAAACTAGGCTACAACAGCAGATAAATAAACAGCAAGAATAAAGTAACCATAATGCCGGTGGAAATGATATGAGTACCTGATACAATGCCTACAAGACGTGCAACTCCATCTGCAACTCCAAATGCTCCGTAATCGTCTATGCTGCAAAACTGGCAGGGAACCAGGTCCTCAGAGGGACGTAACAAGGTACAGAAATACAGCATGCCAAGTAAACAGAAAGTACAAGTGCAGTAACAGGGTACTCTATCATAACCAAACAAGTGTGACACAGTTTGAAGACAATGTTCGACGCGTGGACTATCTAAAATAAAATCGTAGCTCCGAACACAGAGACACACGGGGCGTACCGTAGCTCTGAGCACAGAGTCACACGGGTGATACACTACTCTAGAATACAGGATCACTACATAAACATATATAAGCGCGTGTAGAGGAGCCCAAACGTCTAGTAACTGTCTTCTCCTTCCCAAGCGGTCAACGATGGTGCGCTGAACCTGAACCTCTATCTAGCAGTCTCGACGCACGGAAATAACTCAACAGACGCGACCCTAAGGTCATCCCAGTCTCTGATCATGATGTCAGTATCAGGATGCAGGAATCTGGCACAATCACAGTGTATGAGTGTGTCCTGGGGTGTCGATATACTCAGGTATGTACATCGAGGTGCTACGAAGCATCTATCAATTATTCTATGATGTTACGACCAATGTCAGCACCCGGTTGTGATCCGGACGTGAAGTATCGAACGTCAACATAAATACGTGAACAATGTACATAAAGAACAACAAGTATCGATAATCTGAAATACAGGGTGGCAAGGTATACTTGCCTGCGTGCGGCTGCTCCGCGTCCAAGCCCTCAGGTCCCGCAGTACCTAGAGATGAGATACAAACCAGTAATCAATAATCTATTCCACGACAGACAGGGATGCGACACACATCTACACCTAAACTCAGTCTCAGCTACGACTCATAGGGACAAGACATTAGGGGGTTTGACCACAGTTGACTATCGGTACGATAGTTAAAACATCTAGTCATCAGTACCACATCATCAAGCCATCCTCAAAACACAATTAATGATTATTAACCCTTCGTTTCATTCACGAAGTACTACTCTAATTTAACCCATCATTAATTTTTAGTCCCCAAATTACCGATCAATGGTTTTATACTTCTCACTAGTTCACAATCAAACACGTGCTCCTCAGTGTTCCTCAATGTTCAAAATATCAGAATCTTAATCCTCAATAATTTAATCTTCATTAATTGATATAGCATCCTTTCCACCATGTAATATATCCAGGACATTTAGTTAAAAACCAAACCTAAACCTCCATGAAAAATATTTAAATTTATTTTAATTATGTAAACATAAACCCTAATCTATATTAACCCTAAATCAAACATACATGCATATGTGCTCAAAAACACTACACTACACTTATACCAATTTAAGCCCTAACAACACATTAAACCCTAATCTCTAGTTATTATCCTTGCTCATCATCAATACTACAATAAACCAACAAGATTTATAAAAACCCTAGTTAAAACTCAACATAAATATAAAAAAAAAGAGGGGGAGGGAGTCGACCTCGACGTGGCTCGCTAGCCGGAGGGGGTGATGGCCGGAGAAGTGCTGGTCAACAGGGTGGTGGCTGTGGTGGTAGCTACGGCAGGTGGTGGTGGTGATAGTGATAGGGAGGAGGTAGGATGAGGGAGGCCGGAGCGGAGGAGATCGGATGGGAAGTCGGCCGGAGCCGCTGCGAGGGGGGGATGCTGCACAGTTGTGGTGGTGATGGTGGAAGCCTGTGGTGGTGGTGGTGGTGGTGATGGTGATAACAGGGAGGCTGGGGGTAGTCTGGAGCCGCTGCGGGGGTTCAGTCGGCCGGACGGGGTACAGCAGTCGACGCGGGGGAGGGTGGTCTGCACAGTTGGCCGGACGGGGGGAGTCTCGGCCGGGGGTTGCAGGGATCAGTGGAGTCGTGCGGGGGGTGTAGGCCGGAGTCGGGTAAGCCGCACTGGCGCCAGAGTCGGGAGTAGAACCGTCGGCAGTAGGCGGGTCAACAGTGCACTTCGCCGGAGCGGTCGCGGGGTGGTGTTGCAGACCGGAGCCGAGGGCGGTGCGGCGCTGGTCGGACTGAGTTGGTCGGCCGGAGGAGAGTGTTCTTCAGGGAGAAGAAGGGAAGAAGAAGAATAAAGGAAGAAGAAGGAGAAAATTGGTATGGAGAGTAATATGGAGGAGGCAGGAGAGAGAGGGAGAGGGGTTTTTTCAATACCTAGGGCTTATGGACGGCTTTGGGAGTAGTAAGGGTGATGTTGATGTTTTATAGGGGGGTGTGTGAGGGATGAGTGGTGGGTATGTTCCCATTTAAATTTGGAGGGCTAGGATTTAACATGAAGACTTGGCTTCTTCATGCAAAGGAAGGGGGAGAGAAATGTTGACTACGGTCAACAATTGGTAACCTCTCCATTTGGTCTTGGCCAATGAGGTGAGGACACATAAAATCAATAAATTGCAACTAAGCCCCTTAAATTCGAGAAATTGTACGAACACATAAAATGATACAAAAATTATGGAGAAATTAGAGTTTGGTTATTTGCATGGTGAAGGGGTGTTGTGTGTGTGGCATAGGTTTAATTTAATGGCCATTGGGATTAATTGGGGATTAAAATAGGATTAGGCAAAATTGGTATCCTCGATTTAAATAGAATTAAACTGTCCCGCGCTTTTAAATTAAATGGGGCACTTGGGGTCAAAATTCGAAAATGACACAAGGTCAAAAATGGAGGGGTTTTGGAGTCAGTCTTGGACCCTTTAGTTGGTCCAGCTCAACGGGTTAAGTTGGTATCTCAAAATTGAGGGTAACGACACAAGTGTCCGACACGGAATTAAATATAGATTTTAGGATATGGGAAGTTGTGCAATTAATTTAGGGCACAACGGATTTGATTTTGAGTGACGGAAAAGTCCAGTGCCTAAATTGGCGAGTCAAGTCAGAAGTACAATAGTCCGATGGAATTTATGGACTGATATTGGGCTCCGAATAAAATAGCAACGGTAGGGGGCGCCAAGGATTTAATTAAATGGAATAACAGACAACTCTACTCTAAACCTCAACATCTGCTAAAAATCCAAAATTTTCCAGATCCATACCTGACTATCTATAGAATTAATCGAGGGGGTTTACATTCTTCCCAACTTAGAAAAATTTTGTCCCGAAATTAAAAGTAAAGCACGATAATAGCTAAAAGAATTTTAAAACGACTAGTAATCAAATGCCGTACGTAAATTCGTACCTTGCTCCTCAAATAAGTACGGAAACCGCTGCCGAATAGAATTCTCGTGCTCCCATGTAGACTCGCCTGGTGAATGGTGCTTCCATGCCACTCTGACCAGTCGAATAGTCTGCCCTCTCAAAGTCTTCTCGCTGTGATCGAGGATCTCAACTTGCTGCTCTACGTAAGATAGACTGGGCCCGACTGTAATCTCCGAATGATCAAGCACGTGTCTAGGGTCTGCGACATATCTCCTTAGCTGCGATACGTGATGTCAATGCAAGACGGTAAGCCACTTCGCCAACTTGTTCCAAGATGTCAAAAGGCCCGATGTACCTCGGACTCAGCTTGCCTCTGCCTCCGAATCTGATGGTACCCCGAGTAGGCAATATCCTCAAAAACACATGGTCACCCTCCTTGAACTCCAATGGTCTGCAGTGCGCATCTGCCCAATGTTTCTGTCTGTCCTGTGCCGCACACAGGTGGCTCTGAATCTGCTTGACCTTCTCCACTGTCTGTGTCACCAACTCTGGACCAAGTATCTGACGTTCTCTTATGTCACTCTAATAAACTGGCGACCTGTATTTTCTGTCGTACAGTGCCTCATAAGGTGCCATCTGTATGCTAGCTTGGTAGCTGTTATTGCAGGAGAATTTCACCAAGTGTAGGTGGTCCTCCCAAGATCCTCCAAAATCAATCATGCACGCTCTCAACATATCCTCTAATATCTGTATCGTGCGCTCTGACTGACCATCAGTCTGTGGATGATATGCAGTGCTGAACTTGAGATGAGTTCCTAGGCTCTCCTGCATACTCCGCCAAAAATATGACGTGAATCTGGAATCATGATCCGATACAATGCTGACAGGCACTCCATGTAATCGTACTATCTGCCTCATATATATGTCAGCTAAAATCTCCGTGGATTGCCCAACTCTGAAGGAAAAAAAATGTGCAGACTTGGTGAGTGTCTACGACAACCCAAATTGTATCCTTCCCGCTTGGGCTCTGCGAGAATCCTGTGACGAAGTCCATGGTAATGTGTTCCCACTTCCACTCGGGAATGGAAAGCGGCTGCAATAATCCTGCAGTCCTCTGATGTTCAGCCTTGACTTGCTGACAAACTAAACATTTCGCCATGAATCTTGCAATTTCTCTCTTCATCCCATGCCACCAGAAATACTGCCTCAAGTCTCGGTACATCTTCGTACCCCCGGGATGAATGGAATAAATTGAAGCTATGTACCTCGGTCATCAACTCTTGGCGTAGCTCGCCACTCGGAACATATAGGCGATCTCCACACCTCAACATTCCGTCTTCATGAATCCTGAGTCCCGTCTGTATGCCGGCCTCTGTCCTCTCTTGTAGACGTCGAAATCTCGTATCTATAGGCAGGGCTGCCCTGATCCTCTCAATCAGTGTAGACTGAACCTCAAGACTGGCCATCTGTCCATTCATGCCTGGCAGTACAATCTCTATCCCAAGCTCCTGGAGATCCTCTAGCAATTGCCACTGTGTCGTCAAAAAGTATGCCATGGGCTTCCTGCTTAAGGCATCTACTATGACATTCGCCTTGCCAGGGTGGTACAGCAACTCAATGTCATAATCGGTCATCAACTCTAGCCAGCATCTCTGCCTCATGTTGAGCTCCTTCTGCGTGTAGACGTACTTCAGGCTTTTATGATCTGCGTAAATCTCAACACACTCACCATAAAGACAATGTCTCCATAGCTTTAGTGCAAATATCACTGCAGCTAGCTCCAAGTCGTGCGTCGGATAGTTCTTCTCATGAACTCTCAGCTGTCTCGATGCGTAGGCTATCACCTTGCCGTGTTGCATCAGTACACAACCTAATCCGCTCCCAGACGCATTACTATACACTATATATCCTCCTGATCCTGAAGGTAGTGTCAAAATCGGTGCTAATGTCAGATGCTTCTTCAGCTCATCGAAAGCCGCCTGACACTCATCGGTCCAGATAAACTCCTCACCTTTACGCGTCAGTCGCGTCATAGGCGCAGCTATCCTCGAGAAGTTTTCCACGAACCTCCGATAATATCCGGCCAGTCCGAGGAAACTCCTAACCTCTGTGACTGATGTAGGGGTAGGCCATGTCTCAACTGCAGCTATCTTCTCCGGGTCAACTGATAGTCTATCTCCAGTGATTATGTGCCCCAGAAATGGTACTCTATCCAGGCAGAACTCACATTTCCTGAGCTTGGCGTACAGCCTCTCATGTCTCAGCGTCTCCAACACGATCCTGAGATGACTCTCATGCTCCTCCTGGCTTTTGGAATATACCAAGATATCGTCTATAAATACCACCATGAACTTATCTAAGTACTGGTGGAAGACATTGTTCATCAAACACATAAATACTGCTGGCGCGTTGGTTAATCCAAACGATATGACTAAAAACTCATAGTGGCCATAGTTCGTCCGAAAGGCCGTCTTCTGGATGTCCTCTCTCCGTACCTTGATCTGATGATAACCGGATCTGAGATATATCTTCGAGAATACACATGCACCACTTAGCTGATTCAAATAAATCTTCGATGCGCGACAAGGGCACTTGCTCTTTATCGCTATGGCATTTAATGCCCTGTAATCGATACACAAACATACCGTCCCCGGAATCAATACGCAAACGTACCGTCCCGTCCTTCTTTTGTACAATAAGATGGTTGCTTCCCATGGAAAAACACTAGCCCGACTGTAACCCTTGTCTACGAGATCCTCTACTATGGACCTTCAACTCAACCAACTCTATCGGTGCTAGTCTGAAGACGAGTAAATAACTGGCTCGGCTCTTGGAGTCAACTCTATAGCAACTCTATCTCTCTGTCAGGTGGCAGGCCTGTAAGATTCTCTAAAACCACATCTTCAAACACTTATATAATGTGGGGGTACACTGGTTCACCTTGCATTGTGTGCCCCTAAGGTAGATGGGCACCATACTCCTGGGCTCCCTGAAGAAACTCAACTCAGGGTAACCTGGTGGCCTAAAAATATAATACAACTACGTCGACAATCTAGTGTCACGTGGTATTGGCTCAATCAACTCATACTAGAATGGTGTCATCGTCCAGACTTAATCCTCAAAATAAATTCTCATGTTCTATTTACCACACTAATCCTCTAAAAGAAAAATTCTTCCCTGTCTAAAGCATAATTTTTCTCCTCCTCAAAATTTTCTAAAAAAATTTTATTCCTCAAATTTCTTCTTTTCGTTATTTATCTCTCTAAGTCACAAGTACAATAATGGTATCACTCAAGCACATACTAAAATTCTTGGAATCAGATCATTATCTTCCAAGTGAGAGCCTGAAATTTTATCTCCTCAAGTCCATAATATCATTCCTGGTATCGCTATCATTTATAACAACTAATTCCTAGCATCGGGCTATGCACTTCCATAAATTATTATAGGTCATGATCAACAATCCTTCCAGCTCCTCGTACTTTCAAGATCACTGCTATCTCAAGTACAAATAGGGTACTACTGGTAATAATTCTCTTGCTACCCTTCCATACTATTTCTAGAATCCAAAAGAACTTATCAATCTATCTTACTCAGGGTAACAATCTCCTCAGAGAATGTTATACGAATTCTGCCTTCTGTCGTCTGGGCTACGATCTTCTTCTGGAGGGAACCATCAGGCACAAGCGTCCGTCTTCCGAATAATAGGGGATGAGAAACAATGATAACGATATTGACGAAAATTGAATGAATACAAATTGGAAGTCCAAGGGCGATAATCACATACAAAGTGAGTTTTAAAAATTGATTTTGGATTGAGATCCTATTCAACAATCATACTATCTATTCCTAATTTGCAGGCTCGCTTGGCACAGTCAGGTGACCAAGACGAATTAAAACGGACCTGCATGGGCCACCATAAAAATATGTCACGCCCTAGTCCCAAAATACGTAGGACCAGGAATACGTGACACGCCAGCTACACATTCGATCAGACTCTGGTCTGACTCGAGTGTCTAAGTTGTATAATATAAAGGGCACTATCTAGATATCTCATAAATGTAAACCTTAATGTCTCAATCCATAATGTACAGAAGTATACAAGAAAGAGCTATATGTGCTAAAGTCGGCTGCCCAATAATACACAAACTCGAATAGACTCGAGAAGAGATGAGTCTACAAAACTAGGCTACAACAGCAGATGAATAAACAACAAGAATAAAGTAACCATAATGCCGGTGGAAATGATATAAGTACCTGATAAAATGCCCGCAAGACGTGCAACTCCATCTGCAACTCTAAATGCTCCGTAATAGTCTATGCTGCAAAACTGGCAGGGAATCAGGTCCTCAGAGGGACGTAACAAGGTACATAAATATAGCATGACAAGTAAACAGAAAGTACAAGTGCAACAACAGGGTACTCTATCATAACCAAACAAGTGTGACACAGTTTGAAGACAATATTCGACGCGTAGCCTATCTAAAATAAAACTATAGCTCCGAACACAGAGACACACGGGGCGTACCATAGCTCCGAGCACAGAGTCACACGGGTGATACACTACTCTAGAATACAGGATCACTACATAAACATTTATAAGCGCGTGCAGAGGAGCCCAAACTTCTAGTAACTGTCTTCCCCTTCCCAATCGGTCAACGATGGTGCGCTGAACCTGAACCTCTATCTTGCAGTCTCGACGCACGAAAATAACTCAATAGACGCGACCCTAAGGTCGTCCCAGTTTTTGGTCATGATGTCAGTATCATGATGCAGGAATCTGGCACGATCACAGTGTATAAATGTGTCCTGGGGTGTCGATATACTCAGGTACGTACATCGAGGTGCTACGAAGCATCTATCAGTTATTCTAAGACGTTACAACTAATGTCAGCACCCGGTTGTGATCCGGACGCTAAGTATCGAACGTCAACATAAATACGTGCATAGTATACATAAAGAACAACAAGTATCGGTAATCTGAAATACAGGGTGGCAAGGTACACTTGCCTGCGTGCGGCTGCTGATGACGGGGTCCCGGTACCGCGTCCAAGCCCTCAGGTCCCGCAGTACCTAAAGATGAGATACAAACCAGTAATCAATAATCTATTCCACGACAGACAGGGATGCGACACACATCTACACCTAAACTCAAGCTCAGCTATGACTCATAGGGACAAGACACTAGGGGGTTTGACCACAGTTGACTATCGGTACGATAGTCAAAACATCTAGTCATCAGTACCACATCATCAAGCCATCCTCAAAACACAATTATTGATTATTAACCCTTCGTTTCATTCACGAAGTACTACTCTAATTTAATCCATCATTAATTTTCAGTCCCCAAATTATCGATCAATGGTTTTATACTTCTCACTAGTTCACAATCAAACACGTGCTCCTCAGTGTTCCTCAATGTTCATAATATCAGAATCTTAATTCTCAATAATTTAATCTTCATTAATTGATATAGCATCATTTCCACCATGTAATATATCCAGGACATTTAATTAAAACCCAAACCTAAACCTCCATGAAAAATATTTAAATTTATTTTAATTTATGTAAACATAAACCCTAATCTATATTAACCCTAAATCAAACATACATACATATGTGCTCAAAAACACTACACTACACTTATACCAATTTAAGCCCTAACAACACATTAAACCCTAATCTCTAGTTATTATCCTTGCTCATCATCAATACTACAATACACCAACAAGATTTATAAAAACCCTAGTTAAAACTCACATAAATATAAACAAAGAGAGGGGGAGGGAGTCGACCTCGACGTGGCTCGCTGGCCAGAGGGGGTGATGGCCGGAGGAGTGCTGGTCAGCAGGGTGGTGGCTGTGGTGGTAGCTACGGCAGGTGGTGGTGGTGATGGTGATAGGGAGGAGGTCGGATGAGGGAGGCCGGAGCGGAGGAGATCGGATGGGGAAGTTGGCCGGAGCCGCTACGGGGGGGGATGCTGCATAGTTATGGTGGTGATGGTGGAAGCCTGTGGTGGTGGTGGTGGTGATGGTGATAACAGGGAGGCTGGGGGTGGTCCGGAGCCGCTGCGGGGGTTCAGTCGGCCGGACGGGGTACAGCAGTCGACGCTGGGGAGGGTGGTCTTCACAGTTGGCCGGACGGGGGGAGTCTCGGCCGAGGGTTGCAGGGATCAGTGGAATCGGGCGGGGGTGTAGGCCAGAGTCGGGTAGGCCGCACAGGCGCCAAAGTCGGGAGTAGAACCGTCGACAGTAGGCGGGTCAGCAGTGTACTTCGCCGTAGCGGTCGCGGGGTGGTGCTGCAGACCAGAGCCGAGGGCGGTGTGGCGCTGGCCAGACTGAGTTGGTCGGCCGGAGGAGAGTGTTCTTCAGGGAGAAGAAGGGAAGAAGAAGAAGAATAAAGGAAGAAGAAGGAGAAAATTGGTATAGAGAATAATATGGAGGAGGGAGGAGAGAGAGGGAGAGGAGGTTTTTTTAATACCTAGGGATTAGGGCCGGCTTTGGGAGTAGTGAGGGTGATGATGATGTTTTATAGGGGGGTGTGAGGGATGAGTGGTGGGGATATTCCCATTTAAATTTGGGGGGCTAGGATTTAACATGAAGACTTGGCTTCTTCATGCAAAGGAAGGGGGAGGGAAATGTTGACTACGGTCAACAATTGGTAACCTCTCCATTTGGTCTTGGCCAATGAGGTGAGGACACCTAAAATCAATAAATTGCAACTAAGCCCCTTAAATTCGAAAAATTGTACGAACACATAAAATGATACAAAAATTGTGGAAAAATTGGAGTTTGGTGATTTGCATGGTGAGGGGATGTTGTGTGTGTGGCATGGATTTAATCTAATGGCCATTGGGATTAATTGGGGATTAAAATAGGATTAGACAAAATTGGTATCCTCGATTTAAATAGAATTAAAGTGTCCCGCACTTTTAAATTAAATGGGGCACATGGGGTCAAAATTCGGAAATAACACAAAGGTCAAAAATGGTGGGGGCTTGAAGTCAGTCTTGGACCCTTTAGTTGGTCCGGCTCAACGGGTTAAGTTGGTATCTCAAAATTGAGGGTAACGACACAGGTGTCCGACACAGAATTAAATATGGATTTTAGGATACGAGAAGTTGTGCAATTAATTTAGGGCACAACGGATTTGATTTTGAGTGACGGAAAAGTCCAGTGCCTAAATTGGCGAGTCAAGTCAGAAGTACAATAGTCCGATGGAATTTATGGACTGATATTGGGTTCTGAATAAAATAGCAACGGTAGGGCGCGCCAAGGGTTTAATTAAATGGAATAACAAACAACTCTACTCTAAACCTCAACATCTGCTAAAAATCCAAAATTTTCCAGATCCATATCTGACTATCTATAGAATAAATCTAGGGGGTTTACAAAGGGACAAAGTGATCGACCGCAGATCAGAATCCTATAGCAATATTTCCCCAGAATCAAATTTTTGTACTTAACATCCTCGTTTAGGATTAATTATACTTCTTTTTCTTGTTTGTAAACCAAAGTAAGAGTTTCGTATAAACCTTGTTTCTATTTTTTTTATTTATTATCAAACACAAGATGGCGACTCTGCTGGTGACTACTTTCTCATCTGACGAGAAAGCTATTGCTCAATACGATGCTGTATCGGTAGGATCAATGAAGAAGACCTTGGTCGTCCAATTCGACCAATCAGCCTACGAAGATATGCTTCGAGCAGGGGGTAGCTCTCATTCCCTCTTTGTCCAAGACAACAGGAAATTGCGTAAAGTATGGATGCCCCGAACATCCCCTACCATTCCTGCAGACTCTCTCTCTCCGACCAACAGGGTTGTAACATCGCAACCTGTGCACCCCGTGCATAAAACTTTGTCTCCCGTCTGTGACGTGGCAAACAAAACTTCTGGCAATGCCTTAGTACTAATCCAGAAGTCTACTCCGCACTCTGCGCGTAAAACTCTGTCTCCCGTCTGTGACGTGGCAGACAAAGCTTCTGGCTATGCCTCAGTGCTAACTCAGAAGTCTACTCCGCGTCCTGCGCGTAAAATTCAGTCTTCCATCTGTGACGTGGCAGACAAAATTTTTGATAATGCCTCAGCGTCAATTCAGAAATTCCAAACGTGCTCCTCGCGTAAAAATACATCTTCCCTCCATGGAAAAGTAGATGGTCCTTGCAATCATCGCAAGGGAAAACAAGTGGCAGATTTCCCAACCTCTCGGCCTTTATGCCATCAAGAGAAGAATATGCCCGCTCTCCAGATTACACGAGATGCTGATGGCCGATTGAGGACTTCCTCAATTTTATGCCAGCCTGAGCAAAGTTCCAGATTACGCCAGGTCAAGCCCCTCAGCATAAAGAAGGCCCAGTTCGCGGATAGAGACGCTCCTCATGGATCATGTGCTACTCACATGGCTGAACTGCTGTATACGTATGGCAGGGAGAGAGTTATGGTTCCCAATATCCGCATTCCAACTGATGTAGACAGGAGGAACAAGCCTTCTTCTTCTTCTTCTTCTTCTGTTAATTCTTCTGACTTGCATAAATTCTTGATTCAGAAACACAAAAATAAGGGATCCTCTAACATGTCTATTACACCCCCTAGGGAGCAATGTTGTAATAGTCATAAAGTTGTAGTTAACTATTGTTGTTCTAAAGCAAAACGGTCAGTTTTCGACCGGTTGAACTACCCTTTGTCTTTCCAGGAAGAAGAGCCTACATTCGCGTCAGTGAACATGGCTTCACACGTTCCTAGAGGAAGGTCAAATTCAAGACGTCATTCCTCTAGGACTCCAAGCCAAAGGAGATTCAACAGACTCCTTGAAAATATTGAAGTTGGGGTGTTTCAAAACACCCGTTCAAGGTCACGACAACCGGCTTCATATTCTTCTGATTTCGACACTGGAGGTTGCCAGTTTCCCGAATCGGATGCTGAAAGTCTAGATTTGATCTCTACAGAGACCTATACTAATCCTTCAATGACATCCAGAGAAGTGGGAGTCTATGCCATTGGAGATGAACGTGAAGAGGCTTCCCCATCAGGAAGTACTGAGCAACGCATCGCTGTATTGGAGACATCACTGAAAGAAATGCATTCCATGATGGAGAGTATGTGTCAGATGATGGTGACTCGACATGCAGCTGTAATAGCTCAAGCGTCGGTTCCTTCGAGTCAACTACGTGTGGGGGTGGACTTACCACCATCCAACGCAAACCAGGAGCCTGTTCTAGATCAAGAGTCAGCGGCTCCTCAACTTCTCAACTCGGAGAATGTATTGCCTCCTGTTGGAGTTACGATACAACCGATCTCTTACCACTCTGCGGTCCCTTTACCAGCTGAAGATCTAATGCAGGCAGTACGGGAATTGAAAGCTCAATTTGATGCCTTGAAGCATAAGGACCAGCTCAAGAAATTGGGAATCAACCAACCATACCCAGCTATCTGGGATGAGATCCCTTTTCCACCTAACTACAAACCACAGGCTATGGTTTTGTTTGAGGGAAAGACGTCACCGAGCCAGTACATGAACTACTTTAGCATGATAACAGTGTTGTTGCAAGGAAATGACGCCATTCTCACTCGAGTGTTTAAAGGCTGTCTCTCTGGAGTGGTTATCAGTGGTACCGTAGTCTTGCGGACAACTTCATTACTTCCTTTGAAGATTTCAAGACTCTGTTCTTCGCGCAGTTCTACGAAGGAGGGATGGACATGTCTATGTCCTCTCTCATCAAAGTGAAGCAGAAGGAGAAAGAGAACGTTCGTACTTTCATCGAACGTTTTTGTCAGGCCACTTTGCAAATGCCTCTCGGAGTTCCGGATTCAGCCTTGGTGGACATTTGCAGGAAGAACCTTCTTCCAGTGATCTCAGTGTTCACAGGACCATATCAGTTCCATGATTGGCCCTCATTTATCATCTCAGCGGTAGCCGCTGAAGATAACAGTCGGAAGGTGCGTGATAATGGAATCATGATCTACCTCTGATAGAGGGAAGATGTCATCCTCCAATAGCGACCATCCTCGTGGTTCCAAAGAAAAAGAAGCTCTGGCAATCAATACGTCCAGGCAGCATACTCCCGGGACCACACAGACGAAACCTGGGGCTTCCAGGCCCATCGAAGAATACTCTTTTGACGACGACGATATTCCGAGCATATTCGAGCGTCTAGTCAAAAGCGGCAAGATTACCCTCCCAGAGGTAAAGCGGCCTAATGAAGTCGGCAGTACCAATAACCCTAAGTACTGCATTTTCCATAGGTAAATACATCACCCCACAAAGGCGTGTTATGTACTAAAGAGGAAAATCCAGGAGTTGATCGACGCTAAGGCCATCACTCTGCGCAATAGCGAGAAGACGGTCACCGCCAACATGATCTCTCTTCAATTTGGCAATCTGCCTCCTCAAGAAGTTTCGGATGGTGTTGTACCTATTTTCCGGACAATGATGAACATCGCCAATCTCCCTCCGGCCAGGGGTCAAAATCATGACCTGGTACCCCTAACTACCCAGCGTGGTGAGATTATGTGGGTTCATCCAGATCTGGTGTCAGAGATCGAGGAAGAGACTCAAGCTGCTAAGGCTAAGTCTAAAAAGAACTCGAAGCGTAAACCATGTTATATGGTTGCGATATCCTCGACATCAGAAGAAAAGGCTTTAGCTACCGGAACCCGTTCAGGGAAAGCCTACCTCAAGGACTATGGAGGAAATCAAGAAGATGCATCGGCAGACACTTCAACTGCCAAACTTCCAGAATCTGAACCTGTCATACCAGAGGCAGGTCCTTCTAGACCAACTTCGGTGGACAAGGGCAAGCAAAAAGAAGTGCGTTTTGATAAACCTTTGAAGAATATTCAAAACAAAGGTTTAGAAAAACCATATAACTTCGACATCCTGGCCTAATTGGCTAATACACCAGCCAGATTGTCCAGTTTTGAGCTACTCAGGCTTTCCAAAGACACTCGTCGAGCCCTGAGTGAAGCATTAATGCAGGCAGATGCATACTTGACCCAGATCAAGTCCCCTGATAAAGAACCTGTGGCATGTCCTCAATGACATAGTGTGATGGAAGTGGTCCCTAACATCACTTTCACTCAAGATGATATGCTGTCGAAACATAACAAGCATGACAGACCCCTCTATTACACCGGATACGTCGGTTCCATGGAGGTCGATCGGATTCACATAGATCTGTGATCATCGATCAGCATTATCCCTCATAGTCTGCTCAGACCACTGAGGATTCCTACCAGCGAACTAGCTTACACCACTACTACAATCGTGGGCTTCAACGCCAGGAAAATTAAGCCGTTGGGGAAGATTCGTCTGAGGATCCAGATTAGGGACCTCAGATCAGTGGCTACATGCTATGTCATTGATTCAGAGGTGTCCTACAATATTCTGCTGGGCAGACCATGGATCCACGATCACAACATTGTTCCTTCGACTCTACATCAATGCTTCAAATATGTAGACGCCCAAGGAACAGTACAAACGGAGTTTGCTGACCTTAATCCATTCAAAGGAGTAGAGTCTTACTATTCTGATGCCATGTTGTACACCCAAGGTTACATGAAGGAGGTGTCAGGCAAAACGGAAGAGGAATCCCATCAGGAGCCAGAAGAACCCTCTGCTGAGCAGCCTCTATCAATCAAGGTGAAAGGGCGGACCACTCGTCCGAAAGTCATGAAACCCATGGCTATCCACCTGAACAAAACCAAATCAGGAGGAGGAAGTAATCCCCTAGTGATCACTTTAAACCAGAAACCTCCACCTTTGGTCATCAACCTCCGGCGTAACAAGCAGTCGACTGATGTAAATACAACGGAGAACGTAGTTTCTGACGATAATAAAGATTCTTCTTTCCATTATATTGACGCTTAATTTCCAAATTAGGAATCCTCCCCCCATAACGATATAGAACCTATAGCACAAAAATTCTTGGAAGCTATAGACTCCTATCATCCGTATGTGTGGGAAGTAGCGTCACCATCTAATGTCATCACGACATATGGGCTACATGAGGATTCTATCTTTATTGTCCCGCCTACTCGCAGCAATCAGCATCCAATAGTCTTCGGTCGCATGCGCATTGAACCGACTGTACAAGAAGATTCCCACGAGTCCGATGCTGGAAAAATACAGGTTCACAAATATAGCCCATAAGCTCTAAAGATTATACAAAGTATGGGTTATGACTTGAAGCTGGAACCAGGTCTTAACTATGGGAAAGGCAGACGAATGCCTTTGTACGGTGATCCCTACTATCAACGAACTCGTTTTGGGTTAGGGTATACCACTTCCTTTGTAACTTCTGAGTCAAGTGAGGATATATTTTCCTCTTCTCAAGATGGCTCGTCGTCCTTCGGCTCACATGCTGATCTCGAACGAGCATCATCAGTAAATACGGTATTGACAGATTCTCTCGAAGCAGACGAACAAGAATCTGAACCGTTTGAAAATGACTCATGGGCACAGCAAATGGATAAACAACGGGAACTTAGGTTCGAGCAGAAAGAACCTCCCACTGAAGATAAAGTGATCCAAATCGATGTTGGGGATGAACTTTCACCAAAACCGATATTTATCAGTAACAATCTTTCCAAAGAAGAAAGGGAAAAAATAATCCAGCTGATAAAGAAATATATTGATGTCTTTACGTGGAATAATGAGGATATGCCAGGTCTTGATCTAAGGTGGCTACCCATAAGCTCAACATATTGCCCAATTCAAAGCCTGTAAAGCAGCACCAACGCCGGTTCCGCCCGGATAAGATGGATGCCATTGAAGCTGAAATCAAGAAGCTGATAGCCTGTGGATTCATCCGGGAAGAACAACATCCTGACTGGGTTGCCAATGCTCTCCCAGTCATGAAGAAAAATAGGAAAGTGCGTATTTGCATCGATTTTCGAGATCTGAATGTAGCCTGTCCTAAGGATGAGTTCCCTCTTCCCATTACAGACGTCTTGATCGATAATACGTGCAGTTTGGAGCGCATGTCTTTCATGGACGGATTCTCAGGATACAATCAGATTAAGATGAATCCTGAAGATGAGAAGCATACTGCCTTCCGGACGCCTCTGGGGGTATATTGCTACACAGTCATGCCCTTCGGACTGAAGAATGTCGGGACTACATATCAGCGAGCTATGAGTAACATATTCCATGAGCACTTACGCAAAACAGTGGAATATTACGTGGATGATATAGCTATCAAAAGCCGCATCATGGATAATCATATCCAAGACTTGAAGACAGTGTTTGAGTTAATTCGCCAACACCAACTCAAAATGAATCCTACAAAGTCCTTTCTTGGTGTATCCAGTGGCAAATTCCTGGGATTTGTCATTACCGCTAAAGGCATTCAAGTGGACCCTGATAAAGTGAAGGCCATCTTAGAAATGCGACCACCCCGTAATCCGAGGGAACTCAGGGGATTTCAAGGTCGTCTGGATTATATCCGGAGATTCATATCTAACCTCTCTGGGAGATGTCAACCTTTTTCATGCCTCATGAAGAAAGGTGTATCCTTCGTATGGGATGAGGTCTGTCAGCAAGCGTTTAATGATATCAAACGCTACCTCACTAATCCTCCAGTTCTGGTGCCTCCCGTCATAGGAAGACCATTTCTGCTATATGTTCGAGCAATGGATCATTCTTTGGGAGCTCTCCTCGCACAGAAGAACAACGAGGGTCATGAACATGCTATCTATTATTTAAGCAGGATGATGGTCGGAGCTGAACATCGGTACAATCCAGTGGAAAAAGAATGCTTGGCCCTAATATTCGCCATTCAGAAGACGCGACATTACGTCACAGGCCAAACTATTCATATCATCTCTAGGATCAATCCTCTTCGAGTATTGATGAATAAGCCAAGTGTTCTTAATTCCCGACTTGCGACTTGGACGATGTTATTAATACCGTATGATATGGTGTATGTCCCTCAGAAGTCCATCAAAGGCCAAGCATTAGCTGAATTCTTAGCTGCTCATCCAATTCCGGAAACCTCTAATCTATACGAGGACATTTTCGACGAAGTTGCAGAATGTAATTCCGCAATAGAAGGCATTACCTGGCAGCTATTCTTCGATGGTGCCTCTAGGACTGGTCCGAAGGGAAATATGGTGTCAGGAGTAAGAATTGTTCTGGTCACTCCTGATAAACTCGTAATCTACCGAGCATATTCTCTTAGCAAACCCTGCTCTAATAATGTGGCAGAATATAATGTCCTGCTAATTGGGTTATAAGTCGCTAAAGAATTGGATATTGAATACTTGGAAGCTTTCGATGATTCTCAGCTGATCGCCAATTAGGTCAGAGGAACATATGAAGTCCGCAATCCAGACCTCATTCCTTATCACCAAGCAATGATCGAGATAGCCATGTCTTTTAAAGGGTTCTTCCTAGAACATGTACCTCGATCTCAAAATTTGGAAGCTGATGCCCTGACCAGCCTAGCTGCAGATCTAGCTATTCCTATAAGAAGGCAGAATTCGGTGATCCTTCTTAACAGAGATTTATTCTGTGTGAAAAATAACTTTCACATAGAAGCTATACGGTAAACACGGTTCCTCCTAAGAGAGACTGGAGAAGTCCCTTTATAGATTTTGTGGCATACGAAATCTTACCAGAGGATCCTAAAGAAGCAGTATCCATCAAAAGAGGATCATTACGCTTCTATTTTGATGCATCTTCACAATGTCTATATCGTCGAACATACGATAGACTGCTATTATGATGCCTCTCCGATGATGATGCACAGCGGATTATCCATGAAGCTCACGATGGCGTATGTGGAGCACATCAACCCGGTCCTAAGTTACAGGATCGTATCAGGAGAATGGGCTACTACTGGCCTACTATGATCGCAGATGCAATAAAATATACAAGACAATACAAAGCCTGTCAGGTTCATGCAAATTTTATACATCAGCCTTCTGAACATTTACATCCTACGATTGCATCCTGGCCTTTTGAAGCATGGGGTATGAACATCATTGGTCCTATTCACCCGTCTTCTTCCAGAGGTCATCGGTTCATATTGGCCATCACGGATTATTTCTCCAAATGGGCGGAGGCGATTCCTCTTGCTGAGGTAAAAACATCCAACATGATCAGCTTCATCAAGCATCATGTCATTTATCGCTTCGGGATACCCCGAAGGATAATTCATGACAATGGGCCTCAATTCATCAGCCAAGCGTTTCACCAATTTTGTGATAAAAATTGGATACAAGATATAGCCTCTACGGCATACAATCCTGCTGCTAATGGTTTGGCGGAAGCTTTCAACAAAACCATTATCAAACTCTTGAAGAAGTTCATTTCTTCGAACAAAAAAGATTGGAACGAGAAGCTAGGAGAATGTCTCTGGGCATACCGCACAACGGTACGAGCACCGACGGGTTGTACCCCATTCTCATTAGTCTACGGGAGTGAAACAGTTCTCCCCATTGAAATCCAAATTCCGTCACTCAGAATAGCAGTGGCTAATGAGTTGACTCAGGAAAATAATGATCGACTACGGCTTTAAGAGCTTGAAGGATTAGACGAGAAACGCCTTCAAGCTCAACAGCTCATTGCATTCTACCAGGCGCGCATCTCCAGAGCTTTCAATCGAAAAGTGAAAGAGAGAGTGTTCAAAGTTGGCGAGCTAGTTCTAGCTGTAAAAAGGCCAATGATCATTACACACAAGAGTAAGGGTAAATTCTAGGCCAAATGGGAGGGCCCTTACGTAATTGAAACGACGTTTTCAAACGGCGCTTACAGATTAGCCAAGCCCAATGGAGACCTAATAATGGTTCCTGTCAACGACAAATTCCTGAAGAGGTACTACGCTTAATCTCCCTCGCTTAAAATGGAGTATGGTGAAGATCTCATTCTGACAATACTACATACAAAAAAATTGGTTGGATCATATTCTATCATGTTCTTATGACCTCTAAATAGATATGTTTAACTAATTTAAAACGTCAGATCCTATCACGTCCATATTACCTCTGATAGCGTTTTGTACACAAATTTAGTTGGATCATATTCTATCATGTCCATATAACCTCTGAATAGATATATCCAGCTGAAGCTTACCGAAAGTATATCACGTCCATATTACCTCTGATATCACTTTCACCCTAGCCTGTCATTTATATTTCAAAATGATGGGTCCACAAAGTCAGAAGAAGTATCTTTATTATCTCTTTGAAAAGCAAATTATAAAAGAAGCAAAAAGGTACATCATTGGGAAGGAGTAGTTAAATCGCGAATCTGTCACACCAAAGCAGCCATCCTCTCATTCCTGGAGCTCAAGACGTTAGTACGAGCCCGCTCCAGCCTTGCCTCCTCATTGTTTAAGGAGGACAGTTCAGACCGAGCATGAATAAAACCAGCACAGGTCACTCCTGCACGTGCTAAATTCTGCTGAGCTGCATCCAGTCGACCATTCACCACGTCTAGAGCTGCCGATGACTGGAAAGCCCACTCCTTTGCCAGAGCGAGTTTGACTTCCAGTTTGCGGACCCTCGCTTCATTTTCTTCATGCTCGGCCTTGCACTTTATTTGAAGAGGAATAACCTCCTCCAAGACGGCCTTCCCTTCATCCATCTCCTGCTGCTGTGTCTGGATGGATTTATTTAGGCTTTCCATCTGTTCAGCAAGCTGTGCAGTCAGGGATTCATATTCAGCCTGAATCAACTCATCGACGTTGCCTCGAGATAGCTGCAAATACTCATTAATGGGTTGCTCTAAACCATTAACTATTTGCTCTAGCGTATTAGCTCTTTCAATGTCACTAAAATTTCTAATCTGCGTTATAGTAAGATTGGAGGACGTCTTCAGAGCCTCGAAGCCTAGATTCTTCTCCAGCACCATCGATATCAGCGTTTTCAAAGTGACATAGAAAACGCTAGTAAACTGCTCAACTTGCATGGATAAATTCGAGTGGACGCTGGGAGTGGCTGCGATATCGATGAATCCCCCTCCAGGAATGACTGCAGAGGATGTTGCTACAGTAGTCGCCTCAATAGATGGCGCTACAAAAGAATGAACACCAGCAACGGTTGAAGTTGCTGGCGTACTCAACGAAAGAGGTACAGTCGCGATGATAGGCTCATCCTCCTCTGATGATATCTGGACTGCTACGGGCGAGACGACACCCGAAAATGTTGCAGCCGAAGGGTCGGCGGCTTCTAAGCATGCCTCTTCGATATCAAAATCAAAGGATGCGACAATTCCACCCTATCCTGAGATATCTGCACCTGCAAAGAAGACAAAAGAAAGTTAATATCAACATGGTGTTAATTGTCCCAAAAGAGGCGTAAAGACGACATTTACCCATGGCCGACGGTATATATGTCGCGTCCGCAGCCAGTACAGCTAAATCATTTCTTAATGATGCTAAGCGAGCTGTCATACCTGGAGAAGAGGGTGTACCGACTGACACTGGCGGATAATCTTCCCAGTCTTCACCAAGATCCACTCGAGGCTCATCGGGTGGAATCTCGCTGGATATACTTACAGACGTGGCAGGGGTTACTCCCGTTACTGGTCTGGATAAAGGTATCTGGAATCTTATTACGCTCGGCCTCGAAGGCGATCTTGTAGCACTACCAGAAGCAGTAGTAGCAGCGATCTCGAGCAAAGAATCTCCGGCACTGTCAGTCGGAACTATGGAGATTCCCTCTCTAATAGACGAAGGACCTCTAATCAAAGAATCATCCCCAACAAGGGAGACGACAGGCTCGCTCCTAGGAGCCCCCCTGGTGGAAGCCCTTTTCGGACCTTTGGCAAGCTTCTTCTTGCGGGGAGAAGGCTCTTTCGGAGTGGAAGCCTTCCGTTTCTGGGGGATAACGAGAGGCTCGGCCGGCGGAGCTATTACGCCCCTCGGTATTGTCGTCAGGAACTCGTCTGCCCCGGCGGTGTCCTCATTTTCGTCTGAGGAAACAGACGGAACCTTCTCCCTTGTAGTAGACCTATGGGAGGGCATCATAAAACTTCCATGCACATCAAAATTGTGATGGAAGGTATTTATGGATGCATAGAACTGCGTATAGGAGTAAAGGATACGCAACTCCATAGAAAGAGAAGTCGCAGGCACGGCAAAAGTTGCACCAGTACAGCCCGTGATGAAGTACCGCCATCCCCTGGCTCCATCGATGAGTCCACCTTTGGGCTTGAAGTTGGTAATGGCATTCCCCACATGCAGCTGATCATACCCAAACTGCATGGCGAACCTACTGGGCAAATAAGGCTCCAGGTAGCAGTGGTCATCACTTCTGTACAGTAAATGGGAAGGTCTAATGTAGTCCAAACAGTAGAAGGCTTCGGAAGAAAGAATGGTCCTCCCATGGCCCTCATCCTTAAGTTTCTTCCCCTGTTGATTGATATGTACAGGGGGGGCGATATAGAAGATCTTCCAGCTGTGGGCAACGTTTAACGCCCGCCGATAATCTGTGACGGTCGCCACGTTCCAAGAGGAATTCTTGTAATTTAACAAGAAATTATTTCCTGAACCGCTAGCAGGACCGGGAGACATCACCCTGGGGTTGTGAAGAATCAACCATCCCATCAGGTACAGGAAGGGTAATTCCACCCTGGAAAAGCTTTCACGCTGCGTCTCATCAGCTAGCAGCCCATCAGTAAGGTCCCTCAGGCCAGCTTGTATCCGACATACCATGGCAGGGAGCAGGCCCAGTCTTGCTCCAAACACCAAACGCACTGCGGGCTATAAGGTGTTGCAATGAATGCGATCCGCAGACGCGATGCCAGGCACTACCCAACGGCGTAACCAGACGGAGTGGAAGCCAGCCAATTGAGCTTCCCTCGACAGAGGCTTGCGACAATGCCTCATATAACTGTAGGCTTTAGTGCCTGCAGGATAACCCCCTATCTCCTCGTCAAAGATGTGATCTGAAGCCCCTGCGTCTTCAATAAGGTCATCGACCGTGTTAGCATTCAGCATGCTCAGGGGGTTTAAGGGCCTATCTTGGCTATCTACCACCTTGTCTAGCTTAACACTTCTGGCCTGGTAGAAGAAAAGATAGGCGGCCCACTTGTTGATGTGAGCCAAATCAGAAGGCTCATTGTAGAAAGTAGTACAGGCAAGATAGTGGCACATAAGCTCCTGATATACTTCCACTACCCGAGGGTTTGTATCCCTCAACTCCCGGTTTATAGGGACGTACTCCTCATAAGGAGTGTCCCCCATTAGTAGCCTTAAAATTCCTGCCATCTCATGAAGGGCCAGGCCCAACTCCCCTAGCAGAGTGGCAAAAGTCCCGGTGAGCGAGTTGTATCGCTCCATCAAGCCTAGGAACAGGTTAGGGTTGACAGGCATCCCAACACTTATAGCGCTCACAGCCGCGAACAAGCCAATTTGTTCTAGCTCCGTCTGGAAGTGCTTCAGGGCCCAAACATTTAAACTGACCCATTGGAGATTCCCCGGGCTAAGCCATCCGCTGGTCCGAGGGTTGACCCTGGGGTACATTCCTCCATGCCCCATAAAGTTATTGCAGAAGGTCGATATCTGCACCGGCTGGATCAGTGACGTATCCTCACTCGGGACACTACTCGACAATAATCCCCTGAAGGGCATAACTGGACCTGAAGGTCTGCTCATAAAGGATCCTTGGTTCAATCCTTTGTTATATGAGATCTTCCCCGGATGGCCTTGAAGATCGGGAGTCAGAATCCATGACATCTTTCTAGGATGGGTGGCGTGGAAGAACGCAGAGATGGGATAATCCCTAGGCATACTGGGCAGATACATCACCGTGCCCTCAGCAGTAAACACCCAATCCTCCTTCTTGGGTTTGGTCTGGGATTGTTTGTCAATAACATCCCCGAACAAGAAGCCTGGCTTCTTATACTCTGTCCCATCTATGTATGTCAGGGGCTCCCCACTGATCATACTCAGCAGCATAAGTTCCCCCTGGGACGAGATAAGGGTTCCCCTTTCTTCAGGATAATTGGCTCTAGAAATGGGGAATGTCACATGGGACAAGTCCTCCAAATAGTTTGAGCTCAGCATCCCGGCAGCCGAGACCATAACTTCAGCCAGAGGAGAGATCTGCAAGTCCACTACAAAATACAAGAGAACAAGTCAGTTTCTACACTAGACGATATACTCTTGCAGTTTACGCCAAAGATTATCAGTCTGAGCTTTTACGCCAGGACTGTAAAAATTTGAGTCTTACGCTGGAAACTATTTTCTATTTTTTGCGTAAAACTCAAAGGTGGCAGCAGTTAACAATCTGAGCTTTTATGCTAGATTGACAAAATTTGAATTTTTACGCCGATATTCATGTCCAGCGCGTAAAATTCAAAGTTTGCAGTTCTACTCTGAAATTTCGACAGTCTGAGTTTTTTTTATGCCAGACTGCAAAAATTTGGGGTTTTTTACGCCGACACATTAGGAATGTGCGCGTAATAATAAAACCTCTCCGTACATCATCTTCCTCAAAGAGGCTCTCAGTATGAAAGAGGACCTTACACGAGCACGTACAACATGTGCGAAGAATTTTTATGTTTTTTCCCGAAGTCTCTACCTGTAATGTTCGGAGCACAGCTCGACGGCGGAGCGCTGCGTCCCGATCGAGGCTCGTTCAGCCTAATGGGAGTTGCTCGCTCCTGAGCAGCAGAGCGAGAAGAGGAAGCGACCTTCTTTCCCTTTGCGGTGGTAGTCTGTTTTGGTGCCATGGCGATTCTAAGTTTTCAAGAAGGAGATGAAGAAGAAGGGTTCTTGAAAAGCAAGGGTTTTGTGAAGGCAGATAAAAGTTTTCTCTCTCCAGCCCTTGGACTATTTATAGAGTTTGGATAAATCTTCGAATCCCTAACCAAATCCGATATTTAATATTCTGTTATGATTTGGGACCACGTCAGCCTATCACTTCGGGAAGACGGACAGTCAGCGGATTCAAAATTTACACCCAGAGCAGATCTACGATTTTACGCTAAGGAGCTATTTACGCTCAGAGGCGACAAATCTACAGTTTTACGCTCAGAGGCTATAAGTCTACAGTTTTACGCCCGTATGCTTTTACGCTCGGTAGCTTTTACGCTCGAGAGGCTACAAACCTACGACTTTACCCTCAGAGACTACAAATCTATGATTTCACGCTCAGAAGCTTTTTACACTCAGATGGCTACAAATCTATGATCCTACGCTCGAAAGCTACAGACAGCCAATTACAAGGGTTTCAAGCAGAAGATGCTCATTTTTTGCTATAAAACATTCAAAGTGTTTGAAATATACAGAGTTCAGCATTAAAAATGACTCTTCTTCTTGGGTCATTTGGAAGTTTGTCCAAAGTCCAGTCAGAATACTTCACAAAAAAAAAGTTCAAGTATGGTTCAGTCGACAGAAATTTCTTGCCTTTTTCAAAGGATTTTCGGGAAACTATTCTTGATGATGAGGGTCTGAACAAAATTTCTTCGCATCAGAGAAGTGACAGTTCAGAACTTTACGCAACTCCTCGTCTAAAACAGCATGACAGTTTGGATCTTCAACTTAAATGCTAAAGAGTTTTTCTACGCGTTTTCTGCTACGCGTAAAGACGAGACGAGATCAGACATTTTTTTTTATCAGAGTCGGCGTAAAACTATTCAGACATATCGAAGTTGCACCCTACTCAGACTTCCTCACAACAAATATGGCAAATCATCAGATGCGTAAAAGAAGACAATTTTTATTAATCATGATTACATATGATGGAAATCCAGTCTACAAAGGATTTTTCATCTTTCATGATTACATATGATGGAAATCCTTTCTCTACAAAGGGTTTCTCATTTTCATTTAAGATCACACCAAGAATCTGATACGCCAGGTTCTCATATTGGTGGAGATCTTTTTCGTCTTCTACAGTAGTTAATCGGCTTCCGCGGCCGATTAACAAAAAAATGATTAATGGCGGGAGGTTACAGAAATGGGCTTGTATAAATTATTCAGAGCCCATCCTCCTTACGCCATGGCAGGCATGCCCTAGATATTTTGTTGGGTGTCCAGACCCAACTAAATACTGGAACACAGGGCCAAACTGCCTACCCTCGGCCAGCGCCATGACAGGAGAAAATACAGCTTGCAAGATGTGTGGTCGAATACGACCCTTCCTCTCTCCTGGACGAATCGCCATATGAAATTGCTGATCATCCCGAGCAAAGGAAGCTATGATATCCTTCCATGATCCATCGTTGCAGAGGATATTTGCTCGAAGACACCTCTTTTTACGGCTCCGTACATGCTGGAAGAACATGATCTTCTTCTTTCTCAAGTCAACCCGACGAAGCTCGGCAACCATCTCTCTCTTTGAGGTGAAGGAAGTATGGGAAAAACAAGTTAACCCATTCGCCTTTTTATAGGCAGAGGAGAACACACCGAATCCCAACAAACTCCTAAAAATATGTTGAGAAATCAGCCTCGTGGAACATGTCAAACTTGACCGTTTCATGCTTTATTCAAAGTATTTCAAATTACGAGGAATTTGAAAACTTTGAAGGGGGTCTTGTAGAAGCATGAAAAATATGCTGGGGAATCTTACGCGTAAAACCCTCAAGACGCAGGAAGCTCGCGTAAAATAGAGCTCCAGCACTGGGTGGCGTAAAACATGATTTCAGAGCCATTGGCGTACGGCAGAGCTTCAATGCTAGTTCAGCGTAAAACATAGCTCCAGAACAGCCCGTGTGATGCAGTATTTTCATACTGCTTCGGCGTAAAAAGGTTGCTACATCGCCATTTCGGCGTAAAACCTATCTACTTTTAATACAGTGGAAAGTTGTACGAGGATCTCTTCGTATTCCTCGAATGAACCTGTCAGTTAAAGCAGTGAACTTGACTCCTGACAAAGAGTACTGCACGACGATCGAGAGGACGGCTGCTATGATGATTCTGCACAGAGCCCCAGACTGTCATTTAGTGACATAATCCTTGATATAAGACGTCGTTTACGCATCCAAGGGATACGCTGCCTATTTTACATAGGCGGATACGAACTTTTACGCTCAGGAAGAGACGAAACTAACTGCCACGTCAAAAGCTATTCTTCGTACAGAGCTCGAGGCACGTCTCTGCAATTAATGCGAGAGATGGGGGCAGATCTCTGCATTTAATGCACGAGATTTGATTCTATTTTCAAAGACTGGGTGAGCTATAATTAGGACTAATACGTCCACATCACCATCCCCGCACATTACGCCAATCAGGCTATTTTTAGCTATATGAGCACGTTGTACGCTACCTCCTTGAAATACGCCGACCTAGCTATTTTTCAACTATAGGAGTGCGCCGTATGCTATCTCCTCGAATTATGCCAACTCGGGCTATATTTGAGCATCAAGCTTTACACAGGACTTGGCTTCTACGCCAACATGACAGCTAATTGGGTTCTACGCCAACATGACAGTTATTCGGCTTCTACTCCAACTTGACTACTACTCGGCTTCTACGCCTACTTGGCTTTTACGCCATCAGAGCAGCTATTTGGCTTTTACGCCAACGAGACAGTTATTTGGCTTTTATGCCAAACATCTCTACGCGAGGGGCAGTTATCTACGTAGCTTGAATATCGTGATCTTCGAGGAGCGATTATACGCATTACCCCGTAATGGGACATGCGTCACACGCCAATACAGGAGATCATTTATACGTGGGTAGCAGTTATTATAACCGCCGCATAAAATGTGCAGCTCTCTCCGCTGTTCGGTTTCTACGCCGACTGTAGCTGAACTCTATAAATAGAGACCTCCGTCCACGGAGGTCCGAGGTCGAAAAAAGGTCGGAATCTGAGTCAAAGAACAACAAAGGTCAAGGTCAAGAGAGTTTTGGCAACGAGAGTTCAATCCCTCCTGCAATATTTGAAGCTTCTTGTTTCGTCTTCTACAGCACTTCTTCGTCATCGTGTGGTCCAAGGGACAAAATGATCGGCCGCAGATCAGACTCCTATAGCAATATTTCCCCAGAATCAAATTTTTGTACTTAAGATCCTCGTATAGGATTAATTGTACTTCTTTTTCTTGTTTGTAAACCAAAGAAAGGGTTTCGTATAAACCTAGTTTCCATTTTTTTCGTTTATTATCAAACACGCAACAAGCAGCTATCTGATGTAAATAGGGACGTATTTGCTGATGATAATAAAGATTCTCTTTTCCAGTATACTGATGCCCAATTTCCTAATCAGAAATCTTCTATATCGATATCATCGAAAAATGATCAAGAGGAAATATGGTATAATACAATTAACGAATTTTCTCCTCATAAAGATATAGAACCCATAGCACAAAAATTCTTGGAAGCTATGCACTTCTATCATCCATATGTGTAGGAAGTGGCGTCAACATCTAATGTCGTCATGACATATGGGCCACATAAAGATTCTGTCTTTATTGTTCCACCTACTCGCAAGGATCAGCATCAAATAGTCTTCGGTCGAATGCGGAATAGAACGATTGTACAAGAAGAATCTCACGAGTCTGATAATAAGAAAATGCAAATCCACGGATATAGCCCACAGGCTTTAAAGATTATGCAAAACATGGGTTATGATTTGAAGTTGAAGCAAGGCCTCCATTATTGAAAAGGCAGACGAATACCGTTGTATGGTGATCCTTATTGTCAACAAACCGTTTCGGGTTAGGGTATACCATATCTCTTGCAACTCCAAACAGCTCTGAGTCAAGTGATGATACCATTTCCTCTTCTCAAAATCATTTGTCATCCTCCAATTCAGATGATGAATTTGAACTGGGATTATTAGTAAATATGGTGTTGACAGATTCCTTGGAAACAAAAGTACAAGAATCTGAACAATTTGAAAATGAATCTTAGGCACATCAAATGGATACACAATGGGAACTACAGTTCGAACAAAAAGAACCACCTACTGAAGATAAGGTTATCCAAGTTAATACTGGGGATGAATTTTCACAAAAGCCGATATTTATCAGTAATAATCTTTCTGAAGAAGAAAAAGAAGAAATGATCCAGCTGATAAAAGAATATATCGATGTCTTTACTTGGAATTATAAAGATATGCCAGCTCTTGATCCAAAAGTGGCTACTCATAAACTCAATATATTGTCTAATTCAAAGCCTGTAAAGCAACAGCAATGCCAGTTCCGTCCAGATATGATGGATGCCATTGAAGCTGAAGTTAAGAAATTAATACCCTGTGGGTTCATCCGGGAAGAACAACATCTAGATTGGGTCGCTAATGTTGTTCCAGTTATGAAGAAAAATGGAAAAGTGCGTGTTTGCATCGACTTCCGAGATCTGAATGCGGCCTGCCCTAAAGATGAATTTCCTCTTCCCATTACAGACGTCATGATTGATAATACGTGTGGTTTTGAGCGCATGTCTTTCATAGACGGATTTTCAGGATATAATCAAATTAAAATGAATCCTGAAGATGAGAAGCATACTGCTTTTCGTACTCCGTTAGGAGTATATTGTTATACAGTCATGCCTTTTGGATTGAAGAATGCCGGGGCCACATATCAACGAGCTATGAGTAACATATTCCATGAGCATTTACGCAAAACGGTGGAATGTTACGTAGATGATATTGCTGTCAAAAGCTGCCTCAAGGATAATCACATTCAAGACTTGAAGACGGTATTTGATTTGATGCACCAACATTAACTCAAAATGAACCCTACAAAGTCCTTTCTTGGTGTATCCAGTAGTAAATTTCTGGGATTTGTCATTACTGCTAAAGGCATTCAAGTTGACCCTGACAAAGTAAAAGCTATCCTAGAAATGCGACCGTCCCGTAATCTCAGAGAACTTAGTGGATTTCAGGGTCGTCTAGCTTATATCAGGAGATTCATATCCAATCTCTCTGGAAGATGACAACCTTTTTCTCGTCTAATGAGGAAAGGTGTGTCATTTGTATGGGACGAAGCCTGTCAACAAGCGTTTAATGACATCAAACGCTATCTTACTAATCCTCCAGTTCTGGTGCCTCCTGTCATAGGAAGACAATTTTTGCTGTATGTTAGAGCAATGGATCATTCTTTAGGGGCTCTCCTCGTACAGAAGAACAATGAGGGTCATGAACAGGCTATATACTATCTAAGCAGGATGATGGTCGGAGCAGAACACAGGTATAACCCCGTGGAAAAAGAATGCTTAGCCCTAATGTTTGCCATTCAAAAGACGCGACATTACGTGACAGGCCAAACTATTCATATCATCTCCAGAGTCAACCCACTTCGGGTTTTGATGAATAAGCCAAGTATTCTTAATTCCCGACTGGCGACTTGGGCAATGCTATTGACACCATATGATATGGTATACATCCCTCAGAAATCCATGAAAGGTCAAGCCTTGGCTGATTTCTTAGCTGCCCATCCAATTCTGAAAACCTCCAAATTATATGATGACATTCCCGACGAAATTGCAGAATGTAATTCCGCAATGGAAGGTGATACATGGTAGCTATTCTTTGATGGTGCTTCCCGAACTGGTCATGGTGTGTCATGGCGCCTTCCACAGCCAAGCCGAGCCGAGCCGCCTCCGCCTTCCTCAGCCCCGAGCAGCCGTCGAAACCCTAACCCTGACACAGCACTGTGTCGTGGTGTGTCGTGGCGCCTCGCGGACACAAGAAATCTCGATTTCTGCGGAGCCCTGTTCAGGTAGCCTTTTCTCTCTCCTCGCTGCCCCGTTTCTCGTTTCGTCTATTGTGACGCGAACCCTACGTGACCCTCTCGATGCCCGTGCAACCCGCTCGGTGTGCTGTGTCCTGTGGCGATCGCGAACTGCGATCCAAAAGCAAGAAAATAAATACCCTATTTTACCCCGGAACTGAGTGTGCCCCGCCAAACGGGACGACTTGGTCGCATACGGTCTTCACCGAAATGTGCACAACGTTAATACGGATGTGTAGGATTTCACGAAAGTTGATTTGGATGTGCGTGCACACCGAAATCAACGCGTATCCGTCGACAATGCCCCGTATCGGCCCCGTTCTGGAACTCGTTGTAACTTTGTGTACACACGTCGGATCAAAACAAAACTTGTGCCATCAAACTCGTAGCAATACGTGGTCCTGTGACCCAAGTTTGGTTCGATTCTGAGAACATTGACAAAATGGCATATCGTGGGCCCCGCGGCTCCACTTGACGGACGATTTTGTGATCGGCTCATCGGAATCCAGTTCTGGACATTCCATTGGGTTCGTATCATTGTTCTGCACTTGCTGACACTAAGTTTGACGAATTTGGAGAACTTTGTCCCTGACACGTTTTTCGGTGCGAAGCAGGCTACATGTGGACCCCGCTTTGACCAAAAATTATCACTTTTGCCCCTGTGTCCAAATTGGACTCAAGGACAGGTAATTCTAGCTATTTGATATCTTCTGAGCATGATGGTAATGTTTATTTCAGCATCCGGAGACGTTCCTGGAGATTTCACGAATACCAGAGCAACAGTTGGAAACCAAACACCAGGCAAGTGTACCTTGCCAACTCGCAGTGATTCCTGTTATAGTATTTGCTTGAGTTCTTTGTACATACATATATAATCTTGATATAAATGTTCAACCTAGGACCGTGTGACATTGCTTAGCATCTGAATAACATTCGGGTGTCGACGCCGTACGCGGAGTCGGGTAACATCACTAGAGATGGATATCGAGACACTTTATATATTATCGTGCTTGCATTATCAAGTACGTCAAACCTCAAGACACTTGACACTTTTTATGTGACAGAATCTCCTGAGTTATTCATGGTGATTCTGTATAGGCTACAGGACTTGTGACATAGATATTGCATATTCTTAGCTATCCTTATGACTCGCTGCATCAATTAGAGGTCATGATCGTGTGTGACATGGACATGAGACATCGTGAACATGAGACGTATGATTACATTGGGTGGGGAGAGACTTACCATACGAAAGGCTAATTATATTATATGTATATAGTTATCTGGAGGTGCCTTAGACTCTGACACAGAGCTTTGGCACATGTACTGGCCCTTCGAGAGAATGCTGTTATGGGTTTCCCCGACACAAAGCGTATAATAGTCTCAGTCTGAGTATGGTAAACCCCCTAGACCAAAAAAAAAAAAAATTTTAATTAACTAGATAAAGAGATTAGGGTTTTGGACCTAATTATAATTTATACAAGTATTAAATATTTGTGCAATGTTTTGATACTTAGGACGCCTTACCGTTGTCCCGATATTTAGGACCCTACACTAGCTGTTACCCTGAAACAAATTTCATACACTTGGCCTAGACCAGCTAACCTATCATATTGAACCTTGAACAAACCCCGAATACTGATTTTCGTGCCTGATTTTAGTGGCACAAAAGTCGTTACAAACGTCCGTACGTAAATCCAATCAATTGCATATTTACGTTCGTTGTTCGTTCCAATCAAAATTGAGACCAAATCTCAACCCGATTTGACCAACCCAGATCATGACAATATTGTACCCTGAGCCTACCATACTAATGACCCTTGTCCAACCAAATTTAGACCCCTGATAATTATTAAATGGTGTTTTGTTACATCAAATCCTCAATTTTAGCTTTTGTGCAATTTTCTAATTGTTCAGGGGCCTTTGTGCAAAATTGCAATGAGGTGCCCCCCTCTCATTGGCCCAACCACATGGAGAAAGAGCCTACATTCCCTTGACCGGTCACCATACATTTTTCCCTCCATTTCTCATGTACTTGCACCCCTTTATGGAGGGCACATCATGACCCTCCATTTGAAATGCTAAATTCCTAGCCCTCCCCTCATCATGATGGACCTCTCCAACTCCCCAAAAATAACCCATAGCCGGCCCTAATCCCTAGGCAGCCCCCCCACTCTCTCTCCTACATATAGATCACATTACATCTCATTTATTGCACACAACCCAAGAAATCCCAAAGAAAAACCCTAATTCCTAAAACCCTCACAAAATACCCTCACTCAGCCCCCACAGCACCCCAACCCCTGCCCTCAGCCCCTCCGGCCACCACCTCCGACCAAACTCCGCCGATCGGTTCGCCCCTCCCCCAGCTCCCTTCCGGCCAACCTCCACCCCCTCCGACCACCGCAATCACCGCCGGCAGCCGCTGCAACTCCAGCAACCACACCCGCACCAACCCACCACCAACACCCCCGACCTCCCCCAACGTCACCCCCGGCCGCCTTGGACCACCGCCACCACCCCCATCCGCTCTGCCTCACCATCCTCCGCCGAACCACCCTGCCCCCACCGCCCCACGATGCCTACAGCCATCGCCAGCCACCCCGCAGACCCTCCCCGACTCCTCGACCACCAGCCCAGCCGACCCACCCACCCCCTCGAACGGCCACCACCACAGCCTCTGACCTCTGCCACCACCCCCGAACCATTCGCCGCCCCCTCCCCCGTTGTCCCGATACCCTGCACCGCCGCCTCCGCCGCCGCAGCCGCCGCTGCAACTGCTGCAAGCCACCGCCGCTGTTGTTGCTGTAAACTGCCATTGCTGCTGTGGCTGCCGTTCCGGCCAGCCACCGCCAGCTCCGCCGTCGTCCTCCTGCCGGCGACGAGGCCTGGGCCCCCCCCTCCACGTGGCAGGTATACAAATACCCCTTGAATACGTATTTACCTATTTAATTACATATGTATGTATATATGTATATATATGTATATATATATTTATTTATATATATTAATATATATTAATATATATATTAGTATATATATATTTAATTATTATTTTTATACTTACTGTATACAGTATATATTATTATTATTATATATTTAATATGTATTTAAATATGTATATTTATGTATATATATATATATATATATATATATATATATATATAAATATATATATATATATATATATATAAAGGTATTATGTATATATTTATATATATATTATGTATTATATAATTATTATTATATTTACAGTAAATATATATACAGTATAAATATAATTATTATATGTATATGTATTTATGCATTTTTTTATATGCATTTATTTCATTTATTTATATATATATGTATATATATATATATATATATATATATATATATATATATATATATATATATATATATATATATATATATATATATATATTTATGTATATAGTTAAATATATAATTATAAATACTATATTACTATATATTATTATTATTATATTACAGTATATATAATATATATATTATACTATATACTGTGTATATGAATATATATGTATTATTATATAAATATATTGTATATTTATATATGTATATATGTATATATGTATATATCTATATATGTATATATGTATATATATATTTATATATATGTATATAAGTATGTATTATATAAATTATATATATACAGAATTTATTATATATATATATAATATATAGATAATTATTATATATACATACTATATATTTTATTATATGTATATATAGGCATTTTACTTTTATATATATATATATATATATATATATATATATATATATATATATATATATATATATATATATATATATATATATATATATATATATATATATATATATATATATATATATATATATATATATATATATATATATATATATATATATATATATATATATATATAGTTATATATATTGTATTACAAATATGTATATATATATTATTTATATTATATTTATATATATAATCAGATTATATATTTATATTAAATATATATATATATATATGTATTATTATTTTTAGCATATATATATAGTATATATGTTTGTATATGTATATGTATATATATATATATATATATATATATATATATATATATATATATATATATATATATATATATATATATATATATATATATATATATATATATAGATTGTATATTTTATAAGTATATATATACTTTGCCTTATTACAAATATGTAAATATATATTATTTATATAGTATATAAAATATATATATATATATATATATATATAGCATATGTATATTTTATTATTTCTTCTTGCATTGTATATATGTATATAAATAATGTATTTATATTTATTTATCTCTAAATATATTTATGTATATATGTATTTATGTACGTATTAGGGTATAGTTGTATTTATACTTAATTAATGTATTTATGTATTAATGAGTTGGTACTTATATATATATGTATAATGGATATATATAAATATGTCTAAATACATTATTGAATATATGTATGTACGTTATTAAATTATCTAATGTAGATACATGTATAGGTGTTGTGCTCTATGTTAGCATAAGTAGTTAAGTTAGTGCAATGTAGGGAATTATAACTTTGGGTTATCTGTTCGTAGGCATCCGAGACGGTGATACCTTGACTGCTGGTTCCGGAGCATTGCTTGTGCACACCAGAGTTCCAGGCAAGTATACCTTGCCTTGTTGATGCTATCTAAATTCAAATATTAACTAGTTGCATATTTCAGTGTTTCAATATTAAACTGTGCGCGTCCGAGAAAACTCGGGTGCAGTCAACGAAGGCGTTGACGTTAGGACTTGTGTCTGACTTAGTGTCTAGTGGACCCACCTAAAGTTGAGGAGTTATCAATATGACTTTCCAGGCCTTGACAAGTATCTTAACACGTCACAGAGTGAGTTCATGTAGGGACGCGTGCTTCATGATCGACTGGCCATCAGCATGAGCAGCACGTGTGACGGCATTTAGCTTAGTTGTTTATTTCTGTAGCGACTTGCATCATAGTATGAGGTGTCCACGTCGCATTTGTGACTTGTACATTGACATTGGGCGCGGAAGACAATTAGTAGGCGTATGGGACAGACATTTGGTCGCCGTAGTTTCAGAGTAAACTGCGGGGCCGTGAGCCTCAGTGTTACCCGATTATGGGCCATGTGTTACCTGGTTATGGGCTCAGGTTCCCTGTTATGGGCATATATGCTTGTCGATACATCCAGCAGAGGTTACTAGCTGCGCGCTATCATGATCGGTGATGTAGTCAGCATACATTCCTGGCGTTCAGTTTATAGCTAATGCCAGGTACTTAGCCTCTGGCTCGACGCTATGCTTTATACTTTTCACCTACCCATACGTACCAGGGTTGTCTTCAAAGTGCATTTTATATTACTGGTTAGATTACCCTTGAGTTTACACAGTATATACTTTATGGCATGCATTTCTGTATACTTGTTACGTCCCTCTGAAGACCTGGTTCTCTTCCAGATCTAAACGAGCACTTGTACCCTACCATCTACGGAGCAGAAGTAAAGACAGGATTCCTGATTGAGGACTACGAGGCATTTCCAGGAGAGTTCCCATGATCTGAGTACGCATCTGCATCGGACTAGAGTTTTCATATCTAGCTAATAATACTCTAGTCTAGTTTATCTTACTTTTTTCTGCACTTTATTTCTATTTTTGTATTTCAGTGGGTTTGTCCCCATTCAGACTATTTCAGATGTATTATGGATATTCAGACTCTTGTATTTTAATTTCCAGCATTTATTTCAGTCCTTATGATATTGTTTTCTGTGGATGAGATTAGACATTGCCTGCTATATATTAGCATATTAGACTTGTTAGTATTTTAGGACAGCGTAGCATACTTAGTTAGGATCCATTAAATTGGGATATCCTTCGGAGTCGTGTCAGCTGGCCAATACCACGTGGCCTGGTCCCGTGTATTTTGGGACTGGAGCGTGACATGGTTTTAGTGGTGGCCCATGCAGGTCATGATAATCGCTTGTGGTATGGTAACATGCCTAGCGAGCCTGCAATAGGATAGAAATTATTAGATCTCATCCACTTTCCGCCTTTGAACCTCCTTCGCATTTGATTAAATTAAATATCTGCATCCTGCTTGTTATTCTGTTCTCTTTTAATGAAGTTCTATCTCTTACAGCGAGATGAACCTACGCAGCAGACGCGAGATACTTGGTGCCATAGTACCATCAGCCCCCGCACCGAGGGAGGAGACATCCCAGGGACCACCTGGAGAGCAGCCTCAGCCACAGGCATAGGTGATCCCCCAGGCCCCGATGATACACTGGCATCAGACCTCTCCCGACGACGTGACGCAGCAGCCAGAGGGCCAGACATCGCAGACGGTCCCGATGCAGTACTTCGAGGGACAGACCTCGAGGGCCACTCCGATGCCGCATTTCGAGAGGCCAACATCCGAGGAGACACCGATCAGGCAGCCGGAGGTACCACTACCACCACCTCCACCATTTCCACCCCAGATGCCACCAGCGGAGGAACAGCCACAGATGTTCCAGTTCTTTCAGACGATGATGTAGGCCCAGTGGCATCAGATTAAGACCCTGAGACAGGGCCTAATGGCGGTACTGGAGAGGGCACCTGCCCAAGCAGAAGCACCAGCACCTGCACCGGTCCAGCCAGTGGGCACTGTACGAGGCTTCCGCCAGATGGAACCGAGAACCTTCTCAGGCAAGAAGACTGCAGAAGAGATCTTAGACTGGGTCTCCAACACTGAGATGCTATTGGAGGGTTCGCAACTACACCCCGATCTCTGGATGACCGCAGTGAGGGCCCAACTCACAGGCAACGCCCATCACTGGTGGGATTCTATGGAGCGCAGCGTCGACAGGACGCAGACTTGGGAGGAATTTTTGGAGTACTTTAATGTGAAGTATTTCTCCGCTACGGTCAGGAACGCCCTGTACTCCCAGTTCCTACACTTGGAGCAAGGGAACTTGACCGTGGACGCCTACGATGCGGAGTTCAGCCGACTCAGCCGATTTGGTGCCGCCCTGATACCCAACGACCTGGAGAAGGTTAGGAGATTCCATCACGGCCTTACCTTCGAGCTGCAGAGGTATACTACTACTCAGGCGAGGATCTCATACGAGGAAGTCCTATCAGAGGCGAGGATCCAGGAGGCTATTAGTAGAGGATCGAGGTATTCCAGCACGACTGCACCAACCAGAGCTCAGCCCAGAGCAGGAGGACCGATTCACCATCCAGGAGTGCAGACACAACAGAAGATTGTGCCATATCAGCAGAGGGAGCTATTGACGTGTCACTTTTGCAGAAAGAAGGGACATGTCCAGAAGGATTGCAGAAGAAGACTAGGACTATGCATGAGGTGCGGATCAACCCAACATCAAGCTCAGGAGTGTTCCCAGTATAGCGATAGAGTCCGGGAGATAGTACAGACGCCAGCTCCACCAACCCTAGGTATATTCGTAGCATTGCTTGATGAATTATAGCTTATTATGTATTATTTTAATTTCGAGAACGAAATTCTTATAAGTTGGGTAGATTGTAAACCCCCTAGACCAAAAAAAAAAATTATTTTTAATTAACTAGATAAAGAGATTATGGTTTTGGTCCTAATTAGAATTTATACAAGTATTAAATATTTGTGCAATGTTTTGATACTTAGGACGCCTTACCGTTGTCCCGATATTTAGGATCCTACACTAGCTGTTACCCTGAAACAAATTCCATACACTTGGCCTAGACTAGCTAACCTATCATATTGAACCTTGAACAAACCCCGGATACTGATTTTCGTGCCTGATTTTAGTCGTACAAAAGTCGTTACAAACGTCCGTACGTAAATTCAATCAATTGCATATTTACGTTCGTTGTCCGTTCCAATCGAAATTGAGACCAAATCTCAACCCGATTTGACCAACCCAGATTATGACAATATTGTACCCTGAGCCTACCACACTAATGACCCTTGTCCAACCAAATTTAGACCCCCGGTAATTATTAAATTAATTTAGAGACACCCGGTGCATTAATTATGAATTAATTAATGTGGTGACATAATCTCATTTGAATTAGATCCAACTCTAACCCAAACCCATCCACACACCCACAAGCCTCATACAAAACACCATACACCATCCTAGCCCAATATAAAATACCAAACATGGTGTTTTGTTACATCAAATCCTCAATTTTAGCTTTTGTGCAATTTTCTAATTGTTCAGGGGCCTTTGTGCAAAATTGTTATGAGGTGCCCCCCTCTTATTGGCCCAACCACATGGAGAAAGAGCCTACATTCCCTTGACCGGTCACCATGCATTTTCCCCTCCATTTCTCATGTACTTGTAACCCTTTATGGAGGGCACATCATGACCCTCCATTTGAAATGCTAAATTCCTAACCCTCCCCTCATCATGATGGACCTCCCCAACTCCCCAAAAATAACCAACAGCCGGCCCTAATCCCTAGGCAGCCCCCCCCCACTCTCTCTCTCCTACATATATATCACATTACATCTCATTTATTGCACACAACCCAAGAAATCTCAAAGAAAAACCCTAATTCCTAAAACCCTCACAAAATACCCTCACTCAGCCCCCACAGCACCCCGACCCCTGCCCACAGCCCCTCCGGCCACCACCTCCGGCCAAACTCCGCCGACCGGTTCGCCCCTCCCCCAGCTCCCTTCCGGCCAACCCCCACCCCCTCCGGCCACCACAATCGCCGCCGGCAGCCGCTGCAACTCCAGCAACCACACCCGCACCAACCCACCACCAGCACACCCGACCTCCCCCAGCGTCACCCCCGGCCGCCTTGGACCACCGCCACCACCCCCATCCGCTCCGCCTCACCGCCCTCTGCCGAACCACCCTGCCCCCACCACCCCACGACGCCCACAGCCATCGCCAGCCACCCCGCAGACACTCCCCGACTCCTCGACCACCAGCCCAGCCGACCCACCCGACTCCCTCGAACGGCCACCACCACCGCCTCTGACCTTCGCCACCACCCCCGAACCCTTCGCCGCCCCCTCCCCCGTCGTCCCGATACCCTGCACCACCGCCTCCGCCGCCGCAGCCGCCGCTGCAACTGCTACAAGCCACCGCCGCTGCTGCTGCTGTAAACTGCCATTGCTGCTGTGGCTGCCGTTCCGGCCAGCCACCGCCGGCTCCGCCGCCGTCCTCCCGCCGGCGACGAGGCCTGGGCCCCCCCCTCCACGTGGCAGGTATACAAATACCCCTTGAATACGTATTTACCTATTTAATTATATATGTATGTATATATGTATATATATATATGTATATATATATTTAATTATATATATTAATATATATATTAGTATATATATATTTAGTTATTATTATTATACTTACTGTATACAGTATATATTATTATTATAATATATTTAATATGTATTTAAATATTTATATTTATGTATATATATATATATATCTATGTATATTTATATATAAAGGTATTATGTATATATTTATATATATATATATATATTATGTATTATATAATTATTATTATATTTACAGTAAATATATATACAGTATAAATATAATTATTATATGTATATGTATTTATTCATTTTTTACATGCATTAATTTCATTTATTTATATATATATGTATATATATATATATATATATATATATATATAGTTAAATATATAATTATAAATACTATATTACTATATATTATTATTATTATATTACAGTATATATAATATATATATTATACTATATACTTTGTATATGAATATATATGTATTATTATATAAATATATTGTATATTTATATATGTATATATCTATATATGTATATATGTATATATGTATTGATATTTATGTATATAAGTATGTATTATATAAATTATATATATACAGAATTTATTATATATATATATAATATATATATATAATTATTATATATACATACTATATATTTTATTATATGTATATATAGGCATTTTACTTTTATTTATATATATATATATATATATATATATATATATATATATATGTATATATATAGTTATATATATATTGTATTACAAATATGTATATATATACTATTTATATTATATTTATATATATAATCAGATTATATATTTATATTAAATATATATATATGTATTATTATTTTTAGCATATATATAGTATATATGTATGTATATATATTGTATATTTTATAAGTATATATATATACTTTGCCTTGTTACAAATATGTAAATATATATTATTTATATATAATATAAAATATATATATATAGCATATGTATATTTTATTATTTCTTCTTGCATTGTATATATGTATATAAATAATTTATTTATATTTATTTATCTCTAAATATATTTATGTATATATGTATTTATGTACGTATTAGGGTATAGTTGTATTTATACTTAATTAATGTATTTACGTATTAATGAGTTGGTACTTATATATATATGTATAATGGATATATATAAATATGTCTAAATACATTATTGAATATATGTATGTACGTTATTAAATTATCTAATGTAGATACATGTATAGGTGTTGTGCTCTATGTTAGCATAAGTAGTTAATTTAGTGCAATGTAGGGAATTATAACTTTGGGTTATCGGTTCGTAGGCATCCGAGACGGTGCTTCCTTGACTGCTGGTTCCGGAGCATTATTTGTGCACACCAGAGTTCCAGGCAAGTATACCTTGCCCTGTTGATGCTGTCTAAATTCAAATATTAACTAGTTGCATATTTCAGTATTTCAATATTAAACTGTGCGCGTCCGAGAAGATTCGGGTGCAGTCAACGAAGGCGTTGACGTTATGACTTGTGTCTGACTTAGTGTCTAGTGGACCCACCTAAAATTGAGGAGTTATCAATATGACTTCCCAGGCCTTGTGTCACGCCCCAGTCCCAAAATACCGTGGGACTAGACACGTGGCAATGGCCAGCAGTACGCACCGATGGACCAACTCAATATAATGGATCCATCAGGGCATACTTAAGCTGTAAAACAAGTCTACGACAATCATGGCACAACTAATCTCATCCACACAAGATATAAAATATGATCCACAGAATAAATAAGGAATGTAAATCATCAGCAAGTCTCACAAAGTACTTCGGGGAACAACCCGATAAATATCTAGTACAATGGTTCAACAGACCAGAAAGTAAAAGACTGAAATAAATAATGGAAGCTGAGCATGAACATGGATGCTCAAGAGAAGTCTTCAGCTAAGACCTCGTCCTCAGTTGGTGGTACAGCTCCTGGATCAGCTCCTGCTCCGGTCCCGTAAACCTCGGGAAAACCCTCGTCTGTAAAATCTGGGGACAAACATCCGGATCCAGGTCCTCAGGGGACATAGCAAGGTACAAGAAAACTCATGCCAAATAAATACAGATAAGCAGTGCAGCAAATAAATAACTAAATGATCAATGGGTAAATATGTAACCATCTAAGTGAAATGCAAGTGAGAGTAACACTAAAACTCAGGCTGAAGCCACTACAAGCTCTGTGTCGGGGAGCCGGTAGCGGTAATAAACACGTAATGTGCCTAGCTCTGCTACGAGAGTCTGAGGCCTCACAATAGTAGTAGATAGATATATGAAACAGCCTGTAGCCTGTGTGTCTCTCCCCACCCAATGTAACCACGCATATCATGACCATAACGTCTCATGCCCATGTCAAGCGCGATCATAGCTAATGCAACAAGTCATAAGTATCTAAGAGTATAATGTCCATGTCCTGTATCCTATACAGAATCACCACGAATATCTCGGGAAAATCCTGTCTCATGAATAGTGTCAAGTGTCCTGGGTCATATGGTACTTGATAAGACAAGTACGAAATAAGGTGTCACGAATGTCCATCTCTAGATGACCGTACCCAACACTGCGTACAGTGTCGGCACCCGACTGATAATCGGACGCTAAGTACGTCACACGGTCCTAGGTTGAGCATGCACATCACTATAATAAAGCAAGGGAAATATATAACAATACTGTAGAGTTGGCAAGGTACACTTGCCCACTAATGTATAACTAAGTCAAGGAAATAAATAGCAAAGCTGCATGTTTGGCAAGGTACACTTGCCTGATGTTTGAATATCAACTGTCGTCCTGGTATCGGTGGATCCGGTAGGTACTACTCCGAAAGCTGTAATAAATATCACCAACAGTCTCAGAAGATGTCAAATAGCTGGAAATGCCTGTCCTTACGTCCAATTTGGACATAGGGGCAAAAGGTCATTTTCGGACCAAAGCGGGTTCCACAGGTTGGCCCACTTTGCACCAAAAAGCGTGTCGAGGGTAACAGTCTCTAAATGGGACAAACTATGGGTCAAACAACTCTAAATGTCAATACGATCCCAACGGTATGTCCAAATTTGGATTCCGAGGAGCCGAACATAATTTGGTCCAAAAAGTCAACTGTGGGGCCCGCCAATTGGCGATCTGGCCAACCGTCTCAGAAAGGCGGGAAAATTGGGTCACAGGACCAGCGTGTTACCACGAGTCCAGTGGCGCAAGTTTCGTCGCAATCTGACAAGCGTGCACAAAATACTCGCGAGTTCCATAAAAGTGGCGACACGGAATGTGTTCGCGGATACGGCCTGATTCCGGCGCGCACACGCGTCCAAATCAGTCACCACAAATTTTCACGTGTCCGATTATGCTGCGTGCACCATTCGGTACACTTGGCACAAGGCAGGGCGGTCCCGTTTGGCGGGGCGCGCTCCGATCTCCAACTTTTAGAAAACCGGAAAAAGTGGGTGCGCACAGTTTTGTGACGATTACAATTTTGTCCACAGCAACTAATAGCACAAAGTTATTATACAAAAAATAAACTAGGTCATGTAATCTACAGGTATCAAAAAGAATCACCGAATTCGGATCTCTGTGGTGGGAGATACGAACTCGGCAATATGGGTGGTCATCGCAAGTTTCTGCGATTGCAGAATTCTGTCTGCTCGCGCTGACTTGGGCGCTATTTTTCACCTAGGGGCACACATTTTTCGAGGTTGACTATAAAACAAATATTGGAGAGGGTTGAGGGAAGATCATACCTATAAAAACGGAACAGCGTTTGGATGAGCGAGTCAACGGAAAAATACGCCGGAGCGAAGGTGCCTCGAGTGGGAAACTGCAGTTCGCGATGTCGGCGTTGACGGGATGGTTGGATGGCTTGGGGAGGCTTCTCTGGCTGCGGTGATGGCTCTAGATGGGAAGGAGAAGTCTGGAGTTTTAGGTTAGGATTTTGGAGAGCTAATCATATATAATATATATATATATATATATATATATATATATATATATATATATATATATATATATATATATATATATATTAAGGAGAGAGAGAGAGGGAGTTGGAGGCGGGTTCGGATCCGTGTATTGGCCAAGGTGAAGCCGCTGAAAGGAAAAGCAAAGCCACGTTGCTGAAGAGAAAAGCAAAGCCACGTTGCTGAAGAGTTAATAGGAATGCTAAGTTTGCTGCAAGTTTCTATAAGAGTTATTATTATACTATTATTATTATATTATCATTATCATTACATTAGTAAACTTTTTATTATTATTATACTTATGATTAAATTCTTTTTACTTTTTCTTTCTTTCTTTAAAATATATATACATATATATTTGTATATATATATATATATATATATATATATATATATATACTCATAAGAAAATTTATAGGATAGGGTATTGCACATCGTTAGGCTAGCAACAGCTCAAGGGGTCTCCTACATGGAATAAATTCCGAAAAATTCCTGATGGTCCCAAAAGTCATCTAAGTGCCCGAACACCTAACATAAAAATTATTAAAAATCTATTTCTCCTATTTAGACCGAATTACTACAATTTAATTAATAATTAATAAATAAAGGGCATATACGATTTTCTGGGAAGGGGGTTTTACATTCTACCCAACTTATAAAAATTTCGTCCTCGAAATTAAAATTAAGCCACGATAGAATGCAAGGATGGTATAAGATATAAATTAACAATGTAAATTTATACCTTGGTCTGCGAATAGGTTCGGGAAACGCTTGCGCATGTCGTCCTCGCGCTCCCAAGTTGATTCTCCTGGCGCGCCATGCCTCCATGCTACGCGAACCAAGGGAATAGACTGGTTCCTCAATACCTTCTCTCGACGATCAAGGATTCCCACGAGTTGCTCTTGGTATGACAAGCTCGGCCCAATAGTGATCTCTGAATGGTCGAGAACATGACTGCTGTCTGCCACATATCGCCTGAGCTGCGACACATGGAATACGTCATGTACTCCCTCCAGTGAAGGTGGTAGCGCAAGTCGATATGCCACCTCTCCAACTCTCTCGAGCACGTCAAATGGTCCAATATACCTTGGACTCAACTTGTCGTGCCCTCCGAATCGGATGGTGCCTCTGGTCGGTGATATCCTCAAGAAGACGTGATCGCCCTCTTTGAACTCCAAGGGTCGACGATGAAGGTCTGCCCACTGCTTCTGCCTGTCTTGCGCTGCTCGCAAGTGTCCCTGAATCTTCTTGACTGTCTCTACGGTGTTGACCACCAACTCGGGTCCCAGAATCTGACGTTCTCCCACGTTACTCCAACACACAGGAGACCTACATTTTCTCCCATACAATGCTTCAAACGGAGCCATCTGAATACTCGCTTGATAGCTATTGTTGTAAGAAAACTCTACAAGATGTAGGTGGTCCTCCCATGATCCTCCAAAGTCAAATATGCAAGCCCTCAACATGTCCTCCAAGGTCTGAATAGTACGCTCCGACTGCCCATCTGTCTGCGGGTGGTAAGATGTACTGAACTTCAGACGAGTACCAAGACTCTCTTGCATGCTCCTCCAAAAGTGCGATGTGAAGCGCGAATCTCTGTCCGATACAATGCTGACTGGTATGTCGTGCAATCTCACGATTTGCCTCATATATAAATCAGCTAAAGCTTCTGTAGACTGACCCACTCTAAAAGGTATAAAATGGGCTGACTTGGTGAGTCGGTCCACTATTACCCACACTGCATCTCTCCCACTTGGACTCTTGGGAAAACCCGTGACGAAGTCCATAGTGATGTGCTCCCACTTCCACTCTGGAATCGGAAGTGGTTGCAATAATCCTGCTGTCCTCTGGTGCTCCGCCTTCACTTGTTGACATACTAAGCATTTGGCCACAAATCTCGCGATCTCTCTCTTCATTCCATGCCACCAGTAATACTGTCTCAAGTCTCGGTACATCTTGGTTCCTCCTGGGTGAACAGAGTACATAGAGCTATGTGCTTCAGTCATTAACTCCTGTCTCAATTCTCCATTTGGAACATACAAGCGGTTTCCAAACCTTAATGTCCCGTCTTCGTGGATGCGTAGTCCTGTCTGCATACCGGCTTCTGTCCTTTCTTTGAGTCTTCGGAATCTAGCATCGGTGGGCAATGCCTCCTTAATCTTCTCCACGAGTGATGACTAAATCTCAAGGTTAGCCATCAAGCCATTCTGTCCCGGTAAGACGACCTCTATCTGTAGCTCATGTAGATCTCTCAATAACTCGGGCTGCATCGTCAAGAAATAAGTCGTAGGCTTTCTGCTGAGTGCGTCTGCAACAACATTCGCCTTTCCCGGATGATACTGCAGATCGATGTCAAAATCTACCATCAGTTCCAGCCAGCGTCTCTGCCTCATGTTGAGCTCCTTCTGAGTATATACGTACTTCAGACTCTTGTGATCAGTAAAGATTTCTACCCTCTCTCCATAAAGATAGTGTCTCCATATCTTCAATGCAAATATAACTGCTGCTAGCTCCAGATCATGTGTTGGGTAGTTCTTCTCGTGGACCTTCAACTGTCTCGACGCATAAGCAATGACTTTGCCATGTTGCATTAAAACACATCCTAGTCCACTGCCTGATGCATCACTGTAGACAACAAAACCTCCTGACCCCGAAGGAAGAGTCAAGGCAGGTGCTGTTGTTAATCTTCTCTTCAGTTCTTCAAAAACCTTCTGGCAGTCTTCTGTCCATATAAACTCCTGGTCCTTCCGTGTCAGCTTCGTCATCGGTTCTGCAATCCTCGAGAAATTTTCTACGAACCTTCGGTAATATCCCGCAAGTCCGAGAAAACTTCTCACCTCTGCGACTGATGTGGGTGTAGGCCAAGTCTCTATTGCCGCAACTTTCTTCGGATCAACTGAAAGTCCTTCTCCTGAGATAATATATCCCAAGAAAGGCACTTTGTCCATACAGAACTCACACTTACTGAGTTTGGCATATAACTTCTCTTGCCTCAAGGTCTCTAACACGATTCTGAGATGCTCCTCGTGCTCTTCAGGGCTCTTGGAATATATAAGGATGTCATCAATGAACACCACTACAAATTTATCCAAGAACTGATGAAAGACTCTGTTCATCAAACTCATAAACACTGCTGGCGCGTTGGTTAAACCAAACAGCATCACCAAGAACTCATAATGCCCATACTTAGTCCTGAAAGCTGTCTTCGGGATGTCTTCCTTCCTCACCTTGATCTGATGATAGCCGGATCTAAGGTCAATCTTCGAGAATACCCTTGCACCACTCAATTGATCGAATAGATCATCAATGCGTGGTAGGGGATACCTGTTCTTGATGGTGACAGCATTTAGTGCCATGTAATCAATGCACAACCGTACTGTTCCATCCTTCTTCGGCACAAATAATATGGGTGCCCCCCATGGTGAAACACTGGGCCGAATGAAACCCTTCTCCAAAAGATCATCAACCTGTTCTTTCAACTCCACTAACTCCTTAGGTGCTAGCCGATAAACTGATGAAGTGATTGGCTCTGCTCCTGGAGTTAAGTCTATTGTGAATTCTATTTCCCGATCAGGCGGTAAGCCTGGAAGATCATCAGGAAATACATCCACAAATTTTGATATGACTCTTGGGTAACCTGTCTCCCCTTCTACAGATAATACCCTAAGAGTAGGCTGAACTCCTTGCTCTACTGCTCCTCGAAGGAACTCAAATTCTGGGTGTCCTGGCGGTCTAAATATAGCCCGCCCAAGTCGGCAATCAAGAGTCGCATGGTACTGACTTAACCAGTCCATACCAAGTACGACATCATAATCCGGCATAAAAAATATCAGAAATTGAGCTCGCATTTCTCGGCCACAAATGACTACAGAACATGATCTACAGACGTCACTAACCGGAATAATTCCACCTCCCGTAAGAATCCTCTTCATCTTCGGAAGGGGTGCGGTAGCTACTCTATGGGTGGCTACAAAGCTAGCTGCTATAAATGAATGCGATGCTCCAGAATCAAATAATGCAACTGCTGGTAATGAAGCTTCTAAAATAGTACTTGCGATGACCTCGCCTGCTGTAGCCTCCTCCTCAACAGCTAAAGTGAATGCCTGCCCTCGCCCCTGTGCTGGACCTCTCTGCTACTGCTGAGCCTGCTGAAATAGGGCTGCCTGTGGGGCCAGTGGTGGTCTCTGCTGGTTTCCTCCTGGGGCTGGTGGTCTGACTCCACCAACTCCTGTCTGCTGTGCTCCTACTGCTGGATAAGTTGGTCGCGGTGCAGGTAGAGCTAGTCTGGGTGCTTCTCCTCTATGGTGAGTGCAGTCTCTGGATAGATGCTGGTTTGATCCGCAAAGCAGGCATAGTCCCAACTTCCGCCTGCACTCTCTCTCAATGTGTCCTACCTTGCCGCAGTGATGACAAGTAGGAAGGGATATGGCCCTGTGTGCTGCTCTATCTGGCGTACTCCTCTGGAATCGTTTTGCAGAATCTCCATGTGCTGCCTTGGTTGGTGCGGAGGTGTTTGGCCTCTTCAGATTTGATTCCCTTATAGTGACGCGCTCCATGCGTCGTGCTGCTGCTAGAACATCAGTATAATTTGTAGGTGCCACTGAGCCAATCAATCTCTGAAGCTCGAACTTCAACCCGTCAAAGAACTTTTCCGCTTTCTTTTCCTCCGTCGAAATCAATGTTGGAGCGAAGCGACTCAGGCGAATAAATTCAGAATTGTATTCTTCCACTATCATGCTGCCCTGGATGAGGCGGTTGAACTTGTCCCTGAGCTCTGACCGTGCAACTGCCGGGATGTACATCTCTTGGAAGAGTCTGGAGAACTCTTCCCATGTGACTCTGTCCTGTCCAAGTCTCCTTTCTTCTGCTAACCACCAGTGGTGCGCATTATCAGTTAACTGCATTCTGACTGCAGTCATCCACTTCTCTCTTGGAAGTTCAGCGGCTTCCAGCTGATGCTGAATGTTTGTGAGCCACTCATGAACTTTCGTTGGCCCTTCTTTACCAGAAAATGTGCGAGGCTTGAGATTGCGGAAGTCGGTGATAGATCCCGTCGATGTTCGCCTCGCTGCTGGATTAGCCTGCTCCAATGCGGATACCAGGCTGGTCCTCAGATACTCGGCCTCCTGCCGATGGGCCTCTTGCTGAATCTGCTACTGTGCTTGCATCATAGCATACATCATCTGGAACATTTGTTGCCCGTCCATGGCTTGTCCTGGCGGGAATACTGGCATCTGGGGAGTGAACTGTGGTGGTGGTGGTGGAATGTCATCTCTCCGGAACCTTGGATTAGGCTGTCCGGTTTGATCACTCTGCGATGCTTGTCCACTCTCCCCTGGTGTCACTTCGTCTCCATAAGTAACCACAGCGTCGTGTGGTGTATCCAAAGGGATATCATCTCTGTTCCCGGAATCCATTGCTCTGAAATCAAAAGATAAACTATGAGAACGCTCAGAGGAATCAATACAGGATGCAGTTCAAGTAACAAATTTCGAGTTCGATATAGAGTTCAACAATTGGTTAAATGATGGATGAGATCCTATAGTTTATACTATCCTTAGGGCAGGCTGGTCCGGTCCCTAAGTTGAAACCGAACAATTTAGTCGTAGACCTGCATGGGCCACCACAAAAACTATGTCACGCCCCAGTCCCAAAATACCGTGGGACTAGACACGTGGCAATGGCCAGCAGTACGCACCGATGGACCAACTCAATATAATGGATCCATCAGGGCATACTTAAGCTGTAAAACAAGTCTACGACAATCATGGCACAACTAATCTCATCCACACAAGATATAAAATATGATCCACAGAATAAATAAGGAATGTAAATCATCAGCAAGTCTCACAAAGTACTTCGGGGAACAACCCGATAAATATCTAGTACAATGGTTCAACAGACCAGAAAGTAAAAGACTGAAATAAATAATGGAAGCTGAGCATGAACATGGATGCTCAAGAGAAGTCTTCAGCTAAGACCTCGTCCTCAGATGGTGGTACAGCTCCTGGATCAGCTCCTGCTCCGGTCCCGTAAACCTCGGGAAAACCCTCGTCTGTAAAATCTGGGGACAAACATCCGGATCCAGGTCCTCAGGGGACATAGCAAGGTACAAGAAAACTCATGCCAAATAAATACAGATAAGCAGTGCAGCAAATAAATAACTAAATGATCAATGGGTAAATATGTAACCATCTAAGTGAAATGCAAGTGAGAGTAACACTAAAACTCAGGCTGAAGCCACTACAAGCTCTGTGTCGGGGAGCCGGTAGCGGTAATAAACACGTAATGTGCCTAGCTCTGCTACGAGAGTCTGAGGCCTCACAATAGTAGTAGATAGATATATGAAACAGCCTGTAGCCTGTGTGTCTCTCCCCACCCAATGTAACCACGCATATCATGACCATAACGTCTCATGCCCATGTCAAGCGTGATCATAGCTAATGCAACAAGTCATAAGTATCTAAGAGTATAATGTCCATGTCCTGTATCCTATACAGAATCACCACGAATATCTCGGGAAAATCCTGTCTCATGAATAGTGTCAAGTGTCCTGGGTCATATGGTACTTGATAAGACAAGTACGAAATAAGGTGTCACGAATGTCCATCTCTAGATGACCGTACCCAACACTGCGTACAGTGTCGACACCCGACTGATAATCGGACGCTAAGTACGTCACACGGTCCTAGGTTGAGCATGCACATCACTATAATAAAGCAAGGAAAATATATAACAATACTGTAGAGTTGGCAAGGTACACTTGCCCACTAATGTATAACTAAGTCAAGGAAATAAATAGCAAAGCTGCATGTTTGGCAAGGTATACTTGCCTGATGTTTGAATATCAACTGTCGTCCTGGTATCGGTGGATCCGGTAGGTACTACTCCGAAAGCTGTAATAAATATCACCAACAGTCTCAGAAGATGTCAAATAGCTGGAAATGCCTGTCCTTACGTCCAATTTGGACACAGGGGCAAAAGGTCATTTTCGGGCCAAAGCGGGTTCCATAGGTTGGCCCACTTTGCACCGAAAAGCGTGTCGAGGGTAACAGTCTCTAAATGGGACAAACTATGGGTCAAACAACTCTAAATGTCAATACGATCCCAACGGTATGTCCAAATTTGGATTCCGATGAGCCGAACATAATTTGGTCCAAAAAGTCAACTATGGGGCCCGCCAATTGGCGATCTGGTCAACCGTCTCAGAAAGGCGTGAAAATTGGGTCACAGGACCAGCGTGTTACCACGAGTCCAGTGGCACAAGGTTTGTCGCAATCTGACAAGCGTGCACAAAATACTCGCAAGTTCCACAAAAGTGGCGACACGGAATGTGTTCGCGGATACGGCCTGATTCCGGCGCGCACACGCGTCCAAATCAGTCACCACGAATTTTCACGTGTCCGATTATGCTGCGTGCACCATTCGGTACACTTGGCACAAGGCGGGGCGGTCCCGTTTGGCGGGGCGCGCTCCGATCTCCAACTTTTAGAAAACCGGAAAAAGTGGGTGCGCACAGTTTTGTGACAATTACAATTTTGTCCACAGCAACTAATAGCACAAAGTTATTATACAGAAAATAAACTAGGTCATGTAATCTACAGGTATCAAAAAGAATCACCGAATTCGGATCTCTGTGGTGGGAGATACGAACTCGGCAATATGGGTGGTCATCGCAAGTTTCTGCGATTGCAGAATTCTGTCTGCTCGCGCTGACTTGGGCGCTGTTTTTCACCTAGGGGCACACGTTTTCCGAGGTTGACTATAAAACAAATATTGGAGAGGGTTGAGGGAAGATCATACCTATGAAAACGGAACAGCGTTTGGATGAGCGAGTCAACGGAAAAACACGCCGGAGCAAAGGTGCCTCGAGTGGGAAACTGCAGTTCGCGATGTCGGCGTCGACGGGATGGTTGGATGGCTTGGGGAGGCTTCTCTGGCTGCGGTGACGGCTCTAGATGGGAAGGAAAAGTCTGGAGTTTTAGGTTAGGATTTTGGAGAGATAATCATATATATAATATATATATATATATATTAAGGAGAGAGAGAGAGAGGGAGTTGGAGGCGGGTTCGGATCCGTGTATTGGCCAAGGTGAAGCCGCTGAAAGGAAAAGCAAAGCCACGTTGCTGAAGAGAAAAGCAAAGCCACGTTGCTGAAGAGTTAATAGGAATGCTAAGTTTGCTGCAAGTTTCTATAAGAGTTATTATTATACTATTATTATTATATTATCATTATCATTACATTAGTAAACTTTTTATTATTATTATACTTATGATTAAATTCTTTTTACTTTTTCTTTCTTTCTTTAAAATATATATACATATATATTTGTATATATATATATATATATATATATACTCATAAGAAAATTTATAGGATAGGGTATTGCACATCGTTAGGCTAGCAACAGCTCAAGGGGTCTCCTACATGGAATAAATTTCGAAAAATTTCTGATGGTCCCATAAGTCATCTAAGTGCCCGAACACCTAACATAAAAATTATTAAAAATCTATTTCTCCTATTTAGACCTAATTACTACAATTTAATTAATAATTAATAAATAAAGGGCATATACGATTTTCTGGAAAGGGGGTTTTACACCTTGACACGTATCTTAACACGTCACAGAGTGAGTTCATGTAGGGACGCGTGCTTCATGATCGACTGGCCATCAGCATGAGCAGCACGTGTGATGGCATTTAGCTTAGTTATTTATTTCTGTAGTGACTTGCATCATAGTATGAGGTGTCCACGTCGCATTTGCGACTTGTACATTGACATTGGGCGGGGAAGACAATTAGTAGGCGTATGGGACAGACATTTGGTCGCCGTAGTTTCAGAGTAAACTGCGGGGCCATGAGCCTCAGTGTTACCCGGTTATGAGCTATGTGTTACCCGGTTATGGGCTCAGGTTCCCTGTTATGGGCATATATGCTTGTCGATACATCCAGCAGAGGTTACTAGCTGCGCGCTATCATGATCGGTGATGTAGTCAGCATATATTCCTAGCGTTCAGTTTACAGCTAATGCCAGGTACTTAGCCTCTAGCTCGACGCTATGCTTTATACCTTTCACCTACCCATAAGTACCAGGGTTGTCTTCAAAGTGCATTTCACATTGCTGGTTAGATTATCCTTGAGTTTACACAGTATATACTTTATGGCATGCATTTTTGTATACTTCTTACGTCCCTCTGAGGACCTGGTTCTCTTCCAGATCCAGACGAGCACTTGTACCCTACCATCTACGGAGCAGAAGTAGAGACAGGATTCCTGATTGAGGACTACGAGGCATTTCCAGGAGAGTTCCCATGATCTGAGTACGCAGCTGCATCGGACTAGAGTTTTCATATCTAGCTAGTGATACTCTAGTCTAGTTTATCTTACTTCTTTCTGCACTTTATTTCCATTTTTGTATTTCAGTGGGTTTGTCCCCATTCAGACTATTTCAGATGTATTATGGATATTCAGACTCCTGTATTTTAATTTCCAGCATTTATTTCAGTCCTTATGATATTATTTTCTGTGGATGAGATTAGACATTGCCTGCTATATATTAGCATATTAGACTTGTTAGTATTTTAGGACAGCGTAGCACGCTTCGTTATGATCCATTAAATTGGGATATCCTTCGGAGTCGTGTCAGCTGGCCAATACCACGTGGCCTGGTCCCGTGTATTTTGGGACTGGGGCGTGACAAGTATGATTAATGCTCTCACTTGCATATCACATAGCTGGTTACATAGTTTACCCTCTTGTTTTATTTATTAATGCACTGCATTTATATTGGCTTGAGTTATTCTTGTACCTTGCTATGTCCCCTGAGGACCTGGATCCGGATTGTGTCCCCAGGTATAGCCGAAGAGATCTATCCCGAGGTATATGGGACAGGAGCATACATTGGAGCAGTACCAGAACCCGATGACGAGATCGTGCCAGAGGACTTCTCCTGAGTATTGGCTTTATATACTCAGTTATTTCTGTTTCTAGTTACTTTATTTCCTGTCTATTGCATTGTTGTATCAGACTTATTCTCGGGTTGTCCCCGAGACACTTTTATTGAGACATGTTACACTATATTTATTTTGATTTATTCTGGCATTTGACTTGTGTTTATATTCTGTGGATGAGATTAGAATAGACTGTGACTTGTATCATTAGACCTTTATTGTTGTACTACAGCTTAAGTACATCCTGATGATCCATTAAATTGGGTTTGTCCATCGGTGTGTGCTGCTGGCCATTGCCACGTGTCCAGTCCCTCGATATTTTGGGACTGGGGCGTGACAATGAAGTCGTGTGCTGGTTCTGTGGTGCTGATCGTTACAAGATAATTGGTACATAAAGAATTATCGGTGCAAGAAAGTCGACCGATTCGTTGTAATACTTCCCTTTGATGTCGTAGTTGTAGAAGCATGGAAGCACTCTGATCGATAGTATCCTGATTTTGCGTCAGAGTCGCACAATGGATCATTTGTCATTTGCTTATGGTTTACTCTATTTTCTATGTTAACTGCATGTGAATTAACCGGTGTTGAGTGTTCTACCGAAGGGGTCGGCGAGTCCAAGAAATTCAACGGCGGGTTGCTTCGGGTTTATTTTTATAAACTGTGATATATGGTTACTACGGACATATATTTTTGTAAACATTTTTTATAAACTACATACAGTTTTTTTCCATTTTTGGCAGATTAGCAACGTTTAGCGACATCTTATGATGTCGCTAAATAGTATCATCACATCACTAACAGTATCATAAATGTCGCTAACGTGTCGCTAAACGTCATTAATATGCTGACATTGGAAATATTTGCCATATCAGCCTGATGTAGATAAATTCATAGAAAAACATAGCTACAATCATCGCTACATTGGCGACGTTTAGCAACTATTCATGTGTCGCTAAATTAGTGACGCTAAGTCGCTAAACATCACAAATTAGAAAAGTATTCCCGACGTGTTATCGTCGCTATAATGACGTTTTGTGACGTTTTGCTTATCTGCGACTAGGTTAAATGCGACTACACTGAAATGTCACTAATAACATCGATAATTGAAAGTAGCTACATTTTTTTAATTGTTAATGACGTTTTCAGGCGTCGCTATTTTGTCTTATTCTGGTAGTGCTATTCCAGAGATCCGTAAGCTGGCTAATCCTTTAGAAAAATGAACAAATAACTTTTTCTGAAAGTAATCTGCTCACCTGGTCGAATGATTATTTGTCTTTCTCGGAGTGAATATCATATCTTCACAAATGAGTACCCAACTTCTCATAAAACACTAATCTTGCTATACGAACACATAAAGTTTATGTTAAACTATATCCAACCAAGTCCTCAAGCTATTTATTTGAGAAATTTTCTTTCCAATCCATTCTCAAATTGAGAAAAAAGTTAAGTATGATAAAAATTAGGGGTGCAACTCGGACGGGCTAAACCAAAGCCCGATCGGATAGACCCGTTAATGGGTTGGGTTAGGGTTGAAGATACTCGGGTTCGGGTTAAAATATTTGAACCCGGTCAAAAATCGGGTTGGACTCGGGTTCATGTGTCGGATTACTCTCAAAGAACCTAAAACCTGATATATATATATATATATATATATATATATATATATATATATATATATATATATATATATATATATATATATATATTGTTTCATACTTCTAAATTAAAAAGTGTAAACCCTAAATTTCTCCATTCAACTCTTTATCCTAAATCTCATTTCAGTTTGTATTTTGTAATGATTGGGGCTTGATTGCTATTTGATTATGTGTGTAATATTACTCTTGTTTAAAATTATTTCAAATATCATATTAGAGTCGATAAACCTGACGGACCCGACCCAACCCGATCCTCTAGACTTGGTCTTGGGCTACATATGTTGAACCCAAGGTCAGGTCGGACTTGGGCTCCGCGGGCTAGGATTATGTTTCATCGGGTTAGATTCGGATTGAGCTCAAGTCCGACCCAACCCGTCTGAGTTGCACCCCTAATGAAAATCTCAGTGGTCAAATTTGAGGAGGGAGAAAAGTTTTCAAATTTGATGGTCCACTATTTATATCCATTTGTACTGAAGTTTTAAATTTTTAAATATAAAGTCTAATATTTAATAATTATATTACTAGTATTAATTTTTTCATATAGAATTTTATAATTTTTTTGAAATTCTCCCTTACAATTTTGTTTCTAATTTTTTTTATTTTTTATTTTTTTTTGTATAGATGGTTTATTATTTAAGAGTAGAAGAATAAGAATTGTAAGAAATATATATTTGAATAATAGAAAAATAAAATCCGTTTTGAATCTTTGAATTGAGAAAAAATTTTAAGAATGGATAGGTCACTCAATGTCCCTTCCGAATGAGCACCTCCTTCATCGATAATATTGTTTTTGCATTATTCAACATCCCCAAAGTCCAATTATATATTAACTTAAGCCATTAAGTAACATATGCAGCCGACTGCCAAATATGATATTATGTTATGGGGTCAAGTCTAAATCTCCCATGGGCAAAAAGATGTTGCCACCTACAAAGCAAAGGAAAGAAGAAGAAGAAGAAAAAGTAGTAGTAGGAAGAAGAAGAAGAAGAAGAAGATGATGCGGCACTAAAACAGCTTGCACGATAGTGCGTATCGTGGGCAAAAATGACACAAGAAGTCTCTCCTGTTGTCGGAAGTGTGTGTACTTCTATAAGTCACACTCATTCCCTCACGTGACTTATTACAGCTTACAGTTCTAGAAGTACGGAACTGTTGCTGATTTTCAAATGATATTATCCTGTTTAGATTAACTATATTAATATTATTTTATATTTGATTAAAATTAAAAACATTTTTTTGATATTTTTAAAATTTATTAACGATATTTTTAGATTTTTAACGAAACTTTCAGAAAAGATGTTAACTTTTAATCTAGCGGAAGAATAATATCAATATATCTGATCTAAGAGGAGTAATATCAAATAGCTATTTTTAAAAAAAAAATAGTACTTAATTTTGAAACTAGTTCTAAAATTAAACTAGTTTTTCAAATTTTGCTTGAAAAGATAGATAGGTTGTGGGAAAAAAAAAAAAAAAAACTCACACAACTACTGTTTGAAAGAAAGAAATAACCTTGAAAATACAATAAAAAATCTCGAAACAAATAAAACTACTTTTGTAACCGAATAGCTATAGTTTATACTAAAAAAAAAAAAAAAAAAAAAAAATTCGAATCCAGCTTTATTAGAACTTGTCGTCAAGGGATGTGGTTCAGTAGTTAAAGTTGATGAGGATTAAGTATTGAGAGGACCTAAATTTAAATACGGATCTAAACAAGAGAGGCTTTGCTAGGACTTATTTTTTTAGTTTTTATTGAAACAGCACCTAAAAAGCAATAAAGGAATGGCAAGCTATTTGGTAAAAAAAAAAAATTTAAAACTAGTTCATATTTGGAAATACTATAAAAACTAGACTAGATATTGCTCTCATTAGTTATTATAAATTTTATTGTTTGAAAAAGAAAAACAATACCAAAACAAAATCTCATATTTGAAGAGCTTTTTTTTTCTTTTTATGAATCTTATTTTCTCATTCTCTTAAATAACAACACATTACTTATGATCGGTACAAGTTCTTTTTATTATCGTTTCTAAGTAGTTGTCACTTTCTATATATTGTTTTCCAAAGAACTGATTTAAAAAGTTATTTGAACCTATCACGCTCAACTTCTATAAAATATTTTTAATTTTTTAATCTAAAATTTCATCATATACATTTTATCCCTCGTATGCACGGAAGAATGATTGAAATTATTGAGGTGTCCGGTACGTGAAATACCGGTCGACAATTTTATATTTTCAGAAATTAAATACTCACATTGGAATTATGTAGGGTCGGTTCTGAGTTCATGGAGGTCCAAGACGAACTTTTAAAATAGACCTCCATATATAATATGAAAAAATAATTAAAAAATAAAATTAATTTTTTCACTCGGATTTAAACTAAGGATCTCTAGAGTACAAAACTAAGATGCTAACATTTACATCACAATTATTTTGTGTTAACCACTACAGTACAATTGTTTTATGTTGAGCATTACACCAAAATTATTATTTTTATAACTAACACCTTACATCTTAATTTTGGGGCACCAGTAAATATATTGTCCAAAACGGATAAACTCGATGCACTTGCTTAGAGCCGACCATAGAATTATGGAGGTACTTGATGTGGAATATTATATAGCAAAAAAAATTATATTTCTGAAAAATCAAATTCTCCTGAATATTATATTTTCATGTTCGGTGAATATTAAGATTTTTTTTTTTGGAAAAAATAAAAGAACTAAAAAAATAAAGAAAAAAAAAACCGAAAAAAATTAATATTTTTTTTAGAAAATATGAATTACACCCCACTTTATTTATCCATATTTAAGATGCACCTCACACTATTATCATAATGAATGATGATTTCCACTTTTAATGAAAATCGTCTTTAACTAACGGTCAACTCCTCTGACCAAAAATTTTGGACAAAAATATTATGCCTTCGTACACGAAAGAGAAGTGGGGCTGGAAAAAACAAAAGAGTATTTCGGTGAAAAATTAACGGTCAACGTAGTTCACTGTAGTTTCCGTTAAAAATGATAGTCGTTATACATTATGATAATCATGCTGGAAATACCTCAAATATGAATAAATAAAACGGGTGCAACTCAAATTTTCTATTTAATTTTTTTAATGCAAAAAAAGGAAAAAAAAAAAGAAGAAGAAGCTGCAGTTAAGATAAACAATTCGTAACCTACTTGAGTAAGAATTCTTTATCCACTCGCTTCCTACGTCACCCACTCTACTTAAAATGGCTAAGCCACTAGCTCATATGGGTGTGACATCAATACAACTCTATGTTCACATCTTCTACAAAGCATGCGGTTGAAGGATTCCTTCTTTCCTCTCATTATTTTAATCTTTAAACGAATCCTTTGTCTCTCACAACTTTCCTATAAAAGGATCACTACCACCACAAAAACAAGAATCTCATACTAATAAATGGAGCAGCAGCAACAACAACTACTGTTGGAAGCTCTCCAGCTCAACCTCTCCATCCTCTTCTTCTCCATCACCATCTCCTTCCTCTCCTTCTCCTTCCTCCTCCTCCTCTTCTCCAGCAAGCCATGGTGCAACTGCCACATATGCAAGTCCTACCTCGACTCCTCGTGGTCGAGCGAGTTCGACAACGTGGTCGACTGGTACGCGCACCTCCTCCGCCGATCGCCCACGCGGACCATCCACGTCCACGTCCTCGGCAACGTCATCACCGCCAACGCCGACAACGTCGAGTACATGCTCAGGACCAACTTCGACAACTTCCCGAAAGGCAAGGCCTTCTCTTCCATTCTAGGAGACCTCCTCGGGAACGGCATATTCAACGTCGACGGCGAGCGCTGGAACTTCCAGCGCAAGATGGCCAGCCTCGAGCTCGGCAGCGCCTCCGTCCGCACCCACGCCTTCCGCGTCGTCTCGGAACAGATTCGCACCCGTCTCTTCCCCCTCCTCTCCGCCTCCGCCTCCGAAAACGCCGCCGGCGCGATATTGGACCTTCAGGACATTTTCCGCCGCTTCTCGTTCGACACGATCTGCAAGATCTCCTTCGGCGTCGACCCGGGGTGCCTGGACCTGTCGCTTCCGATGTCGGAGTTTGCCGCGGCGTTCGACGCCGCCACGAGCCTCTCGGCGAGGCGGGCGACCGCCGCCTCGCCGGTCGGGTGGAAGCTGAAGAGGCTCGCATGTTGGGGGTCAGAGAGGGAGCTCCGGCAGGCGATAGGCCTGGTCGACATGCTCGCCGACGAGGTCATAAGGCAGAGGAGGAGGCTGGGCCAGTTCTCGTCGAGAGACGACCTCCTCTCGAGGTTCATGGGCTCGGTCACGGACGACAAATACCTCCGCGACATTGCCGTTAGCTTCCTTTTAGCCGGTCGCGACACCGTTGCGTCCGGGCTAACGGCGTTTTTCTTCCTCCTGTCGGGCCATCCGGAAGTGGTGGCGAAAATGAGAGAGGAGATTGATGGAGTAGTACTGCGCAACTGTGTGCTGAGCTACGACGAGCTGAGGGCGATGAGCTACGCGCACGCCGCGCTCTACGAGTGCCTGCGGCTGTACCCGCCGGTCCAGTTCGACTCCAAATTCTGCGTCGACGACGACGTGCTCCCCGACGGGACGTTCGTGAAGAAGGGCACCAGGGTCACCTACCACCCGTACGCGATGGGGAGGATGGAGGCCATCTGGGGCTCCGACTACGCCTCGTTCAGGCCCGAGCGATGGCTCCGCGACGGAGCCTTCGTGCCGCCGAAGAACCCGTACGAGTTCCCCGTGTTCCAGGGCGGCAGGCGCGTCTGCCTCGGCAAGGAGATGTCGCTGATGGAGATGACGGCGGTGGTCGTGTCCGTGATAAGAGAGTTCGACGTGGAAATAGTGGGCGGCGGCGCGCGACTGCCCAAGTTTGCGCCCGGGCTCACCGCGACGCTCGACGGAGGGCTTTCGGCTAGGGTGCACCGCCGACGCCGAAGAGACGCGGAGGAATGCCATTGCTAGCATTTGCTTGCTTTGTGTCGATGTGTGTTATGTACATAATTAATGTAGCTTAGGCCATCTCCAATGTGGAGATTTCTTTAGTTAGAGCATCTCCAACTATATTGTCGTATTATGTGTCGTGATTCTCAAATAACATGAGACACAAGACAATATTGACTATGGATAAGAAAAGTCTTCTCAATGTAAAAATATTGAATAGACACTAATTTTTTTTTTTTTAACTTTAAAGAAATTTTTTTCTCTTCTAATCCTTTTTTTATAAATATATTTTATTTATAATTTTAATGATGTGAAAGTGAAGTCATTGTTAAGTGTATTTTCTAGAAGTAAGCACCCAACTTCACAATGTCTTTGTCTTGTCACATTCATAATTTATTGAGAATCTTGAGTTCCATCTTTCTTGTTTTATCATAATTCAAGATACATCCCCACCGAATTACTATAATGAATGAAATCCTTCACTTTTAATGAAAATCGTCAATGATTAACGGTCAACTCATTTAACCCCACACATTTATGACCAAAATATCCTCAAATAAGTGGAGTGCACATTGAATTATGACCAAAATACTCTTAAATAAGTGGGATGCACATTAAATTATGGTAAAATAAGTTGGGTGCAACTCAAATTTTTTTCTTTTTATTTATGTAGGTCAAAGGAGTTTACTGTTAGTTGTTCACGATTTTCATTAAAAGTGAGAGTTTTATGCATTTTGGTAATTCGATGGAGTGCACCACAAGTGGGAGACACTCAAAATTTCTCTCTTATTTGACATTTGCATTAGAAAAGAGCTTTTTAGTTGAAAACTTGTCATTCCTGTATGGCAACTACATTTTTTTTTTCAAACTCACAATACGGTTGGAGATTCTCTTAGAAACTTCTTTTAGAAAAAAACTTCTTCAATTAATGATTTGTATTTCAATTTCTATAAAATGGAACACAAATATTGGTTGGTTTGAAAGTAGAGCCTGCTATTAATTGAGTTGGAAGAAAGAAGAAATTTTATAACCCTTTTATTTTCTGGCAGGTAGGATAAAAGTTGAGAAAAATTGGAGTATTTTTTCTTTTGTACAATTTTTATGTAGAAATTCTGACAACTAGGATAAAAGTTTACTTATGCCAAGTAAGATAGAAACTCAAATTTAAAAATTCGCATTAGAGATGGTTTTATAGAAACTAGTTAGTGCTTTGGAAGGATATTTTTTTTTTTCAATCATTGAAGTTCCCTTACTGATGAATATGTTTGGTTTAAGGTTATCTCCAATGGAGATTTCTAAAATTGAATTTCTATCATATTTGGCATTTTACTTTAAGGATCTTACTTTAAGGACTTAGTTGGCAGGTTTCTACATAAAAATTATAAAAAAAAATACTCTTAAATGGTTCACAATTTTTATCTTAAGTTGCAGAAAATAAAAGGATCAATTTAATGATTTAGTTTGAAAGTATGGTTCAATATTAAATTCAATGTGAGAAGAATTTTTATGAGAAAAAAATGTGTAGAAATTTTCCAAAGTATGTTATATCAGTGCCCATGTAGGATAAAAATTGAAATAAATCATGATTCGGAGAAGTTTTTCTAGAAAAAAAATTCTTCCAAAGAAATAGGAGAAATAGAAATCCTCATTGGAGATGGCTTCACTAGCTTATAAAACTAGCATAATATGTTTTTTACTTTTTAATTTAAAAATACTAATTGGAATAATATCAAAGGATGATTCATGATTGAGATAATTTTTTCATATTAATTAAATATATAAACAAAGCTCGATTGGAATAATTTCAGACGAGATCATTCAAATTAAACAAAAAACTGATTGAGATAATTCTTATTGACTATTTAAAAAAAAACATGATTACAATAATTCTTGCATATTATTTTAAAAAAAACTAAAAATCTAATTGTGATAATTCTTGTATATTATTTAAAAAAAATCTTGATCGGATTAATTCTTGCGTATTATTTTAAAAATTTATAAAAAAAATATCATGTAAATTATCCTAATCGTGATTTTTTTTAATTTATTAAATAATAGGCAAAAATGATCCTAATTACGATTTCTAATTTTTTTTAGATAATATATAATAATTATCTTAATCATGATTTGTCACTCCCCAGTATCGGAATACGGAGACGGACCTGGCCAGCTATCCCGTACAAGATACTATACGTCGTACGACGATCACGGCTGTAATAAGACAAGGGGTGCATGCTACAATCAAGTCTCCTATATATGGTCAAGAACTTCTATGTCTCAATCATTTAAACAAGAAACAGTAAACATAGAGCATATATGATAAAGCAATAAGGCGTCCCAAACACTTTCTCAAAATATTCTAGAGACCAGTTGTGCAAAATGAGAAGCTGAAAGAGTAACAAAAGTACATGACAGTGAATAGCTGCAGTCTAATGTCGATATGTGCCGTCTAACAGATACTAGTGGATAACGCCCAAAAGAAGTAAATGTACAATGACGAGCAGGGAAAAAAATTCACTTGTTATCCTCTGTGACCATATTCCTGGTACGCGCCATGAGATGGGGGATAGTACGTTGGATCCTTGGGTGCTGGCTGGAAACCTTGTCATGCAAAACCAGTGGGATTAGACCCCAAATAGCAAGTACCACAAATAAAACACGAAATAGAGAAACAAAAACCCAAAAAATAATTATATAATAATACATAGGTTCAGTATCTTAACTTAAGTCCATGGCATACCCTAGCGCAAAGGCCAAACCCAACAAACAAACAAGGACAAGGGTTGAACCATCACACTATGATAATCCATCTCCCTAGGCTACTAACTAAATAGTACAATCACAACCAAGTCCATTTTCTTATATCGTCCAATCACTTATACGGCTTGATATTTGTGGAGTCTGAGGTTATCTCAGAAATAAAGCATAATAGGTATCCTCAGATCATGCCATTGTCGAACATGAGCTAATCAAGCCAATAGATGAATAAAACAGGTATTACATGAGATGCACAATTCTCCGTAGGGCCACTGCGCTAAAAATACAGTATTAGCGGTTCTAATATTCCTATAGTGAAATAGTGGCCCAGCATAATAATATGTCAGATACTGCACTCCACTAAGGCAGATGATATGCAGTATCTGTGGTGGCTAGCCCACATCGCACTTAGAATGAATCTTTGTGGGAAGGTTCGTTGGCATGATCTCGGGATACCGTTCACTCCAAATGTTACTACCATTTTTAGTTACCTAATTAGCCCTATATTGTGTTCGAAATCTCAAGGCATGGTCACATGAGAATTTTCCTTAAGATGTCGTACAAACTTCGGGCACGCTAGATACGAATCCATGGAAGTTGGTTTGGATTCACCCGAGTTTGTATGCAATATTCAGTTAATCAATATCCTAGCCATGTTTTGGTAGTTATAGTTAACTCGCATATCATGCCCGTGCTATATATATATATATATATATATATATATATATATATATATATATATATATATATATATATAATATCATGCGTTCAGGAATTTAGATGCATTCTCGATGCACAACCCAAATATAAATAACTTAACATGTGACACGGTATGTCCCACATCGACGCACATCCGATTATATACACTTTCAGGCAATAATTTGTATCAGCACGAATACAGTATTCGAGTCCAATTATGAACTATACATTGGGTCGCATGAATCAAGATCATATTGTAACACGAAGCTTATGTCATGTACATAGCCGGTTAGTCACTATCCACTTAGTTTGATTCATACTGAAATCTCAGTTCAAATTATGCATGTTCATAACCAATCTTAGCTCGTGGTCATGTCTGGCACGAAATCTGGTTACAAAATCCATTCTTCCTTAGAATCATAACACAAGCATTAATCCAATTATAAACCATAAAAGAATAAGAAAAATATTCAATCAAACAATCAAGACCGTATGGGTCTCTAGGCCGCATGGGAAGTCCTGGCTGCATATGAAGTCCAGGCTGTATGCTCAAGGTTAAAGTCTACTCCTTGGGACAAGTGTTGAAGTAACGACCAATAAATAGAGTGTCAGTAGAGTGACATAAATTGATTGATGTGACATACAATAAAGTGTATCAGAGAGAAAAGACAAAACATAAAAATGTGTGCACGAAAAGACGTGCAAGAAAAAGACACATATGTCGCTTTTAAGTCAAATGACAAACTGGCTGCATTAGCTTCTAGACGTATGGACACTTCCTTTTTGAAAAATCTCATGCGTTTAGTGTTTTGTGTATTCAATTTAGGGGCGCATATGCAGAGACAGTCATGCGCCTAACAATATAGGCGTTATGTTGGAAGGGGAGCATGAAGCCAGCCGCATGGAACTCTTTCGTTCCAAAATAGCACGAACTCCATGAAAAAAAGCTCCAAAAATATAAAATTATTTCTTCATAAAATATTTATTTTAACTTCGATTTAAGTGAACAAAAAACCAAAATGCTCAAAAAAAAGTGCTCCAATAACCCTAAAATTATTTTTCTAAAATACCGTATTTTAGTAGATCAAAACCACGAAAAATATATGGAACCCATGAAAACCCTAAACTTCAAATGTAGATATACTCAAATCCATCCATCAAAACCGAAAACTCTAAAGTATTAAAAGTGCTAAAAAACACATAAAAACATAATGAACTAATAATATAGAGGGTTTCTCCATTTCTCATGCAAGGTGTACTTGCTTAAGACTTGGAGGGAGAAAACACAAGAGAAAGAAAGAAAATAAAGAGTTAAAAGAAAGAAAATAAAGAGTTGAATAGAGAGAAAGGAAATATTTGGTTTATATACATGGAGGCTTGAGGTTTACACCATTGTGAACTGTAAACACCCTGATTTTTAGAATTAAATTTAACTTTTATTATTTTTAATTATTGTGATTAAGAGAGATTTTTTTATTATTTTTTTAGCTAATTAAAATATATTATATTCATGGATTGATATTTATATGTATTTAATTAATTGCTATTATTACACAGAAAATATATTTTTGGGTGACAACTATTATTAGAGAATTGTAGATTTTTGTTGGAAATTATTTGGGGTTCAAACCTATTTTTATATGGCCATATATATATATATATATATATATATATATAATAATAATAATAATAATAATTATTATTATTATATTAAACCTTAAACCTAAACCCTAAACCTGAATCCGAAACCAACCCGTACCCGATAACCCACAGACCCGCTCACCTCAGACCTGAAACCCTACGGCTACAGTAACCCCCATCCGCGCTACAGTACCCGCCCCCGACCGCTCCCTTCCCCTCCCCAAAACTGCATCGACCCCCTCTCTTTCTCTCCCTGAACCCCCCCCCCATTCACCCTATATAACATCGCCAAGAGCAGAGACCATACCACCATCATCTCTCCTACCATTCAGACACGGATTTAGAAAGGGGAGGGGAACTCTGACCTTCTTTCTCGATGTCCAGAACTGGGCCCAGTCGAAAACCGCCCCCGTCGTGGACGAACGCCGCTGAGAGCAGCCGCCCAAATCCCGAGCAGCATAGCGATACGAGGTACCCTTCTTCCCACCTCTGTATCTCCCTACACCGTAAACCAAATAACGATCTGTCGAATCCTATGTGAAGTCCACATGACCCCCATGAACCCTGTTTAATTAGTTTAGCTTATCGTGTCCTGTGTCGATCGTAAATCGTGACGCAAAATAAGAAAAAAATGACCCAGTTTTTATACCAGAAACTATTCCAACCTTCCATGTTCGTGTCTAATTTTTTTCCATCCTAGGTAATATTTTAAAATTCTACTTGAACAGTAATTTAGACAACATAACCTAGTTTTAATTCATTTAAACACTTTCTTTTAATTTGATTTATGTTGTAATTTATTTAATGTTGAAATTCGTCAAAAACTTGATTTTCTAAACCCAAATTTTTCGATACGGGTGCGTCCTGCCAAACGAGTCGACTACGTCGTGTGCGAATTGCACCAAAAGGTGTGTACTGTCAACGCGGACGTGTAGAATTTTATAAAACTTGATTTGGATGTGCGTGCACACCAGAATCAACGCGTATCCGTCGAAAAATACCGTATCAGCCTGTTCTGACACTTGTCATAACTTCGTGTGTGCTTATCGTTTCACAACGAAACTTACGCCATCATATTTGCAGCGTTACGCTGGTCCTGTGACCGAAGTTGGTTCGATTCTGAGAACGTTGACGAAACACTGTTTCGCGGGCCCTACGATTCTATTTGACGGGTGATTTTGTGATCGGCTCATCGGAATCCAGTTCTGGATGTTCCGTTAGGTTCGTATCATCGTTATGGACTCGTAGACACTAAGTTTGACTAATTTGGAGAACTCTATCTCTGGCACATTTTAAGTTCGGTTCGATTCTGAGAACGTTGACGAAACACCGTTTCGTGGGCCCTACGGTTCCACTTGACGGATGATTTTGTGACCGGGTCATCGGAATCCAGTTCTGGATGTTCCGTTGGATTTGTATCATTGTTCTGGACTTGTAAAGACTAAGTTTGACTAATTTGGAAAAGTTTATCTCTAGCACATTTTTTGGTACGAAGTAGACCACTTGTGGACCCCGCTTTGACCCAAAACTGTCAATTCTGTCCCTGTGTCCAAATAGGACTTACGGGTAATCAATCCTAGCTATTTCAAGTATTCTGAGAGCAATGGTGATATTTGTTTCAGCATCCGGAGGTAAACTTGAAGATTCTACTTTCCTAGGAGTAGTTGACGGAGTTTAGAGCCCAGGCAAGTGTACCTTACCAAATTTGCAGAGATCCCGTTATATTATTTGTTTGTGTTCTTTCTATATATATATATACTTATGTGATGTACCTATTCAACCTATGACCGTGAGACGTTGCTTAGCGTCCGAACAAGATTCGGGTGTCGACGCCGTACGCAGAGTCGTGTAACGTCATCGAGAGAATTGATTCCACGATCCTATATTTTTACGTGCTTGCTTTACCAAGTACGTCATACCATAGGACACTTGACACTATTTCATGTGACAGAATCTTTCTTGAGTAATTCATGGTAATTCTGTATAGGCTTGTAGGATTCGTGATATGAGACTTGCATATATAGAGATATCATTATGACTTGTTGTGCTATCTAGAGGTCATGATCTTGCGTGTTATGGACATGAGACATGATATTACATTAGGTATGAAGAGACACACAGGCTACAGGTGTCACTACCACATTCCAGAAAAGGGGTATTTTTGTCTTTTTATTTAGTTAATTTAATATGTTAATATATTGCATGATATATATATATAATTAATATTATATATTCCATGGAAATTGATTGCTAGTACTAGGTATGACTGTAATATATATATGTTGTATGGCCATAAGTGTTAGTAGTGGGTATCCCGTATTTGCATATGACTATGTGACCCTAAATATTAGTGAATTGACTGCCTTGTGTACACTAACGTACTGGCTTAGACATGTATTGGTGTTACACGGGATTTAGATCTTTAGACATGTGTTAGTGAGTTGACTGTCTGATTACGCACATCATTTGAGGATATGACACCCGTGCAGTTAGACGCACACTTGACCCTGTTAGTTGACAAGTATCACCCCTAGCGTAGTCTCTGAGTTCAGAGTAATTATGTTTGTGTGTATGCTAGTGTAACGACTGATGCTATATTATTATTATACTATGTATATAGGACTGCTGGATTGTTCAGACGAGACTTCAGAAACAGGATATTGGTATTGCCATCTTAGGACCACAGGCGAGTATATTCTCTGACAGTTTTTATTATGTTGATCATCTCTATGATTCTAGTTGTATAGCGTACTTGATTCTGACACTATGGATACACGGGTTAGCATCATCGAGACCTGTCACGAGGAGTCATGATTGGAATCCATCGTGCTAGCTGGGGACAGAAAAATATTAATAGATTATGTAATCATATTCCACTCTACATGCATCATAGCTCACCCCACACCTCACGCCAGGTGCAACCTGACCATTACATGCCTCATAGCCTGTTATATATGATTAGCCTGACTATTGCTCGCATCATAGCTAGCCGGATGGTTAGCCTGACCTTACATGAATTATAACAAATCATATGTAACAAGCCTGATCTATCCCAAGTCGATCACATGATAGACTGATGTTTCACACACTTAGCTAGATACTCTATTCATGTATTTCCAGTTCATTGTTCTAGCATGCACTTGTATTTTTGTTCATTGCTAGTTGTGCTATTGATGATGATATATTCTCCAGTATTTTTTATTCAAGTATTTCATTATCTCCAGTATTCTTATTTCCAGTATTTATATCCATCATGTATTTCTTTACACTGTGTTATAGTTTTTGTCAATATACATGGAACTGCTGTTAGTGCTTGAACTTCTCTCCAATCCTGACTGGATATATTTTTTCAGAGGATCTTGAGGACTTTTGTCCTACATATTATGGACCAGGTGTAGAGGGAGACTACATACCAGAGATCTTAGAAGAGTCCCTTCCCTTAGAGGAGACACTACTTGCAGCTATTTAGACAGTTATTATTTTATGCATTTGAGTTTATGTTGAGACATATATTGAGACTTATGTTGAGTTTATTTTGAGACTTGTTGAGACTATTTATGTTGGACAGCTAGACTGTAGTTTATCTCTATTTTGAATTGTTATGCTTGACTTATGTCAGTACTTCTTATCTTCTATCTCATCGTGCCATTGTTTATTATAGTTGTGATTGAGTTTATATTGTGAACTGTTGAGCAATGTTTTATTCATTGTCCTCCTTATGGAGTTGATATCATTGACAGGTTGTGAGTTATGTTTAGTATTATTGAGACCTAGACAACGTTCTACCGTCGATGCTGCGGCGTAGGTTGGACGTACCCATGGCTCATGCCCAAATTCCGGGTGCGGGTCGTGATACATTTTTTAGTGGTGGCCCATACAGGTCTAGATTCGCATTTAGAGCGATATCATGGTAGTGTTCACTTAGAGTGTTGCTACAAGCCTGCGTTAGGAAATAGGATTTAGGATGAGAGTATGCTCAATCACAACTAAAAAAATTCTGATCTTACAATGCTATTTTGAATAATTGCTTCCTTTAGAATTTTACTGTCCTTCCTTGATGATATCATATCTATTACCTTAATTGATTCTTTCAGGTCTATCTTCAGGATGCCGCCGAAGACTAGGTCCTTGAGACTGGGAGCAGCAGCTTCAGAGAGGTCTGCCACCTCTCGACCTGACGAACAGACATCTAGAGTTCCTCCTATATCTCCTTTTCATGTGGGAGTATCTGCAACTTTTGGGATTTCTCCTCCTCCACCTGTTTCGAGGGTTGCCCCAGCTGTGACAGAGAATCTTCCACCACCACCGACTCCATTACCCGGAGGTATGCCCGTTGACGGGGCACAGATGCTCACACTGATCCAAGGCATGTTAGATGCCCAGATAGTGACGGCGGAAGCTCAACGTGTTCAAGCTGAGGCTCAGAGGGTGCAGGCAGAGGTACACCAGGCACTGATAGAGCTGATGAGAGAGAGCATGGAGAATGCTCATCAGGTGGCTCTCCAGGCTGTGGAGAGAGTAGCACAGCACCAACAGCATCCTGGCCAGCAGCACCAGAGGCCATGTACTATAGTGGACTTCAAGAGGATGATGCCTCGAGAGTTCAAAGGCACCGAGGGGATACTCTACGCTGACGAATTGCTAGAGGATATAAAAAGGAACTTGCGCTTGTCGCAGATTTTGGAGATTCTTCAGATCGAGGCCGCTGGCAGTCAGATGTTTGATATCGTACTGACATGGTATCGTACGGAGCCGAGACTCGCTGTTGAAGGACTTACTTGGGAGGACTTTAAGAAGATCTTCAAGGAGAAGTTCTTTCCTGACGTAGCCTTGGGAGCATTGGAGAGTCAGTTCCATGACTTGGTCCAAGGAATCATGTCAGTTGACGAATACGCCGCAGGTTTTTTCGTTTGAGTCATTTCGTGCCATCGATGATTCGAGACCCAAGTGACCAAGCCCGGAAGTTCAGGAAGGGGTTGACTAGAGAGATAAAGTCTCATACTTCGGGACATCGCACTACTACATTCGAGGGTATTTTGATGGATGCCCAGATTGCTGAGGATGACTTGGACCTCAAGCCCAAGAGAGGACGTGACACTTCTGGAGGAACAAGTGGTAGTACAGGACCGGCCAAGCGTCCCAACTTTCAGCAGCAGCAGAGGCCGTACCAGCAGCAGCATCAGCAGCACCAGAAACCAGCTCGAGGACAGCACCAGCAGCTGCAACCACAGAGGCAGACTCAGCCCGCTGCCTAGTGTGCGTATTACGGGAAGATAGGACACACTAGGAAAATCTGCAGGAAGAGATTGGGTACGTGCTTGTCCCGTGGATCGTCAGCACATCAGCTGAGGGACTATCTATCTATTCAGACTCGTCCAGGTCAGGGTGGAGCAGCCACTCAGAGGGGACCAGCCAGAGTACCTACTGTACCAGGAGGCCAGTAGAGGGGACCTCCACTTTCACCACAGCAGCAGAGGTTTTTTCAGCACCAGCAGCAACAGAGAGGTGCACCCCAGGGATGAGCATACGCCATGACGATTAAGGAGGCCGAGCTAGCTGGAGACGTGATTTCAGGTTCAGTTTCTCTCGATTCTATTCCAGCACTTGCATTATTTGATTCTGGTGCTTCCCATAGTTTCGTATATGTATCTTATGCCCTTAAGCATTGTTTAGAGATGGAACCGTTAGATAGGACTTGCAAGATCACGACTGGAGGAGGCATTATCCTAGTCGGTGATTATTGTAAGGACCGGAGAGTATCATTGGGAGGCCGAGAGTTGAGCGTGAGCTTACTCGTCATGCCACTTCCGGGATACAATATTGTACTCGGAATGGACTGGTTGAGTAGGCACCATGCTACTATAGATTGTTACGAAGGCAGAGTAATATTTCGACCACCAGGAGAGCCAGAGTTTGAGGTCGCCAGAGGAGCAGCAAAGCAGAGCAGAGGCACTTTTTGCGGAGCCACGAAGGAAGAAGAGGAGTTGCCACATCTCTGATAGCAAAGTTCCTGGGTGTATTTCCAGAGAAGTTGCCAGGCTTGCCGCCAGACAGAGATATTGAATTCTCTATAGACTTGGTACCAGGAGCGGTGTCCATTTCGCAACATGTCTTTAGAATCAACAACAGCGAGTTGGCCGAACTGAAGAAGCAAGTTGAGGAACTGCAGGACAAAGGCTTCATCAGATCCAGTTCATCACCATGGGGAGCTCCGGTATTGTTCGTACCGAAGAAGGACGGCATGGTACGTATGTGTATCAACTATAGAGCTCTGAACAACCTCACTATCAAGAATAAATACCTGCTGTCGAGGATAGATAATCTTTTCGATCAGTTGAGCGGCGCAAAGGTGTTTTCAAAGATAGACTTGAGGTCAGGCTATCACCAGGTGAAGGTGAAGAAAGAAGACATACCGAAGACAGCCTTTCGGACCAGATATGGCCAGTTTGATTCATGGTAATGCCATTTGGTTTAACCAATGCACCAATAGTATTTATGAACTTGATGAACAAGGTATTCCACCAGTACCTTGACAAGTTCATGGTGGTGTTCATCGACGACATCCTTGTGTATTCGAAGATATCGGAGGAGCACGAAGAGCACCTGAGGATGGTCTTGGAGACTCTCAGGAAAGAGGAGCTGTACGAAAATCTTTCAAAGTGCGAGTTTTTCCTTGACAAGGTTGAATTCCTTGGACATATGGTAACGGGTGACGGAATCTCAGTTAACCCAAAGAAGATCGAGGCAGTGGAATCGTGGGCTACTCCCAGTTCGGTAGCTGAGATCAGGAGTTTTCTCGGGCTAGCAGGATACTACAGGAGATTTGTACAAGACTTCTCCAGGATTGCAGAACCAATGACCAGGCTGACCAAGAAAGATGTAGAATTTATCTGGACGGAGGATTGTCAGGACGCATGTCACGTCCCAGTCCCAAAATACGTTGGACTAGGAATACGTAACACGCCCAGCCGTATGTATATGAACTCTAATATATGGAAATCATATACACACGTACGCTGTGTATGAATATGCAATCCACCAGTGGTAATATACTGTCACAACAAGTCACACACAATCTACATCTCATCCACAGCACAAATAATAAGTAGGAATAAAGAGCTAGAATATAACTGAATATCAAGATGAGTATCAAGTCTGATAGTCAGGTGGAAACAAATCCACTACTAAATGACTATACTGAAGTAGCAAAAAAATCTCTAAACAGTGGAAATAAATCACAACTACTCTGAGGGTAAGACCTCCTCAGTCAGGTAAGTAGAGTCAGATCCAGGTCCGTACTCCCGTGGATACTCCTGCTCGTCCATATCTGGAAAGGAACCAGGTCCTCAGAGGGACGTAACAAGATACATAATAACATGCCAATAAGTACTAAAAATAAACATCCACTGGGCCGTATAACCGTCTAAGTGAAATGCAACTTGAGGACATTTTGAGCGTATGGAAAGTGTAGGCTAGACATATGTTGACGTAATTCACCAATCGTGACAACTGGCTAGTATATGCCACATATGCCCCCCAGTACAAGGGCGCATGTATATAATAACGTCCTACTGCTCTGAAGAACAGGAAATCTGCATAGTATATAACAACCATATCACCCCGAAGAGTGTGGCATCCGTAGTAAATATAACAACCATATCACTTCGTCGAGTGTGGCATCCATAGTAAAGAAAGTGGGGTGTCCCATACGCCTATTAGTAGTCCTCCCCGCCCAATGCTCTAAGCATGTCACATCCATGACACGAGCTGGTTCATAGCCTATCCTTAGTACCCTAGCCCAATCCTACAACCAAACAAGGACAAGGATTGGACCACCGTACTACAATAGACTATGTCCATGGACCTCTAATAACTGCTAAGTCTTCTAGCATATAAAGTTTCTATCAGCAGTCATCCCTAACGCACGGCTCATACATACAGGAGTCCAACCCAGTACGTAGTTCAGAATCTATATGAGACTCACAACACGTGTAACAACTGTGTCACGGCCAATGAACCTACTGATGCTACATGATACTGGGGTGGTCACATAAAGTAGGTCCAAAATCTACATAAATAAACATCTATATAAATAGAATTAAACATGCATGTATTGGCTGGAATATAAATAATAGTACAATGGCAAGGTATACTTGCCAAGAAAGTTCTGTAGAGTGCAACGTCCAATATTGTGTTTAAGTTTGTTGTAAGAAGAAGTGGGATTAGTTTGAAAGAGTTGTAATATATATAGGGTCAAGAGGCGGTGGGGATACTTAGTCTCAAAGACTACTGCTGCTGCTGTTTCTTTCTTTCATTGGTTTCGGTTTCAGTTGGGGAGATTTTAGTAATAATAGGTAAAGAGGCGATGGGGGATGAGTCACACGCGGGGATTGTTTTACGCGCGGATGAAAATAAGAAGCGGTGGAGTTTGTTTTACGCGCGGGTGAGATATGAAGCGGTGGAGTGGTTTTTACGCGCGGAGGGGAAGAAAGAGAAGTTTGTTTTTGCTACTGCTGCTGCTGCTGGATATTTTCCTTCTCCTAACGGGTTGTGGGGTCAAGCGGGTAGTGGTTTTGGGTTTCGGTTTTGATATCCAATATCCAATAGGAATTATATATATATACACATATCTATTCACAGGAATTTCTAAGAATTATATTGGTGCATACGGTTGAGCTAGCAACTGTCCAAAGGGTCTCCTACATGGAATAAATTAGGAAAAATTTATAATGGCTCCATAAGTCCCCTAGATGCAAAAACACCTCAAATAAAATAAAATATATTCCCTCTATTTAAATCATATAAATAAATTAAATAATTAATAATAGAGAAATATGGTTTTCAGAATTAGGGTTCTTACATTCTACCCAACTTATAAAAATTTCGTCCTCGAAATTAAAATAGGGTAGGGGTCGCTCTATCTAATCTCTTTTGATCACGATCTAAAAGAATTCACCTCAAGTTTAATAATGCAATTTCTACCCAACTTAGAATTTACCCATCTATCACTTAAGGCTATATATTTAAGAAACTATTCCTCGAATCATTTAATCATGTTATTCAATCTTCCGAAGTTTACACAAAGTATATCACCTATGATATACCTTTAATTACAGGAAGTAATCATCAAATAATGTGATTGGCCTATGGGATATATCTAGTACTATCTGTATATCAAACTTATACTAAGTACGAGGTTCGTCTTTCCGAAGTGAGGAAGACGGAAAACAATAATAACGAGTTCATGGGGGAGGTAATAAATTAGAAGTATAGGGATCAAGGCGTTTAATAAATTCAAAAAGAATTGTCAAGGCAGTTGTGGATTGAAATCTATTTTTGGTAATTCTTATTCACATGCTTGTATCGGTATAGTTATGTAACTGATACGATATGCTCAAACATATCTTAGAGGGAAAGTATATTCGTCTACTAATCCCTACATATCTCAATCCACGTAAAGTAGATATACCAAGGGCGAACCAAGCACATTAAGGTTAGCTAGACCTTAATACATTGATTCTGAAATGTATTAATGTATGCATCCACTAATACATATATCATGAACAAGCTTGATAAAAGACTAAGCTTTACAAAACTAGGCTATAGAATAGCAGCATAAGTCAAGGTAGTTCAGAAAATATAAATACGCTAGATTATGATGAGAGATGTTACAAAATAGTTACAGTTCATAGAGAAGACAAGACTCATCCAGTCTTTATAGTTGTCATACCAACTCCTGTAACGACATGCCCAAGAAATGAACTCTGTCCAAAAAGAACTCACACTTACTGAGATAGCTTTGGTGCTGGAAGTGCTAGCTCCAGTACTGACGGTGAAAGTGTCGATGCTTGTTGCATAGGACAGTCTTTCCTCATATGTTGTTCGAAATCACATCTCATACATTGTCCTTGGCGAAGTCGACAGTCCCTCCTAATATGTCCGCGTCTCCTACAATAATAGCAGCGGGGCTTCTCTGGGATCTGATACGATCCGGCTCTGTGTTGATACTATTATTGTTTAAAAGGACGTCTGATAGGTCCTTCTTGCTGTATCCTTATTGGTCCTAGATGTGTCCTTACACCCGTCATCCATGGGTCTGCAGGTAGCTATGCTGCCTCTAATAACCTCCGGGTGTGAGGGATCCAGTTGGTAGTTTCCTCTGGGCTCTCAATGCCTTGGTACGGCATTGGACCCATCTGTATAAAGTCTGTTACTGAACCAGCCCTAGCTCGGGGTACTGGAGCTAGTGTTTGAGCTGGTACAGTAGTCTTTGCAGCCATCCTTTCAATTGATGTCAGAATTTTTTGCCTTTGCTCGGCTGTCTGCTGCCTCTGTTCCTGCATCATCATCTGGAAGAATTAGAACAGTTGTCCCTGGCCATCTTGTGATATTGATGATACTGGAAGGTTCCCATTAGGTGGAACGAGAAGATCAGATGGAACTGGACTGTGAATCTGTCCATCTGATTCCAAAAGTCTAGGAATTATTGAGGTCCCTCCTTGAGTCTGACCATTGACTCCAGGAGTTGTGTCACCATCGGTGACATTACATCCCTTCTGCATATCCATCTCTCTGTAGGTGATGTACAACAATTTAGAAGAAGTACAGGAATCAAACAGGATGCAAGCATTAGATAGAAATATAGAAGTATGAAATACGCTAAGGAATTGTCCGCGTAATTTACAGTAAAAAACTCCCAACATATAGGAAGTTACTCCTGCGTAAAACAGGACTTCAAGGTAGTTGGCGTAAAAACAGGTTGATAAGCTTTCTGCGTAATGCAGAGCTTCAAGATAGTTTGGCGTAAAACAGAGATTCAAAGTGGTCAGCGTAAAACAAAATTCAAGGAAGTTTGGCGTAAAGTAAAGCTTCAGAGTGGTCCGCGTAAAGTAGAGGAGCATAAAGTAAGGATTCAAAACTATCCGCGTAAAATAGAGAAAAATTGTCGGCGTAAAACATGGCTTCAAATCTAACCGCGTAAAAATTCTGTTATACTTTTCTGTACGTAAAATTTCTGCTGCGTAAAATATATGCTGCGTAAAGTCTGCGCATAAAATCTATGTAAAAATTCTGCCTGCGTAAAGTTTTAGTAAAAGGTCTGCGCGTAAGGTCTACGTAAAATCTGCATGTGCGTAGCATACATTGCAGCGTAAAGTCTGCCTTAAAGGTTTCCTGTTCAAGTCTGCGTAAAAAGTCTCCTACATAAAATATGAAATATGTTTTGTAGCATAAAGTCTGTACGAGGAACTCTTTATATTTCCTCGGATGAATTTGTCAGATAATCCAGTGAACCTGACATCTGACAAAAGTACCGCACGATAATCGAGAGGACGGCTGTGATGATGAATTTGCACAGAGACCCAGGTTGTCGTCTAGTGACATATTGGATACAAGTCATTTTTACGCATCCAAAAGGAAATGGAGTCTTTTGAATACGCTGCCTATTCTTCATTGATAGAAATGAGCTTTTATGCTTAAGTCGAAAATGAGTTTTTACGCTCAAGAAAAGACAAAATCAGACGCCACGTCAAAAGCTATTTCTTGCACAGGGCTCGAGGCATATCTCTACATTTAATGCATGAGATTTGGTCATGGCTGGGGAAAGCTAAGATTATGACAAAGATGTTTACATCACCATCCTTACATTTTATGCCTCATCGGTCTACTCTACGCTGGTTATCTATTAGCAAGTTTACGCTGGAGTAGTTTCCTACATGGCTTGCATAACGCAGATTTAGAAGTCTAAGGGAACGTGGGTGGCAGTTGTCATAACCACAGCGTAAAGTAGACAATCTTCTTCATAGTTTGGCCTTTTACGCCAACAGGACAGTCATTTGGCTTTTACACCAACTAGGCAGTCTTTTAGCTTTTACGCCAACAACAGTCACTTGGCTTTTACGCTAACAAGGGTAATGGGGTCTGGTCACAGGGTAAAGGGTTTCTTGGCGTAAAATATGCTGATCCAAATATAGGATGGTTGAAAGGAAGAATGAGTTTTTAGTCAAGTGTGGATGAGATCCTTATACTCTATTCCTATACGCAGGCTTGTTCGATACAGTTACGTAACCGAGATAATATATTCTTGACCTGCATGGGCCGCCACTAATAATATATCATTTCCCAGTCCCAAAATACGTAGGACTAGGAATACGTAACACGTCCAGCCGTATGCATATGAACTCCAATATATGGAAATCATATACACACGTATGTTGTGTATGAATATGCAATCCACCAGTGGTAATATACTGTCATAACAAGTCACACACAATCTACATCTCATCCACAGCACAAATAATAAGTAAGAATAAAGAGCTGGAATATAACTAAATATCAAGATGAGTATCAAGTATGATAGTCAGGTGGAAACAAATCCACTACAAAATGACTATACTGAAGTAGCAACAAAATCTCTAAACAGTGGAAATAAATCACAGCTACTCTGAGGGTAAGACCTCCTCAGTCAGGTAAGTAGAGTCAGATCCAGGTCCATACTCCCGTGGATACTCCTGCTCGTCCATATCTGGAAAGGGACCAGGTCCTCAGAGGAACGTAACAAGATACATAATAACATGCCAATAAGTACTAAAAATAAATATCCACTGGGTCGCCTAACCATCTAAGTGAAATGCAACTTAAGGACATTTTGAGCATATAGAAAGTGTAGGCTAGACATATGCTGACGTAATTCACCAATCGTGACAACTGGCTAGTATATGACACATATGCCCCCAGTACAAGGGCGCATGTATATAATAACGTCCTACTGCTCTGAAGAACAGGGAATCTGCATAGTATATAACAACCATATCACCCTGAAGAGTGTGGCATCTGTAGTAAATATAACAACCATATCACTCCGTCGAGTGTGGTATCCGTAGTAAAGAAAGTGGGGTGTCCCATACGCCTATTAGTAGTCCTCCCCACCCAATGCTCTAAGCATGTCACATTCATGATACGAGCTGGTTCATAGCCTATCCTTAGTACCCTAGCCCAATCCTACAACCAAACAAGGACAAGGATTGGACCACCGTACTATAATAGACTATGTCCATGGACCTCTAATAACTGCTAAGTCTTCTAGCATACAAAGTTTCTATCAGCAGTCATCCCTAACGCACGGCTCATACGTACAGATGGCCAACCCAGTACGTAGTCCAGAATCTATATGAGACTCACAACTAGTGTAACAGTTATGTCACGGCCAATGAACCTACTGATGCTACATGATACTGGGGTGGTCACATAAAGTAGGTCCAAAATCTACATAAATAAACATCTATATAAACAGAATTAAACATGTATGTATTGGCTGGAATGTAAATAATAGTACAATGGCAAGGTATACTTGCCAAGCAAAGTTTTGTAGAGTGCAACGTCCAATATTATGTTTAAATTTTTTGTAAGAAGAAGTGGGATTAGTTTGAAAGAGTTGTAATATATATAGGGTCAAGAGGCGGTGGGGATACTTAGTCTCAAAGACTACTGCTGCTGTTGTTTCTTTCTTTCATTGGTTTCGGTTTCGGTTGGAGAAATTTTAGTAATAATAGGTAAAGAGGCGGTGGGGGATAAGTCACACACGGGGATTGTTTTACGCGCAGATAAAAATAAGAAGCGGTGGAGTTTGTTTTACACGTAGGTGAGATAAGAAGCGGTGGAGTGGTTTTTACGCGCGGAGGGAAAAAAAGAGAAGTTTGTTTTTGCTACTGCTACTGCTGCTGGATATTTTCCTTCTCCCAACGGGTTGTGGGGTCAAGCGGGTAGTGATTTTGGGTTTCGGTTTTGATATCCAATATCCAATAGGAATTATATATATATATATATATACACACATATCTATTCACAGAAATTTCTAAGAATTATATTGGTGCATACGGTTGAGCTAGCAACTGTCCAAAGGGTCTCCTACATGGAATAAATTAAAAAAAATTTATAATGGCTCTATAAGTCCCCTAGATGCAAAAATACCTCAAATAAAATAAAATCTATTCCCTCTATTTAACTCATATAAATAAAATAAATAATTAATAATAGAAAAATACGATTTTCAGAATTAGGGTTCTTACATTCTACCCAACTTATAAAAATTTCGTCCTCGAAATTAAAATAGGGTAGGGTCTCTCTATCTAATCTCTTTTGATCATGATCTAAAAGAATTCACCTCAAGTTTAATACTACAATTTCTACCCAACTTAGAATTTACCCATCTATCACTTAAGGCTATATATTTAAGAAACTATTCCTCGAATCATTTAATCATGTTATTCAATCTTTCGAAGTTTACACAAAGTTATATCACCTATGATATACCTTTAATTACAGGAAGTAATCATCAAATAATGTGATTGGCCTATGGGGTATATCTAGTACTATCTATATATCAAACTTATACTAAGCACGAGGTTTCGTCTTTCCGAAGTGAGGAAGACGGAAAACAATAATAACGAGTTCAAGGGGGAGGTAATAAATTAGAAGTATAGGGATCAAGGCGTTTAATGAATTCAAAAGGAATTATCAAGGCAGTTGTAGATTAAAATCTATTTTTGATAATTCTTATTCACATGCTTGTATCCGATGGCTATGTACTTGACAACATATAGACATTTATTGGCCGATCTTGAGAGCTTGGGAATTAAAGTGCTAGTTTCAGGTATTGAGATTCAGATGTGGGGATTACAGATACAATCAGAGCTGATGGATAGAATTAGAGCTACACAATATGTTGATGAGACTCTGAGGAGTATCAGGGCATAGGTTCGGACAGGATTGACAGATGACTTCACTATTGATGATGATGGATCTTTACTGCACGACACGAGGATGTGTGTGCCGAGCGAAGATCTGTGCAAAGAGGTTTTACAGGAGGCACATCGCTCTCAGTACTCGATGCATCCTGGTGGCAACAAGATGTATCAAGATCTGAGGGAGCATGTATGGTGATATGGTATAAAGCACCAGGTAGCATGATTTGTATCCCGGTGTTTAGTGTACCAGTAAGTAAAGGCAGATCGACAGAGGCTAGGTGGATTGCTTCAACCTTTACCCATCCCAGAATGAAAGTGGGAGCACGTGACTATGGACTTCATTTCAGGGCTTCTACGTTCTCCATGAGGAAAGGACGCAATTTGGGTCATTATGGATAGGTTGACCAAATCAGCCTACTTCTTACCATTCAAAGTGGGTACATCGACAGAGAGGCTAGTAGATATGTACGTACGGCAGATTGTCAGATTATATGGGGTTCCTGTGAGCATCATCTCAGATCAGAATAGTTATTTCACTTCCCATTTCTGGAGGAGTCTGCAGGCTAGCTTGGGCACTCATCTCAAGTTCAGTACCGCATATCACCCTCAGACAGACGGGCAGTCTGAAAGGACTATTCAAACTCTCGAAGATATACTACGCACTTGCATTTTGGATCTCGGAGATTCTTGGGAGGATCATCTACACCTAGTAGAGTTTGCTTACAACAACAGCTACCATGCCAGCATTGAGATGTCACCATTCGAGGCTTTATATGGACGAAGGTGTTGTACACCATTATCTTGGGATGATGTCGGGGAGAAAGCCTTGTTAGGACCAAAAATGGTCTAGTGGATGCAGCAAGAAAGGTAAAACTCATCAGAGACAAACTGCGGATGGCACAGGACAGACAGCGGTATTGGCCCGATAGCCACCGTAGACCCCTAAAGTTTCAGGTATAGGTTTTATTATTTTTGGTTTGTGATTGTTTTTTTAGATTGCGTGTTAAGACTGTTTGTTCTAGGTTGGCGATTTGGTGTTCCTACGGATTTCTCTGACACGGGGCACGATTTATTTTGGTAGAGGCAGAAAGCTTAGTCCATGTTACATCGGATCTTTCGATATCCTTGTAAGGGTCGGTGTAGTGGCTTATACATTGGACTTGCCGCCTGCACTAGAAGGAGTAATGACATGTTCCACATGTCGCAGCTGAGACGGTACGTGGCAGATCCTAGTCACGTACTAGATCACTCGGAGATTGAGGTTGGACAGACTCTCAACTATCTTGAACATCTCGTAGAGATCTTAGATCGTAAAGAAAAGGTATTGCGGAACTAGACTATTCCCTTGGTTCGTATTGCATGGAGACATCACTCTCCAGGGGAGTCAATCTGGGAGAGAGATGACTAAATGCGCGAGCAGTATCCGTATCTTTTCGAGACTTGAGGTATAATTCTTTGTCTGATTGTTTGTTCTTGTGCTAGTTTATTTCAATTTCGAGGACAAATTTTTTTAAGAAGGGTAGACTTGTCACTACCACATTCCAGAATAGGGATATTTTTGTCTTTTTATTTAATTAATTTAATGTGTTAATATATTGCATGATATATATATATATATATATATATATATATATATATATATATATATATATATATATATATATATATATTATATTCCATGGAAATTGATTGCTAGTACTAGGTATGTCTGTAATATATATATATATATATATATATATATATATATATATATATATATATATATATATATATATATATATATATATATATATATATATATATATATATATATTGTATGGCCGTAAGTATTAGTAGTGGATATCCCGTATTTGCATATGACTATGCGACCCTGAATATTAGTGAATTGACTGCCTTGTGTACACTAACATACTGGCTTAGACATGTGTTGGTGTTACACGGGATTTAGATCTTTAGACATGTGTTAGTGAGTTGACTGTCAGATTATGCACAGCATTTGAGGACATGACACCCGTGTAGTTAGACGCACACTTGACCCTGTTAGTTGACAAGTATCACCCCTAGCGTAGTCTCTGAGTTCAGAGTAATTATGTTTGTGTGTATGCTAGTGTAACGACTGATGCTATATTATTATTATACTATGTATATAGGACTGTTGGATTGTTCAGACGAGACTTCAGAAACAGGATATTGGTATTACCAGCTCAGGACCACAGGCGAGTATATTCTCTGACAGTTTTCATTATGTTGATCATCTCTATGATTCTAGTTGTATAGCGTACTTGATTCTGACACTATGGATACATGGGTTAGCATCATCGAGACCTGTCACGAGGAGTCGTGATTGGAATCCATCGTGCTAGCTGGGGACAGGGAAATATTAGTAGATTATGTGATCATACCCCACTCTACATGCATCATAGCTCACCCCACACCTCACGTCGGGTGCAGCCTGACCATTACATGCCTCATAGCCTGTTATATATGATTAGCCTGACTATTGCTCGCATCATAGCTAGCTAGATGGTTAGCCTGACCTTACATAAATTATAGCTAATCATATGTAACAAGCCTAATTTGTCCTAAGCCGATCGCATGATAGACTGATATTTCACACAATTAGCTAGATACTATATTCATGTATTTCCAATTCATTGTTCTAGCATGCACTTGTATTTTTGTTCATTGCTAGTTGTTCCATTGATGATGATATATTCTCCAATATTTCTTATTCCAGTATTTTATTATCTCCAGTATTCTTATTTTCAGTATTTATATCCATCATGTATTTCTTTACACTGTGTTATAGTTTTTGTCAATATACATGGAACTGTTGTTAGTGCTTCTACTTCGCTCCAATCCTGACTGGATATATTTTTCCAGAGGATCTTGAGGACTTTTGTCCTACACATTATGGACCAGGTGTAGAGGAAGACTACATACCAGAGATCTTAGAAGAGTTCCTTCCCTTAGAGGAGATACTACCTGCAGCTATTTAGACAGTTATTATTTTATGCATTTGAGTTTATGTTGAGACTTATATTAAGACTTATATTGAGACTTATGTTGAGTTTATTTTGAGACTTGTTGAGACTATTTATGTTGGACAGCTAGACTGCAGTTTATCTTTATTTTGAGTTATTGTGCTTGACTTATGTCAGTATTTCTTATCTTCTATCTCATCGTGCTATTATTTCTTATAGCTGTGATTGAGTTTATATTATGAACTGGTGAGCAATGTTTTATTCATTATCCTCCTTATGGAGTTGATATCATTGACAGGTTGTGAGTTATGTTTTGTATTATTGAGACCTAGACAATGTTCTACCGTTGATGTTGTGGCGTAGGCTGGACGTACCCACGGCTCATGCCCAAATTTTGAATGCGGATCATGACAACATGCTGATTTAATATATATAATATACTACTGGAGGTGCTTTAGTCTCTGTATCAGAGATTGGCATATTACGTGATATTACTTACTGCTATGGGCTCCCCGACACAGAGCCTACAGTAGTCTCAGCCTGAGTACTAGTGATGCTCTTATTTGTATTTCACTTAGCTGGTTACATATCTTGTCCTAAGGATCTATTTTATATTTACTGTATTTCATTTAGCTTGAATATTTATTGTACCTTACTATGTCCCCTGAGGACCTGGATCCGGATTATGTCCCCAGTACAACAGAGGAGGATTACCCCGAGATATACGGGACAGGAGCTGACGTTGGAGCAGTACTGACACCAGAGGACGAGGTTGTGCCAGAGGATTTCTTCTAAGTACTCAGTTATTTTCATCAGTTATCTATGCTTATTATTATGTCATATCTGGACTCATGGACATATGTATTGGTGATATTCTCTTTCTTTTATTATGCCAGGTTGTTTCCCGAGATACTACTTATGTTGACTTGATGATGGACTATTTTTTTTTATCTATTATCTTGACTGGTCTATCATATTCAATTGTGTTTCTTTCTGTAGATGAGATTAGAATTATACTGTGATAGATGGTATAGACTGCATTTATATTTGTTACATCTTAAGTGCACTCTAACGGGTCCATTAAATTGGGTTTGCCTATTGAAGTTGTGCTGCTGGCCATTGTCATATGGCTAGTCCCTCAGTATTTTGGGACTGAGGCATGATAAGGTTTTTGTGGTGGCCCATGCAGGTCTACGAATATATTGCTTTGGTTTCAACTAAGAAACCAAGCAAGCCTGCAAATTAGGATAGAATAAATTATAGGATCTCATCCACTTGTTGACCTGTTCTTGACCTCTATATCGACTTTAAAATATTTTTTTGGCATGCATCCTACCTTGATTCCTCTGTGCGACTCTCATAGTTTACATTATATGCAGAGTAATGGATCACGAGCCAGCGATGAGACTCCTACGGGTACACCAAAAGGTGCTATGGTCACCTACAATGATGGGGTAATGCCACTAAGTGGAGATCCCTCCACTCAACAAAGAAATAAAGCAGATCAGCACGCCTCAAGGTTCCAACGAGACGATGTTCCACCACCACCGCAGTTTACTCCACTGATGCCCGTTTTCCACCAGGACAGCCTATGGACGGACAACATATATTCCAAATATTCTATATAATGATACAAGCGCAACAACAGGTTCATCAAGAGGCTCAGCGTCACCAGGCAGAGAACCTGAGGAACAGTATAGTGACTGCACTGGAGCAGGCAAACCCACCACCAGCTAGACTGCCATCGATGGAATTTATCACTAATTTCTGTCAACTGAAGCCCCATACATTTTCTGGCAAGAAAGAGCCCACTGAAGTTCATGAGTAGCTCATAAATACTCAACACCAATTGGAAGCAGCTGAGCTTCCGATGGAGCGTTGGATGTAAACCCCCTCACCTAAAATAGGTATTTTGTGTGTATTTTATATTATTATATTTATTATAGATTATTTTAAATATTGAATTACTTTAGAGTATTCTCTTAGTTAATTAGAAAATAAATTTCTTAGTATATTTACTTATGTAAATATTTATTTAGAATTATTTTTAGGCTATTTTAGTTTTTGGAGATTTTTCTAGAATTTTTAGGTAATTAAAACATAGGGAACCTAAATTTCTAGGACTTCCATGATTTACTATGAGACCATACTTGCATATTGTTCCTACCAAATATTTATTTTAGGTTAAAATATTTAATTATATTTTTCTATAATTTATTTAGAATTTTAAGAAATTTATTTAGATTTTTAAAATTATTTAGGATTTATTTGGATATATATATAGTCTTAATATTAGATAGATGCTAATTTATTGTTAATAGATATTAATAAGATTATATATAAATTATTTGTATTATCTTTAATTCTATTTAAGATTATAAATTATTGAGATAAACTCAAACACTATTTTAAATTAATTCAAATCATGAGCCTACTAGGAAAGCAACTTCATGCATATCATATTCTTATTTAAACTGATCATAATCATATCCAAATTAGCCAATCCTAGTCGTATTCAATTAAGTAGTCTCAACCATTATAAATACCTATTAGTCTTATGGAATAAACTCATCATTCATACTTTTCTTCCCCAAATTTCCCTCTTTTTCGTCCAAAAAGAGTCAAAATTCATCATAAATTCAGCCTCATTTTTTTGTAGTTATGACGATTTAAAAATACGATATCTCCTAGCTCCAGACTCCAAAAGTGCTCCAGTTTTTTTTGTTAGAACCATATCAAGGTTAGTTTTTAAATATATAAATTATTTTAATAATTTATGAACCTATTTTTCCAAAAAAATTTAAAAGTGCCAGCTGTCCAAAATCAAACGTATTTTCGTATTTTTGAGATTTCGGGAGATCCCGAACTCGAAATTATGAGCCGTTTGAAGTTTCGAAAATCTGACATGATGAAATTCTGTAAAATTATTTTTTCAGAATTCAACATGTAAGTTTAATCTACTGTAAAATTCGTGCAACATAGACGTAAATAGGAAACCACTAAAAACTGTCATCTGTGCGCCCTTATGGACATAACTCTTTACCGACTTGTGATTTTATAAAATCGTCGATTCTGGCGTTCATGTAGCGCTAAAATATATAGAATTTTACACACAAATCTAGGATTTGAGTAGGTTGACTTTTTGGTCAACGGATTGCCTCGATTTGCGTGTCACGGATCACAAATCCGTAAAGTTGATTTTCTTTAGACCGAAATTAGGGTTTAGTAATAAAATTATATTATAATAAGATTAAAATACTATTTTAGGTTATTTATTCAGAATTAAAATAGATTAAAATGGAGAAACCTATTCACCCACTTTTGTAACCTAACTTGTTTAATTTATGTGACGGGTAGATCGGACGACGCCTTGAGTTGGGACTTCATTCTTTTTCAGATCAGGAAAAATACTTTGCCAAATTGCTTACAGTAATTTTGCATGCTTATTATATTTTATATATTCATTGCATGTGTGTTTTCTTTCAGTCATAATTATATACTATATATATATGTTGACACACACTTGACATATAGTATCATGGGAGGGGAGGACAATCAGTATGTGTATGGGCTATAACCACTCTAGTAAATCATAGTAACTAGCACGCACTACGGTAGTTGTGTCGCACTGGTCGCTACCCTCGAGGTATGTCGATTTCTGGTGTCGCGTTGGTCGCTACCCTTGAGGTATGTCGATTTCTGATGTTCCTGACGTGTGTGTGAGTTGTGATATTAGATAGAGTAGCCTACCCATGCCCATACGTCAAAAAGTTGTCCTTATTATGCATATTCATATAGATTGTCTTGTACAGTATACTTATATATTTTCTGTCTATTATGCATGTTGACTGTATTCAATTGGCATGCTTCTATGTATCTTGTTACGTCCCTCTAAGGACCTGGTCCCTTTTCAGGTGTAGACGATCTTGACTATTCGCAGGATCACGGATCAGGACTTACTACTTATCTCTTTCGAGGAGGTCTTCTTTTCAAGTCTCATTGTTCATTAGATGTTCTTATACGGTTTCTCTTATATTCTAGTTTGGCAGTGGATTTATTTCCACCCGACTATCATTCCTTGATACTTCATATTGAGATTCAGTTATATAGTAGATTAGTTATTTATTTCTATTTGATTCTGTGGATGAGATTTAGTTATGCCCTGTGACTTGTGATAATATACATACCACATGTGAGTTAACATTCATATTACAGTGTACGTGTGTATTATGGTATCCATATATTGGAGTTGCTATATACATTCACATTACTGTACCGAACAAGCCTGCAAATAGGAATAGAGTATAGGATCTCATCCACTTATTTAATCACCTCCTTTGATTTTATTTCGCATTCTTATTTGATTGCTTGCATTGCATCTTCTTTGATCCTTTCACAACGTCAATCTTATCTTTTCTTTCGTGCTTGATAGGGGTTAGGAAGATGACTTGTACTAGGTATATCTATTCTAATGTTCAATAATACTATTAGTTAAATTCTTGTAAGTTGGGTAGTATGCCTCATAAACTAGTATCATATAGTCATTTTAACCCATTAATGAATTATAATTGAATGACACCAACTATAGACTTGCATAAGAAGATAGGGTTTATCCAGACTGTAAAACTTAGAGGCCATACCCCCATTTGGTCGACCAGAGACTTAGATAAGAAGTTATTATAGCAACTGTAGAGGCACAACACCGGTCTTCTTGATGAACTTAAATTATTTTGTACCTTCCTCCATCACAATCCAGCGTACTTATATTTTCTGGACTACCTCGACTTATGCTGCTATTATATCCTAGTTTTGCAAGCTTATTCTTTTATCGAGCTTGTTCATGACATATGTATTATTGGGTGGACACACTAATACAATTGTCTATTTAGAATCAGTGTATTATGGTCTGATCAACCTTAGTGCGCTTAGTTCATTCTTCGCATGACTACTTTACGTGGATTGAGATATATAGTTGACTCAACTTGTTAGATGAATATACTTGCCCTCTAGACAAGTCAGAGCATATCATATCAGGTACATAACTGTTCTGATATGAACATGTGAATAGGAATTTACCAAAAAAAAAAGATTTCAATCCACAACTGCCTTGACAACTCTCTTCTGAATTCTTAAAATCGCCTTGAAACCCGTACTTATATTCTATCACCTCCTTCTTGAATTCTTTATTGTTGTTTTCTGTCTTCCCCTATTTTGAAAAAACGAACACTCGTGCTTAGTATAAGTTTGATACATATAGAGTACTAGATATACCCCATAGGCCAATCGCATTGCTTGGTGACTAATTTCGTAATTAAGGGCATAAAATATGTGAGATATTTTATGGATTGAATAACACGATTAAATAATTTGAGGAAGTTTTTTTTTAAATGTATAGCCTATGTAATAGATCGGTAAATTCTAAGTTGGGTAGAAGTTGCATTGTCAACTTGAGGTAAAATTTTTTAGATTGTAATCAAGTAAGATTAGATTGAGAGATTTAAGTTATTTTAATTTTGAGAATTTTTAGAAGAATGATTTAGATTATGATGGATTTGAATAGATTTTGTCATTTAAATTTTTAAGAAGATTGCGGTTGACTTGCCTTAGTTACGTCATTGCTGCAGCCCGACGCATGAAGCGCATCACCAGGAGAGAGTCCAGCCTGAAATGGCCGTTCATATCACCACCAACCAAAGCACCACACAGGGAGCCGGCAAAGTGACTCTAGAGGAATCCACCAGAAAGAGCAGCACCAAGAGCCCTATCCCTTCCTACTTGTCACTACTGTGGCAAGATAGGCCATATTGAGAGGGAGTGCAGATGTAAGTTGGGACTATGCTTGGTTTGCTGATCCAGCCAATATCCAACCAAGGACTGTCCTGAGCATCGAGAGGGAGCACCGATGGTAAACCGACCAGTTTTACTAACACCGAGACCAGCCCAGCAACCACCTAGGCCAGCTTATCCAGCATTGAGAGCACCACATATGGGAGTTGGAGGAGTCAGACTACCAGCTCCAGGAGGGTATCAGCCGAGGCCACCTTTGGCACCACAGGCAGCACTATTCTAGCAGGCTCGGCAGCAGAGAGGACCAGCTCAGGGACGAGGACAGGAATTTGCCATGGCTATTGAAGAGGAATCTACTGCAAGAGAGGTCATCACAGGTACTATATTAGTAGCTTCATTACCTGTTGTAGCTTTATTCGATTCTGGAGTATCGCATTCATTCATAGCTGTTAGCTTCGTAGCCACACATAGAGTAGCTACCGTACCCCTTTCGAAGACTATGAGAATTCTTATAGGAGGCAGAATTATCCCAGTTAGTGATATTTATAGAACTTGTTCGGTAGTAGTCTGTGGGAGAGAGATACGAGCTTAATTCTTGATCTTTTCTATGCCGGATTATGATATTGTACTTGGTATGGACTGGATGAGTTAGTACCATGCGACTCTAGATTGCCGACGTGGATGGGTTATATTTAGACCGCCTGTACATCCGAAGTTTGAGTTTCTTCGGGGAAACAAAGAGCAAGGTGTTTAACCTACACTTAAGGTACTCTCTGCAAAAGGGGAGCACAAGTACCCAAAGGTTGTATCTGAGTTTGTGGATGTATTTTTCGATGATCTTACAGGCTTACTACCTGATCGGGAAATAGAATTCACAATAGACTTGACTCCTAGAGCGGAGCCTATCACTTCATCAGTGTACCGGCTAGCACCTAAGGATTTGGTGGAATTGAAGAAATAAGTTGATGATCTTCTGGAGAAGGGTTTATTCGGCCCAGTGTTTTACCATGGGGAGCACCCATACTATTTGTACCGAAGAAGAATGGAACGGTACGCCTGTGTATTGAATACAGGGCACTGAATGCTCTAACCATCAAGAACCGGTATCCCTTGTCACGCATTGACGATCTGTTCGATCAATTGAGTGGTGCTCACATATTCTCAAAGATCGATCTCAGATCTGGTTATCATCATATTATAGTGAGGAAAGAGGATATACCGAAGACAGCCTTCAGGACCAAGTATGGATACTATGAGTTCTTATTTATGCCGTTTGGTTTACCCAACGCGCTAGCTGTGTTCATGAGTTTAATGAACAGATTTTTCTATCAGTACTTGGACAAGTTTGTGGTTGTGTTTATTGATGATATCTTGATATACTCCAAGGGCCACGAAGAGCATGAGGAACATCTCATAATCGTACTGAAGACACTGAGACAGGAGAGGCTGTACGCCAAACTTAGCAAATGTGAGTTTTGTTTGGATATGGTACCTTTTCTGGGACATATTATCTCAGGAGAAGGACTTTTAGTTGATCCATAGAAGGTTGCTGCAATAAAAACTTGGCCCACACCTACATCAGTTGCGGAGGTGAAAAGTTTTCTCGGACTTGCTGGATATTATCGGAGGTTCGTGGTGAACTTCGCAAGGATTACAGAGCCTATGACGCTGTTGACACGTAAGGACCAGGAGTTTGCATGGATGGAAGATTTCCAGAAGGTCTTTGAGGAGTGGAAGAGACGATTGACGACAACACCAATCTTGACTGTTCCTTCAGGATCAGGAGGATTCGTAGTTTATAGTGATGCGTCAGGCAGTGAACTAGGATGTGTTTTGATGCAACATGGCAAAGTTATTGCTTATGCATCGAGGCAGCTGAAGGTTCATGAGAAGAACCACCCGACGCATGATCTCGAGCTAGCTGCGGCAATATTTGCATTAAAGATTTGGAGGCACTATCTTTACGGAGAGAGGGTAGAAATTTTCACTGATCACAAGAGTCTGAAGTATGTCTATACTCAGAAAGAGCTCAACCTGAGACAGAGGCGGTGGTTAGAGTTGATGGTCGATTTTGATATAGATTTATAGTACCATCTGGGCAAGGCGAACGTCGTAGCAGACGCACTCAGCAGGAACCCACAGCTTATTTCTTGACGATGCAGCCCCAGCAATTAGAGGATCTACAAGAGCTCAGGATAGAGGTTATTTTGCTAGGACAGAGTAGGAAGTTGGCGAATCTTGAAGTTAAGTCATCACTAGTGGAGATAATTAAGGCAGCATTGCCTACAGATGCTAGGTTCCGGATACTTAAAGAGAAGACGGAAGACAACATGCAGACGGGACTTTGAATCCATGACGACGGGACGTTAAGGTGCGAAAATTGCCTATATGTTCCGAATAGGGAGTTGAGAGATGAGTTGATGTCTGAAGCACATAGCTCCATGTACTCTATTCATCTAGGAGGTACGAAGATGTACCAAGATTTGAGGCAATAATATTTATGGCATGGGATGAAGAGAGAGATTGTGGGGTTTGTGGCAAAATGTTTGGTCTGTCAGCAAGTTAAGGCCGAGCATCAGAGAACTGCTGGTATGTTACAACCGCTTCCCATACCCGAATGGAAGTGGGAATATATCATTATGGATTTCGTTATAGGATTTCCATGAATCCCCAGTAGGAAGGATACAGTTTGGGTTATTTTGTATCGACTCAACAAATTGGCACATTTCTTGTCGTTCAGAGTTGGACAGTCCACAGAGATTCTAGCCAACATGTATATACGACAGATCGTAAGGTTACATGGAGTACCGATTGGTATTGTGTCTGATCGTGAATCAAGATTCATATCCCATTTTTGGTGAAGCATGCAGGAGAGTCTTGGCACCCGACTCAAGTTCAACACTGCTTACCATCCACAGACAGACGGTCAGTCAGAGCGCACGATTCAGATCTTGGAGGACATGCTGAGGTCGTGTATATTAGACTTTGGAGGGTCTTGGGAAGACCATTTGCACTTGGTGGAGTTCTCTTAAAATAACAGCTACCAGACGAGCATCCAGATGGCACCTTTTGAGACGCTGTATGGCAGGAAGTGCAGGTCACCGATATGTTGGAGTAACGTTGGCGAGCGTCAGATACTCGGTCCAGAGTTAGTGATGCAGACAGTTGAGAAGGTGAAGCAAATTCAGAGTCATCTTCGTGCTGCTCAGGACAGACAAAAGCATTGGGCTGACACACACCGCCAACCTTTAGAGTTCAAGGAGGGCGAACATGTGTTTTTGAGGATCTCACATACTTTCGTAGCTTGGTACGTCTTTCATTGTATACGTACAATTTTTAATCATCGTGGCCTATTTTTTTTACTTTAATAACAAATAATATAATTCTTAACAAGTCCAGAGGGGTGAGGATGCGAACATGGTGACAATGTTCCTTACCACTCATGGTAAGGGAGACAACTTATCGATGATAGGGTGACAGAGAGCTACGTAAGTATTACTCTTATATTTTTTTAATTTTGATATAATTTAGCAAAAAATACATGTAATTAGTAATAAGTATCTAAGATATATAGTAAATAGTACGCTTATTGATAGTTACGTATTTTCTAGGATGAGTATAGGAGGCTCCGTGAAGAGTCGACCCAGCCCACACAGGGAGAGGGGGGTAGTTCCTAGCAAGCCCCGGCCCACCCATCTCCGTCGGATGACGAGCTGTGGATGAGAGCCGTTGGTGGTCTACATAGGGGTACGTACTATGGTACGGGATCCTACGACGCCTATGTTGCGTAACCGTCCTCTAGGATACCCTCTGTCGATGTTCATACCCCCACAGTCCTCCTAGGAGTTACAGCGAGCCCAGGAGAGAGTTGACCTTCAGATCTCATATCTGTGTGACGAGTTGATCCAAAGGATTATGGTGCAGCCGCAGACGAACGATGCGACGCACATAGCACTTTTCGAATCTCTAGAGCGTAGCATCATGGAGCTTAGGGATCTAGCCACATCGACAGAGCACAATGTGACGTTGCTGCAGGAGTCACAGTTGACCGTAGGCGCTACACTATCGAGGATGCAGGCGTCACATATTGATTTAAGCGAGCGAGTGGAGACCATGGACGCTACACTATCGAGGATGCATGCATCACATTTTGAGATGGGCGAGCGAGTGAAACATAGTACTAGGAGGTTGTTATCTATCATGGATACTTGCGACGCTCGACTGACCGAGTTGGAGCAGTGACGTCCTCCTGGTCCTCCTGCATCATTATCTACATCGACTCATGCATCAGGTTTTGTGACGCTTATACAGGAGCAGTTTGACGCGCTATTATCTCATATTCGATGCGGTTCCTCCTCCTGATCAGTAGTAGTTTTTTTGACATGTGTGTATTGGCCCATTCATGGGAGTTTGTACTTATTTTTTGTACACTTTTATTGTGTGACTTATTTGTATATTTTTATTATGTTACTGGATTTTGTGTGACTATATTCAGGCCTTATAGTCATATTTTTATTGATTTATTTCATCATTGTTGTTGTGTGATTGTACCGATTGAGTGTTCTACCGAAGGGGTCAACAAACCCAGGAAATTCAACGGAGGGTTATTCTGGGTCTATCTATTTATTTGAAATGTGATACTGCAGGCATGTTATACTATGATATTGAAGGCATTCATTTATTTCAATTTTTATTTTTCAATATTAGCGGCATTTAGCGACGTTTAGTGACGTTCTGTAGCGTACTTATGCGTCGCTAATGATGTCGCTAAACTGTCTCGTGGCATCGTTGATCGTCACTACACATCGCTAAATATTGCTGACATGGCAATTTTGGCCATGTCAGCTATTCGTCGCTGATTCTGTCGGAGGTAGTCGCTAAATTTAACGACAATTACCGACCAAATTTTAACGTCACAAATTCGGTGACACTCGACGCTAAAAGTCACCATTTTTGCGACTTTATAACGTCACTAAATTAATTCGCTAGAGCGATGTTTTACGACGTTGTTTTGATCAACGACTTGCTTTTTCGCGATTAAGTCCAAACGTCACTAAATACTTCGCTACTCGGTATTATCGACATATTTTTGACATTTGGCAACGCTTTCCTGCATCACTAATTTGCCTTATTCTTGTAGTAAAATTGGATATGTGTTCAGTTAGTGTAAGTAGAGTGTAAGTGTAATGGGTTGAGTAATGTGTAGGTGTGAGTAGTGTTAAGGTATTAAGTATCAATTAGGAATGTTGGTGGTATCAAGGAATGAATGGGTATCTTAGGTATTAATACTAAGGGTTAGGATACTAGGTGCATAGTTAATATATATGATGATACTAGTATATATAAGTTAGATAATTATATATATACCTAGCATTGTTATCATAGTAATAGGATATGACCTAGAAAGGCCTAGTATTGACCCAATATAGCTAATTTGACTTGATAGGCTAATCTAGTAGACCGATTGAAATCCAAATTTGGGTATTGACCTAGTGTGATCATAGAGACCTAGAATTGACCTAAAAATTCATAGTAGAACTAGTTAAGTTTATATTTGACTCTTTTACACTCATTGACATGATAATTCATATATAGGTCATTTGGACTCTAGTTCAGACATTGTTTGATATTCATTAATCAGGACCACAAGCGAATACATTCTCTGATAGTTTCTATTATTTGATATTTACTATGATTCATGTACTAAGTAATGTTATATTTGATTCCCGATACGAGGGTGCATGGATTAGTATATAGATTGGATCATCGGTCATGAGATGTTACATTGCTCATCGTATAGACATCGTACATCGTATTGTTAGTGGACATTGATCATTGTATCGTAATGTGTTATGATTGGATCCCTTATACCAGTCGGGGTAGAAAAGTGCTAGCTAGATGTGTGATCATATCCCTACTGTTATTGTGTCGACATTAATTGTTAGTATTAATCATACACCTCGCATATGATTAGCCAAGCCAGTATTCATCGTACAAGTTTCCAAGCCGATCACATATCCAAATTAGGACTTCAAAACACATAGTAGTTACAATTCTTTTTCGCCTATTTCATACATATTGGGTTATACCTTACTTTCTCTATCTACTAAATTCTCATTACTTGTATGTGCCATATACTCAATGTTTACTTATTCCTTATATTGTCATTGCCAGGATATGCTGATAGTTCTTCTTTTACTCATTATTTATTATATTTATTATTATTGTTTTATAGTTTTGTCATTTAATTGGAATTATTATTGGAGTTGTACTCATTCCATCCTGACTGGATAACATTTTTAGGCTTTATTGTGCTACACGTTCCTCAGTTCAGAGTGATGCCATGATCGAGACTACTGTGGACCTAGTGGTGACCTCTGGTGAGATCTATACTGGTATTCCTCTATCTCAGTGCCATCTTTCTTATTTATTCTTCCTTTAAAATATTGTGATCAAGTATATGATAGAACTAGTATATTAGTATGATTCACATTTAGGACTAGACAACATTCTACCACCGATATTGCGGCGTAGGCTAGATGTAGTCACGTACTCATGCCCCGATCATACGGGTGCGGGTCATGACACATCATAAGGTTAAGGAATTATTTGTGCTCGCTTTTGCATTATGCACAACAATTGGTATCAAAAGCTACAAAAACTGTAAGAAATTTTAAACTCTTTGATCTAGGTCAACAGTAAGTAACGACATAGACTCTTTCTCTATCTTCCTAGATCGAGATTGTTGAAAACGATTTGTTCATCAAGGTCCAAGGGATTTTAAAAATTTTGGGATGGTGGGTAACAAGGTTAATAGCATCATGTTCGAGGTGGAAAAATTTAACGATAAAATTTTTCTCCTTGTATCATAGAAGGGTTAAGGCTCTCTTTATGAAATAAAAAGTGTTTAATGTTGTTGCAGGGAAGGATAAAAGGCCTTTGGATATGACGATGATTCATGGAAGGACATGGATCAGATGTCACATAGCACCACAAAGTTCTGTTTGGCGGATGAGTTGATGTACAACGTGATGTTAGAGACTTCTGCGACAATTTTATGGTTGAAGCTAGAGGGCTTGTACATGACAAAGTCATTATCTAACAAGTTATACTTAATGAAACAACCCTACAGTCTACGCATAAAGGAAGGGATTCCAACTTTTAATTACCCAAACAGCTTCAATAAGATAGTTAATGATTTTCTACGTCTAGAAATAAAGTTGGAGGAGTAAGACCAGACATTATTGCTACTTTATTTGTTTTGGGGGTTACATTACCATTCACTAAAAAAAATCATGAAAATAGCGATGTCTGCAACCGAGGAGTATGATTCGTCGCTGACTAGCAATGTATCTGAAGGACGACATTTATTTTTTCTTCCAGAATCACAAATACAATATTCTGTCGTCCTACAGTTGCTAAGACGTCAAAAATATATTAGCGACGTATCATTTCTATCGGTATGACACGTAAAATTGATCGAACCAATTCAGTATAAACTTGTTATTGTATTGCTACACAGTATTTTGGATAACAAATTCTACATCTTGTACTGAAGAAGACATAGTAGGCGCATGGCACTAAGGCGGTAGTTGCGGTCGGTTGGACTTCAACCGGTTGCTGTGAGCGATATGGACAAGGTTGACGAGCGCGAATCCAATGACCTGGCGTGAAGTACCATTGTTGCGAGTGGTGTGATCGTAAGTAGAAACCAATAGACCTTGGGGCGAAGATGCAATTGGAGAGAGCAAAAACTTTATCACATTCAACAAACGTGCAATTAGCTTTCTTGGGTGCGAAGTGGTTTAGCTCACACCTACTTGCCTGCAAGTCAATTATTCTCACACGTGGCTACCATTCAAGGGTTGCCACGTGTCATTTTCATCCACACTTGTTTTGACTAATGGTTTGACACGTGACAACATTTGAGGAGAATTATATTTACCTTATTTTTGGTGGATAAACAAAAATGGACTCAACAATACTAAAATCACTTTGAGAGTGGTTTGGTAAACATCCACATTAGTTTTGACTAGTGAGTTGACACATGACAACCCATGAGTGAAAGTGTGATCCACTCTAGTTTTGATGAGTGGACAAAAATAGACTCGTCGCTTGCTGATATATGGGACCACACACAGGCAGCGATCAATGTGTTTGTATTGGTCGCACAACGAAAATAAACCCAAGAAAATCAGAGAATACCTCAGAAAATTTCACAACCACAAAGACAAGGATTTACGTGGCTCGGCCAAGATGCCTACTTCCACGGACGAGGTTGATTCAGTTTCACTATGAAGAAGAAAAAAAATTATAATTGTTGTCTCAATACTTCTCTCCTTGCTCTCAAGAATTCTTTACAAAAAAACTCTCTCTCAAAACTTTTGTGTTGAACTTATTCAACAATTGTTTGCTCTCTTATGTCGAACTTATTCAACAATCATTTAGCACAACTTGAGATACTTTTGTGTTGAACTTATTCAACAACTTACATAAGCACTCTTGAGGTACTCTTGGAAAAACCATTGGCCCCTTTATATAGCATATCATATATCAATATAGAAGCCGACAGTGCCGGAGTCTATTTTTCTGTGGCACATGACAACATGAGTGACCGTTGGATTCTCGATTCTAGATGCTCCTACCATATGTGTCCAAAAAGAGAGTGATTTTCTTCCTACAAGGCGACAGATGGTGGTTCCGTGTTGATGGGGAACAACAACACATGTCGAGCTGTTGAAATTGGGTCTATCAAGGTGAAGATACATGATGGAATTGTGCAAACTTTGGTCAATGTCAGACATGTTCCCGACCTTAAGAAAAATCTTATTTCTCTTGATATGCTTGACTCGAATGGTAACAAGTTTGTTGCCCATGATGGAGTCTTGCGGGTTGTTCGTGGTTCTTTGGTGGTGATGAAAGGTCACCGACATGGTAACCTTTATATATTATTGGAAAGCACTGGGACTTTAGCAGTCAGTATATCAGATTCGTCCGATAGCACACGTCTTTGGCATATACGGCTTAAGCATATGAGTGAGAAGGACATGACCTTACTGAGCAAGCATGGGTTACTGAAGAACTTGAAGAAGCCAAGTATGAATTTTTGTGAGCATTGTGTTTATGGCAAGTATCACAGGGTGACCTTCACTACAAGCAAGCAGAAGACATGAGATATTCTCGACTATGTGCATACAGATGTATGAGGACCTAGTAGGATTCCTTCCAAGAAAGGAGCGAGGTACTATGTTACTTTTATTGATGATTATACACGTTATGTTTGGCTATATTTTATCAAAACCAAAGATCAAATGTTGGAAAAGTTCAAGCAGTGGAAAGCGATGGTGGAAAACAGAACAGGTAAAAAGGTAAAGACATTAAGGTTTGATAATGGTACTGAATATATCTATGGATCTTTCAAAGATTTTTGTGCTTAAGGAGGCATCGTGCGACATTGGACTGTCAGGAACATGCCGCAGCAGAATGGGTTAGCAGAGAGGATGAACCGAACCTTGCTTGAGAAAGCAAGATGTATGCTCTCCAATGCCAGTTTAGGCAAGGAATAGTGGGCGGATGCTATACACATGGCGCGGTACTTGATTAATAGATCACCAACTCCGGCTATAGACTGTAAGACTCTATATAAGAAGATGACCGACAAACAGCAGATTACAGCACTTTGCGCGTGTATGGATGCAAAGCTTACTATCATGTTAACGATGGTAAGTTGGATCCGAGAGCCAAGAAGACCAATTTCTTGGGATATGCACAAGGAGTGAAGGGATACCGTCTGTATTGTCTGGAGGATAGGAAGTTCTTAATCATCAGGGATGTCACCTTCAATGAGTCTTCAGTGTTGACTTCAAGTAAGAAGAGTGAGTCCGATAAGGATAGTGATGAACCTAGCAAATCTCAAACTGTTGAGATTGAGTCATCTGATGATGCATCAGATGAGGTGGAGGTTTCTAAAGATGTTCATCAAGCCTCACAAGAACAACAACGAGAAGAAGAGCAACACCAGCATCAAGGTTCTTTGGCTACTACTAAGCCAAGAAGATCGGTCAAGCTAGTGCACATTCATGGATATGATGAACTGGTCAAGCACTTTGGACAGTTAAATCCATGTAGGAATCCATGCATGTGCACTAGCTTGACCGGTCTTCTTGGCTTAGTAGTAGCCAAAGAATATTGCTGCTGGTGTTGCTCTTCTTCTGGTTCTTGTTCTTGTGAGGCTTGATGAACATCTTCAGAAACCTGCACCTCATTTGATGCATCCTCAGATGACTCAATCTCAACATGTTAATTATGAGTTTGTAGCACGTGATTAGATACATCACTCTATAACTGAATCCTCATAACTTAAATTAATGTCTCCATTAGTTAAGACCATGACCATTTAGCTAGATCACTGTCAAACTTTAGGGGACGTTTGGTAAGCAAAAGACTACATAGTCAAAAATAATTATAATTTCGGAAATCAAATTTCCATTAATTAAATTTTCTGAAAAATTATTTTTTCATGTTTAATGAATATATAAATATTTCTGAAAAAAATAAAAATGTATAGAAAAAAAACTTTGATAAATAACAAAAAAATCTTAAAAAAAATTAAAAAATTAATCTTAAAAGAGTTAATTCTCTAAATGGTGCATGTGGTCACCATTTTGGTGATCGAATTTTTTTTTTTTTGTTAAGTTGGTACCTAAGTTTTACATTTTTGTTTAAAAAGTGACTTAACAAGGTTTCGTTGGTATTTTTGATGAAAATCGTTAAAAATAGACGTGATGGTCATGTGCCTTCTTTTTAGGGTTATTTTTTTCATGACCAGCCGATACGTTGACTATAATTGATTGTAGAGCTGTCATTTTGTACTCGCCAAAAGCTATTTGTTTATATAGAATTTCTTTGAACACCAATATTCTTAGTCGAAAAACAAAACCATGACAAAATAAGTATGAAAAATAAGGCACGTAACCATCTTATGTCTATTTTTATCGATTTTTATCCAAAAATACCAACGGAATCTAGTTTAGACACTTTTTAAACAAAAATGCAAAACTTATGTACCAAATTAACCCAAAACAAAATTCTATCACCAAGATGGCAATTACTACATTCTTCAGACACCATTTGAATAATTAACTGTTCTTAAAAACATGAAAAAGATAAAAACCAAAAAAAAAAACTTCAAAATTTTGAAAAAATTAAAAAGAAGAACAAAATAACTGAAAAAAGTAACTAAAAACTAAAAAAAAATGTCCGGACAAAAAAAAAAATACTCATACATTTTTAAAGGATATAATTTTCATATTTTGTGGACAAATTATTTATCCGAATATTTACAATTTTTGAAAATAAATTTTTATAACCTAAACAAATATCAAAATAATTTTTTGCACTAATTTTTTTGGAAATAAAAAATTAGGTGCAGCAAATGTCCCCCCTTAAGGTTATTTTTAGACCTAATATGACACCCACGTTTTAAGAACCGAACATGTTTATTTTGTGCGCATTTGCGTTTTTTCATACGGATGCACGTTTAAAACGCGCAGGTAGGTCAAAGGTTTGAAAGCAAAAGGGCAAAACACCATTTTTCCAAATCCATTTGTTTCCAATTCTATGCACGCTTCCTCGACTGGAACTTTACTAAAATGGTACGAGAGAGTTTCAATGGCGGATTGCTTGATGGACCAAGTATATTAGTGACCACTAAGAGCATCATTAGAGAAACTCATCCCACATTCTAAATTCTAAATTTAAAATGTAGATGTTCATTTTGTAGAATAGGAAATTCATTCTTAGTTTCAATTTCCACATTTTGAATCACATTTCACCCATGAAAGCTATAGGTTGGACCTCCCAATTTCTAGATTATAGATTGTAGAAACCATTTGTAGAATAGTAAGTTCCAATTTGGAGCACAACTTTCTATATTCTAAATTTTATATTTTTTTTTTATATCAATTTTTTACCACACAATCTTTGGGACCGAAGTTCACTTTATCATTTTCTACTATTCTTATACAAATCCAACCCATTCTACATTTAACTACTTTTTGAAATTTTGGATCCCAAATTGTATTTGAGAGTCTCAACTACTAATGATGCTCTAATAAACAAAAATTACGTTTAGGCAGTTGGCCACTGGACTGTAAGTCAAATACTCATGACTTCACACTCATTGTACTCAATAGATCTTTGATCCAACAGTCCATAGAATGAAACTGAAATAGACCAAATGGGTCGAACTCGAATATCATTGTTGTGATCGAAAAAAGACATAAGATTCTTGATGGATGGCAAAGATTAGTGGAACGAGTTACAAAGATATATTATTCTTTCTATTTATAAATGGTAGAAATTGAAAACAGTTGACCCAAAATATATATATAACGTAGCATGCATTATGTTGGTCTATCTCAAAAAAAAAAAAAAAAGACCAAATGTTGCCACCATGGTGGTACAACACTTAATGACGTGGGATAAAGAAAAGGTCTTGGGTTTAAGCTTCTAAAGCTAAAAAAAGAAAAAAAAAATCATCTTATGTTTGTTGTGTTCTTTTATTTTTTAAAGAGGAGATTTGAGATAGATAAATTGTTAATGGCCTAACCGATGGGAAACGAATGTGGAAACCGTTCTCTTAAATTGATGACTTTGTGAGAACCGAAAAAAATATACATGCTAAATATGTCAAAATTACACATACGATCATAATGCAAACATAGTGATATTTGTGCAAAATATTTTGACAAAAAAATTACGAGATAATCGGATTCAACCCCAAAAAATCATTCACTAATGGAATAAAGAGAAGTACACCGGCACTTTACAAAGTCCTCTACCGATCCCCACAGAACACCAAAATATTTCTAATATATTGAAATATATTACAACGAGTACAAAAAGATCACCGAAAACGAGAAAATGAGGAAGAACTGTTGTAAAGCTTCTCGAATCGATTTCTCTTCAAATCAATCTCAGAAACTCCGAATCACCTATTTCTGTCATTCAAAAATTGCAACTTGAGAAACTCTCTTTTGATCGTATTCTGATGTGTATTTGAAGCATCATACTCCCGAAAAGATCTGGACCGTTAATCACGATCCAACGGTGTTAATAAAATACTTAAATTTAGCCTTCAATCCTGACATCGGTATACCGACGGTATTGTCACATTCGTTCCTTCGTATTTTTTAATTTTTAATTTTTAAGTTTTTCTCATAAACTGAGCTTTATATTGTGTTTCATATTTTCGCATATCTTGTTTATTATATTTTCGTATATTGAATTTTGTTTTCATATGTGAGACTATCTTGGATTTGTATAATATCCATTGGAATTATCATAGATACGTGCTAGGACCCACATAGATCTGTACCCTAATTATTATTATTTTTGAAATAGATGTTTGGCCATGAAATTGGTACATTGTCGGTATACCGTCTGCCCTGCCTATGACTCACCTAGTAAATAGTGTTCGGTGTATTCTTTCTCCCATTAGTTTCTTGGTTCTAAGGTATCCTATTAACCAATAGTTTCTTCGTTTTCTTTTGAGTGGATGAGACTAATATTAAGGGAGAGGCGTGGATCGGTGACGTTGTAGATCTATCGGCCACGATTAATTCACTTTTTCTACACATACCTCTTTATTTTCTCTCACTTACTTTTTTCTTTCTTTTCATTCTCTCTTCCCTCTTGCTTAGGCTAGACATATAGGCATGCATTTGTTGCTTGGATTTGTGTTTAACCGAGCTTAGGTTTGTGTCACGACCCACACCCAAAAAATCGGACATGAGTCGTGGGTACGTCTAGCCTACGCCGCAGAATCGGCGGTAGAACGCTGTAAAGGTTCGTTCTAGGTCACAATATATATCTCACAATAATCTGTCAATAACCTCTCCAAAAGAAGGGCAACCACGCAATATATATATGACTCAATCACAATAACTAGGGGAAGAGTAAAAACACGATAAGATAGCAAAAGGAAACAAGAACCAAAGAGCAAGTACAATATCCAAATATACAGTCCAAGTCTATAAGTCTACAACATCACAAAAGCAACAAAATAATAATACAGTACAGTCATCCAAAATAATCAACTGAGAACAACCCAGGAAAAACCCACATAGCTAACTAGGGCGCTAACGGCGTCTCCTCAACGGGCTCCTCCTCAGTCTCGGGGTCACAACACTCCTCGACGCCCGGCCCGTAGAATGTCGGACAAAAATTCTCAGGATCCTCTGGAAAAAATATGCCCAGTCAGGACTGGAGCGAAGTACATAACTCTGAAAGCAACTCCAAATACATAGTAAGGTGTATATGACTAGCAATAGAAAAGTATACAAGATGCACAGGAAAATAAATACATGGTGGAGCAGATAAAGTAGCTGCAATGTAAAACTGGAGAACAATACAAGTAGTAGAGAAGTAACTGCATATGAGAAAACAGGAATACTAGCTAAGTGCCTTGAGCACAAGTTCGTTATGTGATCGGCTTAGGTTGCACATGAATAATCTACGATAACTCCGTTATGCGTGAGTTGCATAACCGACATACACATGAATACTGTTTGGCTTTGATCACATAACCAACTCCTACTTCCCTCCCCCACTAATACTCTTGGATCCAACCACGACACGCTATGTACATGATAAGTAACTCGCGCATATAAAGGCGAGAGCACAAGAAGAACATGATAGCACATGAGAATTAATACCCGAAGCACATGATAAAATATACGTGATAGAGTACCCGCTGAACACGGTAAGGGGGATAGCATCTCATGACGGGATCCACTAGTACCAGCTCGTGTAACAATGTGTCAGAATCAAGTACTTCAGTTCTAGAACAGGTGATATAAACGCTATCATGAAATGGAAACTATCAGAGGTAGGTACTCGCCTGACGTCTTGAGCAACTGATGAGGATCGAGATCTGGACTGGCGTCGCAAGAACCTATTGCGAAAAGTAAGATTAAACAGGGTTCTATGAATTTAAAATGATATAAAATAACTAGAAATAAGATTTTAGGGTTATTCTAGGTCGAACGGGTCAAACTGGTAAAATTTTGGTCAAAAAGTCAACTCAGGGTCCAAAAAGTCAACCCTAGGTCAAAACTAGGTCAAACGTTGACTTTTACGGTCAACGAGAACAATTATGGTCAACACTAGGTCAAACTAGGGTGCCCCTAAAATTCTAGGTCAAAACTAGCTCATTAAGCTAGTAAACCCTCAAACTCGCCTCCTCTAGATACCGGGATACCCTCGGTATCCAATACCTCGACCTAGGCTACGCACCCCGCCTATACCCGCTAAAACCTATGCTAGCACGCATAAATATATACACATATACATAAAAACCTATCTCTAAACTCAAACCTAGGTAATCGCTCAAAAATCTCGCTCCGATACTCAATACCTTGGGTATCTCAAGGTATTGAGATACCTTGATATCTCAAGGTATTAAGATATCCTCCAATACCTCACTAACACTAATAACTAGCTATCTAACTATGCTTATAGATATACACCTAGGTAATAATCTAGGCTAGAATATATATATCTGACACATATACATAAACACCTACGTATCTATATATATACATATCCACACATACACACATATACCCTAATCCCTTACCTCATACCTATACATATATATTTACCTAGCTATATCTATGTATCTATCTAGCTATATGTATATATATCTATATATATAGATAGATATATCTAACTAACTATCTATCTATCTATCTATCTATCTATTCATCTATCTATCTATCTATATATCTATCAATCAATCTATCTATCTATCAATCTATCTATCTATCCCTCGCTACTAGATGCTAGTGCCGCTGCTACACGCTGCTGCTGCTACGAATGCTGCTGGCTGCTGCTGCTAGTGCTGCATATGTTGTTGCTGCTGCTGCTGCTACAGTGCCTGCTGCTGCTGCTGCTGCTGCTGTGTGCAGTCTCCCCTTGCTGCCTCGCTCTCACTTCACACCACACGCACACACAATCACACATACACACGACCACACACACACACACATATATATATATACACCAACATTTATGCATATATATATCTACACAACTATATATATATATATATATATATATATATATATATATACACACACTCACACACTAATACATATAGGTACACACACACATACAAACACGCAAGTACACACATACACACTTATAAATACAAACACACATATCTATATATATATATATATATAAACACACATATTCATATATATATATATATACACACACAAACCCATATATACACACACACACACACACACACACACACACACACATATATATATATATATATATATATATATATATATACACAACACTTATAGATCTATATATACACAAGCATATATATATAAATACACACTCTCATATAGATGTACAAACACACACACACATATATATAAATATATATATATATATATATATATATATATATATATATATATATATATATATATATATATATATATACATAGAGAGAGAGACACACACAAACACAACACACACAACACTCACCAATGCACGCCCAACGACCCCCTACACGCACAAACACATATATATATATATATATATATATATATATATATATATATATATAAAATACAATTCGAGAACTCTAGCACACACTTCTCGAAGCTAATCCAACGCGCGCACAAGCTCGAAACTAAGAAACCAAGTCGAAATGGCCGTTCGATCATTTCGACGAACACGTGGTGTGCGGTTCGCAAAATCTCCTGAAACGTACACCAAACCAACTCGGAATCAGCCCAAAATTTACCCATGGGTTCTAAACGATGTCTAGATCCTAAAAAAAAATACTAACTTGTCGATTCTAGGTCCGTGGCAAAAATGTGTACGCACATAGAACCGGCGACGACGAAAACCCCTAAAACGCCCGAAACGCCCATTTCTCTGCGACACGACTTCACGTGTCCGAACGGAGACACGCACTAACCCTCAAGACACCCGACAATGTTTACCTAGGTCCGTCTAACCTAGGGCATCATCCAAAATTGGGCTAATCTCGGATTTTATCCGAAATTGACACAAAACCTAATGTCAAAGTCTCCAAACACAACCAAACTTATTCCAACTTTCTCCTACGGGTAGCCTTAGGGTCTAGGAAGATTCTAAACTATTAATTACACTATATTAGAGTAATTAGTAAGTGGAAAGTTAGGGTTTATCTCTTGGGAGTTGGAATCCCAAGGCCAAAGTCTCCAAGACACTTGAAATCACCACCCTCAAGCTCCAAGCCTCCAAATCAAGCCTCCACACTAAGTCTAGGCTCTAAACACCTAGGTTAGAGAAAAGTATAGGGTTAGGGTTCACATCCATGAAGAATAGAAGAAGAAAGAGGAGAAATGGAGAACTTACTTGAAGTTGGAAGAAAGAGTGGAGATGAAGAAGAAGAAGAAGAAGAAGAAGAAGAAGGAAGAAGAAGTGGAGAAAATGGGGGGGGGGGCTGCTGTGTTCGGCTAGGAATGAGAATAGGGGCCGACCACATGCATTAAAGAAGGGTTACAATAATTCAAAAAGACCAAAATGCCCTCCCCCTTAGGATTCAACTAGGGTTTTGGGTTTGGGTTTCCAAAAGCACTCAAATTAACTCCTAATCCCTCCAACTAACTTATTAAAAATATAATAAATAATTCTAAACCCAAAAATAGGTCTCACAAGGGTGTTGGTTGGGTCGGACATGGGTCCACTAGGGTCTGACATGGGTCCAGACTAGCCAAAACCCTAAAACAATCCACAAAAAAATAATACAATCAACAATTAAATATAAATCTAATTAATTATAAACAATACACAATTTATCAAATAAAAATAAAAAAATAACCCTATTTTCTAGAATTAGGTAGTGACAGTTTGAGGCTTGGAGCTACCCTAGACAAGTACATCTTCCTCAAAGTGAATGCAACTATTATTTTCTTTGTATTTTTTTCGAGGTATATTGCATATTTTTAGTCTAAAAAATATTTTTTCAAATTGTTTACATCTTTTGTTTATGGATTATTTGGTTTGGTCGATAGTTTTGTGTATATCTGGATTTCTATGTAGTATTGTGTGATACCATAGTAAAAACCTGGTATCATTTGCGATACTTAGATTGTCTCGTACAAACCTAGTCATATAAGTTGTAGGAGACCCACCCCTAGATTTGTATCTTGTTGGTTTTGAGTTTCGAGGAATTGGGACATGATTTGGTTCCCAAAAACTTATTTTTTGAGTAATTTTATATAATCATCTTTTAATCTCAGAATTTGTGAGAACTAATGCTTCCATGAGGTGGAAAATTTAATTTCATGAAATTTTGACATTTGACAAGTCGAATTCCAATTTAAAATGAGAAATTTATAGCAGAAACAAGGTTTAGAAAATTCTAGAATTCAGGATGTTGTCATCAGAACGGTATATCGTCGATATACTATTTTGGCTGTGTTGAAACTTGTTGTGTTTTCACTGTATACCGTATAGATACCCCTTTTTGCATAATTCTAATTTTGTTTTACCGTTTTGATTTCGTATGTTTTGACACGAGTTTTCGTTGTTCACGGCACCATAGAATTAGTTATTATGTGTGCTTAACCTATTACATCTTGACATTGGGCAACCAAGTGTGAGTATTGTCCAGTGTATCACATGTTGTGAGTTACCAAAAAGTTTGCCAATGATAACTCATAAATAACTTGTACCCATTGCTTGTTATTCTAGGGAGATTCTTTAGTGTCTATGACTTAAAAATCGGGAGATTCTTGTTCATTGGGAGGAAAGGGTATATTCGCACTACCTGCAACTCTGATCGCTAAGGGCCCCATGAGGCAAGGTCATCCCCGATTGGCATGGACACCATGACATACAAGTTTGTGTTCTGTGGTACTTTCTGTTTATTTCATATGCTATGTTTCATCTACTATTTGCTTATGATATGTTCTATATTACAAGCTTGTATTCTAACCCTTGCCGATCTGGGTACCTATAGTACATGTGGTAGCGAAGTTGTCACGCCTCAGTCCCAAAATACATGGGACCAGCCACTTGGCAATGACCAGCAGTACGACTCTAATGGACATTCCAATTTAATAGATCCTTTAGAGTGCACTTAAGTTGTAAAAATTATAAATAACAGTCCAAACATTTGATCACAAGTAATATAACTAAGCGCATCCAAAGAAAGGAAACATGAAGCACACAGAGATATTCAAGTTCACTAATGTGCATAAAAGAAATATGTCTGAAAAAAGTAACAAAGTGCAGTAACGAAAAGAGTCTCACGGGAACAACCAGCTAATACAAGTACTAAAATATAAAAGAAAAGCAGTAAGATAAATAGGTCTGGATTTCTGCTAACTAGGTAATGACATCAAACCCAAGAGTAAGGACCCTACATGGGTCAAGTGAACTCCTTTAGAATAATCTCTTCCTTCGTTGCAACTCCGGCTCCTTTGTGAATGCCTGAACCATACACCTCAGGATAATCCTTCTCGCCTAAACCTGGCAAGGGACCAGTTCTTCAGGGGACATAACAAGGTACAAAAATAGCATGCATGTAGTAAACAGTATAATAATACAATGTACTGAAGGGATAAAACTACTGTAACCGTCTAGGTGAAATGCACATATGAACAACATTCGTGCTCCAGGCTGAACACTGAAGATCTCAATAGACACTTCAGCAAACTATGAAAATACTAAAGGCCTATGTCATGGGACCTAAAGCAAACTATGAAAACACTAAAGGCCCCGTTTAATAGAACCTAAAGCAAACTATGAAACACCAAACCTCTACTACAGAGACAGCGGCAAACTATGATAAAAATAGCCCATCGTATGGTATATGCTCTCCCATCCCATATAATCTCATGTCTCATGTTCATAACACGCAAGATCAAGACATCTATCTAGCACATCGAGTCATAAAAGTATAGATATATTTGAATACCATGTCACGAGTTCTAACACCTAATATAGAATTCAGTCACCAAGAACATGTCAAGAACGGATTCTGCAACATAAAATGTCGTGTCAAGTGTCCTAAGATCTGACGTGCAAAATATCAGCACAATTGTGGCATTGTGAAAACAACTCTAGAATCGTTTCCCGACTTCGCTAACTGACGTCAGCACCTGAATATAACTCAGACGCTAAGCAGCAATTACAACCCTAGTGTAACACTATATACTAGAAGTAAATATGATAATAAATATATATATCATATATAATAATTGAAACTAGAATACGACATAGCAAGGTACACTTGCTTGTATCCTATTGCTGCAAAGTTGTATGCCCAATGCCCACGTTTGAAGGTGATGCGGATCCCAAGTGCCCTGATAAAGAATACTTAAATTAAAATCTAAACAACTCAAGCACTCATCTACATGGTGTTAGTTAGGAAATCGTCACCGAACATCAACAAGTTCTTGGTGTTCATGCCAACGATCCTTCACATGCATGGCATTGCAACTGGTAATTTTACACGTCTCATGACATGCTTAAACATGCCATGAGAGTCATGGATATATATATATATATATATATATATATATATATATATATATATATATACACACGTAGACTCATAAACAACGTCTAGAAACTATCATTGAATCCTACTAACACCTAAACATTGACTAAGCCTCTTGAACATGCTTCTAAACATCATAAAAAATAAGAAATACAAATCTTAAATTCTGAAACTATTTTTAATTCACACAAAAATCCGAAACAAAAAACTATTTTGGGACTCAAAAATCTTACGTATCAACTAGGATTTTTAACAACTTTGGTACATAGGTTAGACACAAATTTGAATGGCTTTGACATGGCATGGAAATGTGTTCTCATATCTCTAATTTGATACATAATTGGAACTCGAAGGAGAGTGAGATGGCTTCGGAGGGGAGGTAATTTCTGGCCTGGAGATACTGTGCACAGCGTGTGCAATGCGCAACAACAACAGCAACAACAGCAGTTTTGACTGCGGGTGTCACTCCTCGTTCCCAAATATATGTATTTTGAGAGTATTATTTTCTTCCTTTCATCTTTAGTATATTGTATCAGACTAGACCCATTCTTTGGTTTATCTTGGTTCATGGTTTAATTATTGGGTTGATTTAATCATGAGTTCACTATGGTCTAAACCTCAAACCCTCCATGTATATAAACCAAACCTCTCTTTCTCTCTCTTCCATACTTTATTTTCTCTCTCTATTAAGTTTTCTCTCTCCAAGTCTTAGGCAAGTACATATTGCATGAGAAATAGAGAGACCCTCAATATTATTGGTTTATTACGTTTGTTATGTGTTCCTGAGAACTTTTAATACTTGAAGCTTTTGGTTTTGATGGGTGAATTTGAGTAGATCTACATTTTTAAGTTTAGGATTTTTATGGGTGCCATATATTTTTGGGTTGATGGAGCACTTCATTTCGAGCATTTTGGCTTTTGGTTTACTTGATTCGGAGTTAAAATAAGTTTTTATGGAGAAATTTTTTTTGGTTTTTGTTCATTTTGGCTTTTGGTTCACAATGCTTCGATGCCTCAGAACCGTTCCAGCCCCTCCCCAATGCTGAGTACATGGGGATGCCTACAAACGTGGGTCAGTACATATCGCGTACTAGTGAGCAGAAACAAGCCCACTCGGCTAAACCGACACCAAGTATTCATATGAAAAGAATACATATTAACTTAGTAATCTTTCTATTATGAACTAGGTTCATTTCAATGATCAGAGTATTCAGCAGCATAATGAAACATATTTTGGAAACAACAGTATACATTGAATATATATAAAATATGTACATATCGCCTAATGGCGATTCTTACCAATAGCCCACTCGTCGTATCCCTACAAAACAAGGATTAGCCACATCATAATTAATACAAATCATTCTTACAGAGATAATGTTAAGCCTGTATAAATATTCTCGTTAGTATGCCGCCTAACTACGTGAGGGTCATTGGTGATATGATTTTGCACCACGAGGGACGTGCTATATAGGACTTTGAAGGGCGTAAAAGCATCATTCATGAGGTTGCGATCCCCAAAGAATGTCTCGTTTATACCCAGTGCTACCAAAGCACTATGTTTCCTCCTAGGCCGAACAATTCTGGTGCCCCGGTACATCTCGTTCGAGAAAATTTACCAATCATTGTACACAAGTTATCCCTAACCATGCAACGACTATGCAAATAAAATCTAAGCATAAATTGTATGGTAAAGAAAGTTAAGTAAAGCCTCGCATTATTGACCCTTCTTGTTTTGTTTATTCTCATATCGGTTGGTGTCCCGTATGTCCCAACTTACAGACCTTCTCGTGGCCCGGTGGTACCAAACCATAATTATGCTCGTATATGAAGTATTTCCTTCATGGTTACTGTGCACTGATGCACTTATACCTGTACAGATGTTCAATGTTCCATTCTCAGTGTTACCAGTATGTGAAGTAGATTGCATAATATTACTACTTTCTTATGGCAAACTTACTTTATAGCATTTTTGTATCAATAATACTAGCAGTTCATTATTCATGTATTTCATTAATTACAGCAGCATTGAACATAAGGCAGCATTATCATTGTGTGTACTAGAGCAGCATATAGTTATGACATACAACAAAGCAATACTAGCATTCATTTTATTAGGGCATGAAGGAGTAGAGGAGAAGGGACATATCCACTCACTTATATATATATTATTTACATGCCACGATCCCATATTCGCCGACGATCCCTCAAGAATGATCTTACGTGATGCATAGCCTTCTAACTTGGCATAATCATACTTTTGAACCACGTCGCATAAGGTATCCCATCCAGCCAAGTTAAACAATACAGCATCATCACACCAAGCATCTCGATTTCCTGTACCACTTGTATTCCATCGGTCTGATCCATCTATAACTTCAGCGTAATGTTTTTCTACGGAGCGGGACATTAGATAATATACTACTCAGAAAAAGTTTTATCCTCGAAACTTAAAGAAATAACTCAATCCACCATATCACTTAAGTCTCCCACAAAAATATTCTATGCCAGCTATTGCTCAATACCCTATTTCCATCTCTTGTCAATATTGCTCATTCATGAATCTCGTATACTTATACATTCCAACCATCTTTTTTTTCTTTCCAAATAATTTGTTCATGTTCTTCTATTCATCAATACTATCCTGCAGCTCTATTTAAATTTTGCTCACCACTTTACCTGGATCGTACATACATTTCAGGCATCCTCGAAATATAATGCACTCAACCAATGATAATGGTTATAGAAACCAAAAGGCTATAGAGGTAATTTCATTCCTCATTACTGATCATTTAATACTTTTGGCCAAGTTATTCTTTAACATCGATTTTCTATAACTCTAATTTTTTGCGACACTTATTCAGTCAATCTTGTCAATATTTTTCCAACACGTTGTAATCAAGTTTTGGTCTAAGAACTTCTCAATATTTGTCAACGTCCTCTCGGTCCATCATATGCACAATTCTTTTATCTCGTTCATAGTGTTCCTTCATATAACCATTTATCACAATATCAATCTTCCAATTCTGCCAAAATATAAAAATTCTTAGGAACTGCCCAGGTTAGGCCATTAACCCAAGCACAAAACTTTAATCATTTCGAACAAACCGTCCATAACGAACTTTTTATAAAATTTTAATTGCAATATTCCTTCTTTCAATGTCAATTCCGCCGTTCCCACCTCTTATGAATAATTTTACATGTCGTTACCTTGTTTTGATCCATCCAACTTTGATTGATTACATTAAGAATATTATCCGTCGTCTCTTTATTATGACCCAAGTGTATTTATAATTGTTTCGACCATTTTCTCAATATTATAATTTCTTTCATTCAAACTTCTAGCAATATTTTTCCCAATATTAGTAGCATCAAAATTCTCATGAATCCAGAGTTTCCTTTGGTCGTGTCGTTGTCCAAGCCCCAAAATTTTATTATAGTTTAATGATCATAGTCCGTCCCGTACAATAGTCGCATTAATTATTCACATATCAAGTTTCTCTTCCCAACGTATGAAATTTTTATCAAAGTTCTCAAGCGACATTTCTATCTTTTATTATGATTTAATCCTCATTCCAACTTGATTCCAAAAAAATTATTCCAAGATAATCCATCCAACCGAATCCACTATTGATTTTTATTCCAGTCGAAGCAATCAAATTCAACTCTAGTAACAGTCTGTCACGACCCGCACCCGGGGTAAGGGTACTAGTCGGAAACAACGCCCAGCCTACGCCGCAGAATCGGCGGTAGAACGCTGTCTAGAAAGTCTATCTAATATAATGAACCACCAAAAGATAGTGTACTCAATCACAGAACTAAGATAGAATAAACACGAATCAGATAAGAATAGAATAGTCATAATACAACTCATGAGTCTAAAATAATACATCAATGAGTCTGAAGAAAAATACAGAAATATGCTGGAGACAAATCAAGTACAAAAAAATACTACAAAACTATAAAGCTACAACTCCAGGGTCAACTGTCTCAGTTGGGATAAGTCCCTTTTGAGCCAGGGTCTCAGAATCTAAACCCACAACATCCTGGGGTCCATAATAGGTAGGGTACTCCTCAGTGTCATCTGGAAAAATATATCCAGTCAGGAAAGGAGCAGAGTACAACCCTAACAGCAGTTCTCAAATAATGATAAAAACTATGTAACAGTAAATAGCTGTGGATAAACAAGATGCATAAATAGAGACAAGAATGTAGAGACAATAAGGAAATATTGGAAAGAAATACAATAATGAACAATATGCTGATGGAACAAGAATACTAATGACTAAGTGTGTGAGTACTAGCTTTAACATGTGATCGGCTTGGGAACTTGCACAAGAGTATAATGGCCTGGTTAATCATACGTGCGGTGTATGATCAACACTCACAAGAAACAAGACATGCACAAGGAGGGTATGATCACATATCTACACTAAAATACTTCCCACCCCCGACTGGTATAATAGATCCAACCACGGTACGTTATGGCATGAGATTCCCCAAGAAGATAGCTAGTCTCCCCGGGAATCGGTGTCTGTACATGTACAAGATAACCAATGAAACAATACTTGCACCATATACACCATATACCAAGGAATAATATCTCATGACGAGATCCGGATATACCAATCCGTGTAACCATAGTGTCGAGAGAAACATGTAAATCTACACTAGATACAACGAACATAGAGGATATCATAAATGAGAAACTATCAGAGAATGTACTCGCCTGAAGTCCAATGAACAGTCTCACAAATGTCTGACTCGGTGCCTCGAAGACCTAGACATGGAATACCACATTAATACAAGGTCCCGGAAAGAGAACAAGTCAAACTAGGCAACTTCTAGGTCAATAAGTCAATTCTAAGGTAAAAGTCAACTATGGTCAACTCTAAAGTCCACTAAAGTCAAACATGGTCAAACCCAAAGTCAACCTCACAAGACATCTATAAAATAATATAGAGGTAAACTACAATAATTTAGGAATCAACTTAGATTCAAAAAGAACTCACACAAAGTATACTAATAATACAATTAATATATACCCTAAAATAATATATACAACCCAACATTTATATAAATAACATAATATATTATTACAATTATTATTCCTCACAAAACACATATATATATACATATATATATATACAATTATAATATATAATATATACATTAAATCTGTCAAAGCGTCATTGAAAAACAGTGAATAAAATAGGATTAAATCAAAACAGTTTAAATAGTGACAGTCGGGACTGTCACCGAAACCCAAATAATAAACTGCCACTGCTTTGGTTTTCGCTGACAGTTAAACTTTCGCGGAAAAGCGTCGCAGAAAAGCTGCTGTTTCCCGCTGCTGCAATTAATGACAGGTTTGTCATTAATTGTCCGAAGGCTACAGCGGCTGCTATTAGTCGGCTAATTAATGACAGTTTTATTTTACTGTCATTAATTCACTGTCACTAAACAAGTTGTATATATATAATTATATATATAAAAACAGAATATATAAACAATATATATATATATATATAAACAGAATATATAAAACAGTATATATATATATATATATATATATATATATATATATATATATATATATATATATATATATATATATATATATATATATATATATATATATATATATATATATATATATATAAACCATTAATACAAAAATGTACATACATATATTAATATACACATAAACTTATACCTTCAAATATTTAACAAAGAACATATAATTTACATGGCTAGAAGCACACCTAAAATATTTACATTAATATCCAAATAATTACATAATAATTATAAATAATATAATTACACAATTAAACATACAAATATATTTTATAAAACATTTTATGTATAAATTATATTATTTAACAAGTAGTAACATATATATATTTGCATGCAAGAAAGCTACATATTATATTGTACATTATATTAGCACACCCAAAATATAGATCTATGCTACAATAATTACTATAATAAATACACAAAATAAATATTTAATATCCATATATATATACTAATTATAAAATAAGAATTTAACCACAATTAATTAGATCTATGCAAAAATACACACAATTGGAGAGTATCTCACCGTATCCCACTAGATCTAGGATACGCATGCGACACGAGTCCAACACACAACCAAATGCACCCCGAAGGACACAAACAAATCACAAATAATATTTATGAATAATTCAAAGTGTCAAAAGTAGATCTATGTGTCCGTGTCAAAATACGACATGTTCAAAGCCCCGTGTCGGAGGAAAACCCCCAAATGACACATATCACCAAATAGTTGGGATACGAACCACAAGTATCCCAATATGGACACGACACTAGCCTCAAACACAAATCTCATGTTCAATTGATCTATAGGATCAATTGACACACACAACAAAATATAAATTCGGAATTCCAACAAAATTGACACAAAAAGCACCATAACTTTCTCCATGGGTCTCCTATGAACACAAAACAAAGTCCTATGGGTACTACATACATATAGGTTGATTTTACATGATTAAATCTCAGATTTAGAAGCTATTTAAATGGGAAAATCTGAATTATACCTATTGGAAGATGGATTCCCAATGAAACCTCCAATTGAGATGAACTTGCTTCCAAATTGTAGATCCTTACTCCTCTTTGTAGATCCTTGCTTCCTTCTTCTAGATCCTTGCTTCCTCCTTCTCTAATGGTGAATTGGGAAGAATTTGGAATGAATTTGGTAGGGAATTGGATTGGGAATGGAGGGAATTTGGTAGTGGGAGAATTCTAGATCTAGATTTGGAATGAGATGAGAGGAGAGAGAAATTTCCCCCCCTCTTATATAGGCCGGCCATAGCCCCTCCCCCAAGCAATGGTAAAATGTCCAATGTACCCCTTGGGGCCTCTCATGAAGAAATAGTTAAGGAAGGAAGCTTCTAGTCTAATCATTTAATTAATTTAATCTATCTCCTTAACTATGGGCTTTCTAAATGGGCCAAGTCTAACAAATTAATTCATGTTGGTCCATGGGTCCAAACTAAACTAGTTGGGTCCACTAAAATAAGTCCAAAATAATTTAATAATATCTAACAACAATTAAATAATACAACAATTAATTATTTACCATGCACAATATTTATTTAAATAGGAAATTACCAAAATACCCTTTCCTAGAAAATGTGGTAGTGACAAGTCTACCCTCCTTAAAATAATTTCGTCCTCGAAATTCAAAGACGAAAACTACCCCCAGAAAATCACAGAACAGAACTAAAGAATCACAACTAACTAATGAACAGAACATAACAATGAACAGAACATAACTAGAAATAACATACCTCAAGGTACAAACAAATATGGATAACGCTCTCGCATGTCATCCTCTCTCTCCCAGGTAGACTCCCCCGGAGAGTGATGCCTCCATGCGACACGCACCAAAGGAATAGTCTGGTTCCTCAGCACCTTCTCTCTCCGATCCAGAATTCCAACTGGCTGCTCTGGATAGCTAAGAGTAGGGCCCACCTCTATCTCTGAGTGATCCAATACATGACTAGGATCTGCCACGTATCGTCTCAACTGCGACACATGAAACACGTTGTGCACTCCCTCCAATGCAGGTGGCAAGTCTAGTCTATAAGCAACTGCACCGACCCTCTCTAGAATAGTGAAAGGTCCAATGAATCGCGGACTAAGCTTTCCGCCTCCACCGAAGCGAATCGTGCCTCGTGTCGGAGAAATCCTCAGAAACACCAAACCACCCACCTAGAACAAAACACCACCTTAAGAACTTATCTATAACAAACAACCAAGAACAAGCACACAAAATAAAATCTAAACTATACCTCAAACTCCAAGGGTCTCCGATGGCTATCGGCCCAATGCCGTTGTCTGTCCTGTGCCACTCGAAGTCTGTCTCTGATCAACTGAACCTTCTCTGCTGCATCCACAACCATCTCTGGCCCAAGCAAAACTCTCTCTCCAACATCGTCCCAAGACAAAGGAGTACGACACCTCCGACCATATAGAGCTTCAAAAGGTGACATCTCTATACTGGCCTGGTAACTGTTGTTGTAAGCAAACTCTACCAAATAGAGATGGTCCTCCCAAGAACCCCCGAAATCTAGTACACAAGTGTGCAACATATCCTCGGGAGTCTGGATAGTCCTCTCTGACTGCCCATCTGTCTGGGGATGATATGCAGTACTGAACTTGAGTTGAGTGCCCAAACTCTCCTGCAAACTCCTCCAGAAATGAGAAGTGAAACGACTATCCCGATCTGAGACTATGCTGACGGGAACTCCATGTATCCTAACGATCTGCCTCACATACATCTCTGCCAGCTTCTCCGTAGACAAACCCACCTTGAAAGGCAAAAAGTGGGCCAACTTGGTCAATCTATCAACAATGACCCAAATCGCGTCTTTCCCTCCTGGAGATCGTGGTAGTCCGGACACAAAATCCATAGTAATGTGTTCCCACTTCCACTCTGAAATGGGTAATGGCTGAAGTAAATCTCCTGGCCTCTGCCTCTCGGCCTTCACCTGCTGGCACACTAAGCATCTGGATACAAACTGTGCCACTTCCCTCTTCATGCCATACCACCACACACTCTCTCGCATATCCCGATATATCTTGTTAGCACCTGGATGTATGGAATACTGAGAGCGATGCGCTTCCTGCAATACCTCCTCACGCAACTCCCTACTAGGCACATACAATCTAACTCCATGCCTCAAAGATCCATCCTCTGCAATAGTGAAATCATCCTCTAATCCTGCTCTCACCTGAGCTCTGATACTCCTCAGAGATACATCATCATACTGTGCTGCCTTGATCCTATCCATCAAATCTGAATGTATCTGCAATCCCCACATCTGCATAGCACCACCCGGAACAATCACCTCAATGCCCAAGCTCTCCAAGTCCTCCAACAAATATCGATCCTGCGTCAAGAACATAGCTACCGGATACCTGCTCAAAGCATCGGCAACTACATTGGCCTTCCCAGGATGATATTGCAAAGAGATATCAAAATCCTTCATCAGTTCCAACCACCGACGCTGCCTCATGTTCAACTCCTTCTGCGTGAAAACGTACTTCAAGCTTTTGTGGTCTGTGAAGATCTCCACACGCTCTCCGTACAAATAATGTTTTCACAACTTCAGGGCGAATATGACAGCTGCCAACTCCAAATCATGGGTAGGATAGTTCTTTTCATGAGGACGCAATTGCCTGGATGCATAGGCAATCACTTTCCCATGCTGCTGAAGAACACAACCTAAACCCTTTCCCGATGCATCACTATAAATAGTGAAACCTCCGGACCCTGATGGCAATGTCAAAATAGGAGCAGACGTCAACCTCTTCTTCAACTCCTCAAAAGTGGCCTGGCAATCTTCCGTCCAAACAAACTCCACATCCTTCCTTGTGAGTCTGGTCATCGGCTCGGCAATCCTCGAAAAATCTTGCACAAACTTTCTGTAGTAGTCTGCCAATCCCAAGAAACTCCTGATCTCTGCTACCGAACTCGGAGTCTTCCAAGATTCCACTGCTGAAATCTTCTTCGGATCCACTGAAATACCATCACCAGTCACAACATGCCCCAAGAATTCTACCTTGTCCAAGAAAAACTCACATTTGGACAACTTTCCATACAGCTTCTCCTTCCTCAGCACATCCAACACAATCCTCAAATGCTCCTCATGCTCCTCCGGTGTCCTCGAGTATATGAGTATGTCGTCGATGAACACCACCACAAACTTGTCAAGGTACTGGTGGAACACCTTGTTCATCAAGTTCATAAATACCGCCGGTGCATTAGTCAAACCAAACGACATCACCATAAACTCGAACTGACCATACCGAGTTCTAAAAGCAGTCTTCGGTATGTCCTCCGGCTTCACCTTCACCTGATGGTAGCCTGATCTCAAATCTATCTTAGAAAATACCTTCGCACCACTCAACTGATCAAACAGATCATCAATCCGTGGCAAAGGATACTTATTCTTGATAGTGAGATTATTCAAAGTCCTGTAATCAATGCACATACGCACCGATCCATCCTTCTTCGGTACAAACAATACCGGGGCTCTCCATGGTGAAGAACTCGATCTGATAAACCCCTTATCCTGCAATTCGTCCACCTGCTTCTTCAACTCGACCAGCTCGCTGTTGTTTACTCTATAGACATGTTGCGAAATCGGTTCTGCACCTGGCACCAAGTCTATAGAAAATTCAACATCTCGATCTGGCGGCAATCCTGGCAATTCTTCAGGAAACACATCCAAAAATTCTGCTATCAACGGATGTGGCAACTCCTTGTCTTCCACCATAGCTCCACAAATAATGCCTTCTTCCTGCTCCGCAGCTCCTCTAGCAAACTCGAACTCTGGCTCTCCTGGCGGACCAAACAAAACTCTACCTCCTCTACAATCTATGCTAGCACGGTGCCTACTCAACCAATCCATCCCGAGTACAATGTCGTAGCTCGGAAGTGGCATTACAAGTAGACACGCACTCAACTCCCGGCCTCCCAGAGTAACTCTCCGATCTTTGCAAATATCATTAACCAGGATAATGCCTCCCCCGGTCATGATCTTGCAAGTCCTAAGCAAAGACTCAGCTACCAAACCATGCTTTAGAGCAAAAGAAACAGATACAAAACTATGGGAAGCACCACTATCAAACAAAGCTAAAGCTGGAATGGAATCAAGAAGAATAGAACCTGCGATGACATCTCCGGTGGGTTCCTCCTCTTCGACTATCATAGCAAACGCTCGTCCCTGCCGAGCACCTCCCTGCTGCTGATGCTGGACAAAATGCTGCTGCTGTGTCGGAAGCGGTCCCCTCGGTTGTGCTGCAGGTGGTCTCATCTGTGCCCTCGGAGCTGGAGCTGCTCCCTGAACTATACGACGAGGACACTCCCTCAATTGATGCCCTTCAGTACCACAATACAAACAAACTCCTAGCCTCTTTCTGCAAACTTCCCAGATGTGGTCGGGCTTCTTGCAGAAGTTGCATAGAGCTTGCTGTAACTGCCTCTGCTGCTGAGGTGCCTGGTGAAAAGGTGCTCTAGCTGGAGTCTGGTTCTGCTGTGGCTGCTGGAAAGGTCTGGACTGGAAATGAGGACGTTTGGCAGATACTGCACTGCCGTTGGCCCCCAGAAAAGAATCACGGTCTCTCTTGGTCTTCAAACCCAGATCCCGCTCAACCTTGCGTGCCTCCGCAAGTATCTCCGAGTATGTCTCATAAAAAGACGGAATGAGAATCTTCACCTCCCAGTTTAGACCCTCTCAAAAACGAATAGCTCGAACCTCCGGCTCCCTCACCAGATACTCTGCAAATCGGCTCAGCCTACCGAACTCTGCAGCGTATTCCTCCACAGACATGCTTCCCTGAATAAGACTCTCAAATTGTCTCCCCAAGTCAAGCCTGTCTATCCGGGCGAAAAACTTCTTCTTGAAAAGGTCCTTGAATACCTCCCAAGAGTGTCCTGCGTCAACCAGAACTGGCTCATTCCTGAACCAAGTGCGAGCGACGTCGAACAGTTGAAGTCCTACCGCCTCAACCTTCAGATCTTCAGAAAGACGGGACACCCTCATAAGACGCTCAATGTCCTCGAGCCAATCATCAGCATAGACGATGCCCTCCGTCCCTTTGAAAACCCTAGGCTCCAGTTTCTTGAAGTCCTGAATGTTGCCTGGCCGAAGCTGAGTAACTTGAGGAACAACCTGCTGCTGGATCGAAACTCCTCTCTCAACTACAGCATGAGCAAGCTGATGAGCACTCTCGATGCCCTGCCGTAGAACGTCGGTCTGCCTCTGATGTGCCTCCGACTGAGCCCTCTGTGCCTCGAGCATCTCACGAAACAGAGTAAACATCTGTGACGCCTCTGCTGGCACAGGAGGTGGAGGTGGAAGCCCCTCAGATACAGCTGGCACAGTCCTCTGAGTGGGTGGTGGACCTCCGAAAGCATCTGACACTCCAATCACCGGAGAAGTGACTGGTGCAGGCCCTCGGGATGTCGCAGACCTCTCAGAAACTGCTCTCCCTTGCTGTGATCTAGTCTTAGGCGGCATCCTGAGACAAAGCGAAAGAAAGAATCAATATGGCACAAGATGTAAGATATTCAAGGAAAGGACAGTTTAAGAGATCAAGTATCAACGTCAAAGGAGAATAGTTGAATCAAAAGAATTTTCCTAGATGTGATTGAGTATCTCAGCCTATATCCTATATCCTATCGCAGGCTCGCAGTAGTACAACTAAGTTATCGCACTACCACGACATCACATACTTGTGAAGCTAGACCTGCATGGGCCACCACCAAAAATGTGTCACGACCCGCACCCGGGGTAAGGGTACTAGTCGGAAACAACGCCCAGCCTACGCCGCAGAATCGGCGGTAGAACGCTGTCTAGAAAGTCTGTCTAATATAATGAACCACCAAAAGATAGTGTACTCAATCACAGAACTAAGATAGAATGAACACGAATCAGATAAGAATAGAATAGTCACAATACAACTCATGAGTCTAAAATAATACATCAATGAGTCTGAAGAAAAATACAGAAATATGCTGGAGACAAATCAAGTACAAAAGAATACTAAAAAACTATAAAGCTACAACTCCAGGGTCAACTGTCTCAGTTGGGATAAGTTCCTCTTGAGCCAGGGTCTCAGAATCTAAACCCACAACATCCTGGGGTCCATAATAGGTAGGGTACTCCTCAGTGTCATCTGGAAAAATATATCCAGTCAGGAAAGGAGCAGAGTACAACCCTAACAGCAGTTCTCAAATAATGATAAAAACTATGTAACAGTAAATAGCTGTGGATAAACAAGATGCATAAATAGAGACAAGAATGTAGAGACAATAAGGAAATACTGGAAAGAAATACAATAATGAACAATATGCTGATGGAACAAGAATACTAATGACTAAGTGTGTGAGTACTAGCTTTAACATGTGATCGGCTTAGGAACTTGCACAAGAGTATAATGGCCTGGTTAATCATACGTGCGGTGTATGATCAACACTCACAAGAAACAAGACATGCACAAGGAGGGTATGATCACATATCTACACTAAAATACTCTCCACCCCCGACTGGTATAATAGATCCAACCATGGTACGTTATGGCATGAGATTCCCCAAGAAGATAGCTAGTCTCCCCGGGAATCGGTGTCTGTACATGTACAAGATAACCAATGAAACAATACTTGCACCATATACACCATATACCAAGGAATAATATCTCATGACGAGATCCGGATATACCAATCCGTGTAACCATAGTGACGAGAGAAACATGTAAATCTACACTAGATACAACGAACATAGAGGATATCATAAATGAGAAACTATCAGAGAATGTACTCGCCTGAAGTCCAATGAACAGTCTCACAAATGTCTGACTCGGTGCCTCGAAGACCTAGACATGGAATACCACATTAATACAAGGTCCTGGAAAGAGAACAAGTCAAACTAGGCAACTTCTAGGTCAATAAGTCAATTCTAAGGTAAAAGTCAACTATGGTCAACTCTAAAGTCCACTAAAGTCAAACATGGTCAAACCCAAAGTCAACCTCACAAGACATCTATAAAATAATATAGAGGTAAACTACAATAATTTAGGAATCAACTTAGATTCAAAAAGAACTCACACAAAGTATACTAATAATACAATTAATATATACCCTAAAATAATATATACAACCCAACATTTATATAAATAACATAATATATTATTACAATTATTATTCCTCACAAAACACATATATATATACATATATATATATACAATTATAATATATAATATATACATTAAATCTGTCAAAGCGTCATTGAAAAACAGTGAATAAAATAGGATTAAATCAAAACAGTTTAAATAGTGACAGTCGGGACTGTCACCGAAACCCAAATAATAAACTGCCACTGCTTTGGTTTTCGCTGACAGTTAAACTGTCGCGGAAAAGCGTCGCAGAAAAGCTGCTGTTTCCCGCTGCTGCAATTAATGACAGGTTTGTCATTAATTGCCCGAAGGCTACAGCGGCTGCTATTAGTCGGCTAATTAATGACAGTTTTGTTTTACTGTCATTAATTCACTGTCACTAAACAAGTTGTATATATATAATTATATATATAAAAACAGAATATATAAACAATATATATATATATATATATATATATATATAAACAGAATATATAAAACAGTATATATATATATATATATATATAAACCATTAATACAAAAATGTACATACATATATTAATATACACATAAACTTATACCTTCAAATATTTAACAAAGAACATATAATTTACATGGCTAGAAGCACACCTAAAATATTTACATTAATATCCAAATAATTACATAATAATTATAAATAATATAATTACACAATTAAACATACAAATATATTTTATAAAATATTTTATGTATAAATTATATTATTTAACAAGTAGTAACATATATATTTGCATGCAAGAAAGCTACATATTATATTGTACATTATATTAGCACACCCAAAATATAGATCTATGCTACAATAATTACTATAATAAATACACAAAATAAATATTTAATATCCATATATATATACTAATTATAAAATAAGAATTTAACCACAATTAATTAGATCTATGCAAAAATACACACAATTGGAGAGTATCTCACCGTATCCCACTAGATCTAGGATACGCATGCGACACGAGTCCAACACACAACCAAATGCACCCCGAAAGACACAAACAAATCACAAATAATATTTATGAATAATTCAAAGTGTCAAAAGTAGATCTATGTGTCCGTGTCAAAATACGACATGTTCAAAGCCCCGTGTCGGAGGAAAACTCCCAAATGACACGTATCACCAAATAGTTGGGATACGAACCACAAGTATCCCAATATGGACACGACACTAGCCTCAAACACAAATCTCATGTTCAATTGATCTATAGGATCAATTGACACACACAACAAAATATAAATTCGGAATTCCAACAAAATTGACACAAAAAGCACCATAACTTTCTCCATGGGTCTCCTATGAACACAAAACAAAGTCCTATGGGTACTACATACATATAGGTTGATTTTACATGATTAAATCTCAGATTTAGAAGCTATTTAAATGAGAAAATCTGAATTATACCTATTGGGAGATGGATTCCCAATGAAACCTCCAATTGAGATGAACTTGCTTCCAAATTGTAGATCCTTGCTCCTCTTTGTAGATCCTTGCTTCCTTCTTCTAGATCCTTGCTTCCTCCTTCTCTAATGGTGAATTAGGAAGAATTTGGAATGAATTTGGTAGGAAATTGGATTGGGAATGGAGGGAATTTGGTAGTGGGAGAATTCTAGATCTAGATTTGGAATGAGATGAGAGGAGAGAGAAATTTCCCCCCCTCTTATATAGGCCGGCCATAGCCCCTCCCCCAAGCAATGGTAAAATGTCCAATGTACCCCTTGGGGCCTCTCATGAAGAAATAGTTAAGGAAGGAAGCTTCTAGTCTAATCATTTAATTAATTTAATCCATCTCCTTAACTATGGGCTTTCTAAATGGGCCAAGTCTAACTAATTAATTCATGTTGGTCCATGGGTCCAAACTAAACTAGTTGGGTCCACTAAAATAAGTCCAAAATAATTTAATATTATCTAACAACAATTAAATAATACAATAATTAATTATTTACCATGCACAATATTTATTTAAATAGGAAATTACCAAAATACCCTTTCCTAGAAAATATGGTAGTGACAAGTCTACCCTCCTTAAAATAATTTCAGAATTAAAATAAATTAAAATGGAGGAACCTATTCACCCACTTTTGTAATCTAACTTGTTTTATTTATGTGACGGGTAGATCGGACGACGCATTGAGTTGGGACTTCATTCTTTTTCAGATCAGGCAAGATACCTTGCCAAATTATTTACAGTACTTTGCATGTTTATTATATTTCTGTATATTCATTACATTTCTGTATATTTATTGCATGTGTAGTTTCTTTCAGTCATTACTATATATTAGATATGTTGACACACACCTGACACTTAGTATCATAGAGGAAAATCAGTAGGTGTATGGGCTTTAACCACTCTGGTAAATCGTAGTAACTAGCATGCACTATGGTGGTCGTATCCGATGGTCGCTACCCCCGAGGTATGTCGATTGATGGAGTCACGAGGGTCGCTACCCCCGAGGTATGTCGGCTGATAATGTTCTAGACGGGTGTGTGAGTTGTGAGGCTTAGATCGAGTAGCCTACCCTTGCCCATACGTCAAAAAGTTGTCCTTATTTTCATTCATATAGATTGTCTTGTACAGCGTACTTACATATTTTCTACCTATTATGCATGTTTACTGTATTCAAATTGGCTTGCTTCTATGTATCTTGTTACGTCCCTCTGAGGACCTGGTCCCTTTCCAGGTGTATCTGCTCTTGAGTATTTGTAGGAACGCTGATTCAGATGGTTACATATGTTTCGAGGATGTCTTCTCTCCGAGCCCCGTGGTCTTTAGTTGATATTCTTATATTGTGTTTTTGTGTTGTACTTTTCCATTCGAGTTGGTAGTGGATTTGTTTTCATCCAACTATCATCTTTAGATACTTCTTATTGAGATCTAGTTATATAGCTGTGGTTATTTATTTATATTGCTTTTTGTGGATGAGGTTTAGATTATACCCTATGACTTGTGATAGATTTTATACCACTTGTGGATTTGATATTCATATTACAGCGTATGTATGGGTTATGGTTTCCATATATTGGAGTTGACATATCCATGCGGCTGGCATGCTTACGTGTCCTAGTCCTATGTATTTTGGGACTGGGACGTGACACCAACAGTCTAGGTCCGATCTATAAACCCACAGTTAATCTCTTAAGGGTCTACCTCAATTAAAGGTTCATTCTAAACTTTCCCTAACTAACAAGGTCAATCTATAACTATACACTCAAATTCCATATCCATCAAGTAAATTACCAGCATTCAAATCCAAATTGATCCAACATATTGTGTCATTTCTGATTTTATTGCCATCCTCTAGTTGTACCAACATATCATTCTTGAATTCTCGTACGTCTTATTTATCTATGGGACAAGGCAATTAACCCAAAATTAAATTTTGATCGATCACCTTTACTAGTACATTGTTCTTGATTCTTGCTCTTAATTCCTTTTTATTCATATTACGTATTCATGTGTTCAGTATCACCCAAATAATTTATAACCGACAATATCATCCAACCAATATATTAAAATTATCTTTCTTCCGATTCATTCCGTCGAACATACTTTTTGCCAACTTTATTTTGATAGGGTCAACTTTCATTCGCATTAACCATCAACTTAATTGTATTACTTCATCAATGTCTCACATAATTTTATCTCGCTTAGCCACATTCGATAATTATTCATGTAATCGATATATTGGTCAAACCACCAATCTAGGGATCACCCTATATTAATAATTTGATCAATTATATCTGTCAATCAACTGTTATTGATGTAATAAAAAATTTCGTCGATAGTATTTATTCCAACGTGCTAGACCTCAAGCTTTATTGGTATTACATCCACCAAAGCCTCTTGAAGAACTTTCATATATTGCCAGACAATAAGGGTCATCGATTAGTTACTTACAATCCCACAAGTTCATATGCAGATTAAATATTATTCTCCAATTGCTAGGTTCAAGTATTCCCACTTCACGGCTGCTGCCCTTTTTAAGTTAGGCATGTAGTAAATGCTACACACCTAAGGTCAAAGAAATAGTTTCCCACATACTCGGTCCATCTTTAATTGATTTCTAAAAAATTCCAAACTCAGGTAACCAACCATAATATCCCGCTTGTGATTCCCAATCAGTTCTAATCAATCTCCTGGATATATGATCCAACTTATTTATCGATAGTAACATTCGATCATCGATGCTAAAATTTGAAACTTTTACCAAGCCTATTTAAGCTACCATATAACCCAACTCGTTGTTCCCAGCTAAGGCATCCATCTTATACCTTCTCACTTCCTTGCTATCCCATGTAACATTAAGCTATCGAGGGTCTAATATTGATAACTCAAATCCAACTATCAAGGGTCCGATGTTGATATTCAATCCGAAATACCCAAAGGACAATCTTATCGCATACAAATAGGCATCATTCCCGACTAAGTTTCGGCACTACCCCATTCTTATTGGTAGGCTCAATACTATCACTTATGGAAGGGTCACTGTACATGCATTACTAAGAGGGTAGAGGCATATACCACTCAAAATGAAGCAATTTCCTAACTATCACATTGTTGTTACATTGATCCAACATCCATCCGGCACTACCTTCACATGGTAGCATTGCATACTAAAACATGATTCTCATACTCAGATATAAAATATAATATCGCCATCGCACATGATTTAACTCAGCTTTACTGTTGATTTCCTCTATTGAAATTACTCATGCACAATTCTCATTGATCACAACACATATATTGATTTCTTTCATTTCCATATACAAAATATTAATCACAAGTTACTTATCTATGGCATCGAATCATTGTTGGATTCTTGGTATCATTTACAAATCAAGAATCACAACAACTAGGGCATCATAATATTTAGGCTCATTGTATGGAATATTCAGTGAGTGTAACCAAGCGGTCAAATATTCCTGATTTCGGAAATACTTTCGAACAATAGTGAAAGCAACACAGATCGATCACATATGCAAATTCGATAATCGCAGAAGCGACTTTAAATACTCGCAGAAGGCAACTTTGAATACGTACTGAGGCGAATGTAACTAATAGCGGAAGAGACTTTGAATATTCACCGATGCAACTTTGAGTATCCATAGAAACATCTTTGAGTAATCGTGGAAGCAACTTTGATTTAGAACTTGTTGAGTCCAAGAACGCATAAACCATTCTCTGATACTAATTTTTCATGTCCCGATTCTGAAGAACCGAAAGTAGCCACGGACGTGATGCCGTACAAGCCTAGATTGTACTTGTACAAGGCAAGAAGATTAAAAATGCATGGTATATCTTAGAAATAATGATATCACAGCAAAATTAAGCAGACAAATTGAAGTCACAATGAATATAATAAAAAGCTTCTCTTTATTGATAATGATAATTAAGTTCATGACTTACAAAAGATTTACAAAGCTCTTAAATACAACAGATACTTGGCTAATTGGCTTACATTAATATTTGTCATCTTGCCTAACAATCTAACTGATACAACTGAATTACACGGTTCCATACATTATGCCCTTTATAACAGAAGACGTCTCCAATAGAAGAAGAGCTTCTGCGCTCCCCAATAATTCTTCGATATCTCATAACCGTTCCAGCCACTCCCTAATGCTGAGTACCAGGGGATGCCAACAAACGTGGGTCAATATATATCTCGTACTGGTGAGCAGAAACTAGCTTACTCGCCTAAATGGACACTAAGTATTCATGTAAAAAGCATGCATATTTGTCATCACCCTGATTTTTCAGAATATTTTTTAAAACATTTTCTCACAATTTTCTAAAATTTTCTGGAAATTAACACTAAGGTATTTTATGATTAAAGGATTTTTTAATAATATTAATTAATATTAAAATATTATGAAAATAATATTTTGTGGTGTAAAATGGAAAACTAGACATAGGATAATTTTCTGTGAATTTATTGGACTCCAAAAATATTTTTAAAGCCCTAAAAACCAATGTAGATTTAAACCTAAATAAAACCCTGACTGAACCCGGTTCAATTGAACCAAACCAACCCAGACCAGTTCAACTGAACCGAACCCAACCGTATCGGGTCAGGTCGGATCTAAACCCGACCCGAAACCCGCACTTAAACACTAGCGGGTCGGGCCGGATTCATGTTGAACCCGACCCGCGGACCCAAACCCGAAACCCTAACTGAAACCCTAATCCTAAACCCATCGGAATTACTGTTCCGGCTATTTATTTGCCTCGAAAAATATGTGCCACCCTCGACAACTCGCTCTCCCTCTCTCCGTCGCGCAGCCCCCGCTCCGACCAGTGCCTCGATCACCCGCCGCCCTAGTCCAGCCCCTCGCCGCCCTGACTCGACCAAGGCCGCCTGAGCCCTAGCCACCGCCTCCCATCTCCCCTCTTCCTCCTTCCCCGACTTCATCTTCCCCTGAGCCCAAGACTCCACCCCTCGACGGTCCTCCGTCTTTCCCGACCCGCGGCGCCCCGACCTCGATGACGATCCCCTCATCCGCCCTGAGCCCACGACCTCCTCCCGGTCGTCCTCCTCTCTCCTCCACCCTCGACAGCCCCCACCGTCTTCTTAGGCTCCCCCGCTCCACCGTCGTCCCCTTCCCGAGCCTCCGCCGCACCACGACCATCCCACAGCCTCCCCAAAGCTCTCGACCCCGACGAGCTCCATCATCCACCGCCTCCCCAAAGCCCTCGAGCCCACACAGCCGATGAAGCGCCGCCTCCGGCGAAGCCCCGTCCGCCTCCGCCGTAGTCACCTCCGTCCCGAGCAGCCCTCCCCCGGCCGTGCAGCCCCGGTGAGTCTCCAGAACCCTAACCATGGCACAGTACCGGACACAGCACAGTACCGGACACGGCTGACGCAGGATACGACACAGTGACCCGGACACAAGAAATCCTCGTTCCACGGAGCCCTATTCAGGTAACCCGTTCTCTCTCCTCGTTGCTCTGTTTTCCGTTTCGTCAATTGTGACGTATAGACTGTGTGACCCTCTCGATGTCCGTACAATCCGCTCGGTGCATTGCGTCCTGTGGCGATCGCGAACCGCGATCCAAAAATAAGAAAATCAACGCCCTGTTTCACCCCGGAACTGAGTGCGTCCCACCAAATGGGACGACTTGGTTGTGTGCGATCTTCACCGAAACATGTGCGCCATCGATACGGACGTGTGGGATTTCGCAGAAGTTGATTTGGATGTGCGTGCACACCAGAATTAACGCATATCCGCCGACAACGCCCCGTATCCGCCTATTCTGGAACACATCGTAACTTTGTGTACACACGTCGGATCGAGACAAAACTTGCGCCATCGGACTCGTAGCGATACGCTGGTCCTGTGACCCAAGTTTGGTTCGATTCTGAGAATGTTGACAAAATCACGTATCGTGGGTCCCGCGGCTCCACTTGACGAGCGATTTTGTGATCGGCTCATCGAAATCCAGTTTTGGAAGTTTTGTTGGGTTCGTATCATCGTTTCTGACTTGTTGACACTAAGTTTGACGAATTTGGAGATCTTTGACCCTGATACATTTTTTGGTGCAAAGCGGCCCACATGTGGATCCCGCTTTGACCAGAAACTGTTATTTTCGCCCCTGTGTCCAAATTGGACTTAAGGACAGGCATTTCTAGATATTTGATATATTCTGAGATTGTTGGTGATGTTTATTTCAGCTTTTGGAGGAGTACCTGCAGGATCCACGGATACAGGGACAGCCGTTGGTATTCAAACTCCAGGCAAGTGTACCTTGCCAAAACTTGCAGTCTTGTTACATATTTTCCTTGATTCATTTATATTGTTGTGCATGCTTGACCTAGGACCGTGTGACTTACTTAGCGTCCGATTATTAGTTGGGTGCCAACACTGTACGCAGAGTTGTGTAATGTCACCTAGAGATGGACATTCGTGACCCTTTACATTCTCGTACTTGGCTTATCAAAGTACACCATAACCCAGGACACTTGACACTATTCATGAGACAGAATCTTCCTGAGATATTCATGGTGATTCTGTATAGGATGCAGGATTTGACATAGACATTATATTCATAGATCTTAGATGACTTGTTGCATTAGCTATGATCTTGCGTGTCATGGACATGAGACGTATGATTACATTGGGTGGGGAGAGACACACAGGCTACAGGCTGATTTATATATATATTTATTATTGTGAGGCCTTAGACTCTATATCAGAGTTAGGCACTCTACTAGTGAGATATTATTGTGAGGCCTTAGACTCTACATTAGAGCTAGGCACTCTACTAATGATATTACTGCTACCGGCTCCCAGACACAGAGCTTGTAGTTGTCTCAGCCTGAGTTTTAGTGATGCTCTCAACTTGTATTTCACATAGATGGTTACATATTTACCCTGTTTATTTCATTTACTATTTCACTGCATTTATGTTGACTTGTATTATATGTACCTTGCTATGTCCCCTGAGGACCTGAATCCGGATTATGTCCCCAGGATTAGCAGACGAGATCGACCCCGAGGTATACAGGACATGAGCATTAGCAGGGGCATTATCAGGAGCAGGCACTGGAGTAGTACCAGATCCAGTAGACGAGTGATCATCGAGGGTATCTTCTGAGTATCTACTGTTCCATACTCAGTATTTGTTGTGGTTATCCTTATTCTTGTATCTTGACAGATGTATCAAACTCATTACCGGGTTATTTCTCGAGTATGATATTTATTGAGATTGATCTTGCTTTATGATTCTGATATTGTTATATTCATTTATGTGGATGAGATTAGTATATTTAGATCCTTATTGTTGTATTACAGCTTAAGTACGCCCTGATGGATCCATTAAATTGGGTTTGTCCATCGGTGTGTGCTGCTGGCCATTGCCACGTGTCTAGTCCCACGATATTTTGGGATTGAGGCATGACATGGTTTTTGTGGTGGCCCATGCAGGTCTACGACTAAATTGTTCGGTTTCAACTTAGGGACCGAGCAAGCCTGCAATAAGAATAGGATAAGTTTTTGAATCTCATCCACTTGCTTGAATCGTTCCTCACATCTCTATCGGATTTGAATTAATTCCTTGACTTGCATCCTGCCTTGATTCCTGTGCATTTCTTATTGTTTATTTTGGTTGTTACTCTAAAATTTTTACTATGTGATTGGTAATTAGAACTTGACAGTTTAAGTTATTATTGTAGATTATGACCTAATGATTACCCCTTAGCTTTAAGTCGCATAATTAGTACCCCCACCTCGATACAAGTTAGATCCCTTACCCTTGATGGCCAGTAACTCTTCTATCCTCACTATTGACACATGTTCTATGAGCACTATGATTAAGACTTAAGGTGACCCTTACCTATATAATGCAATAGAAGACCCTAAAAAGTACCAAGTTCTTTCCTCATATGCCCTAATAAGAGTTCGGTTTTATTTATATGTACAAGGTTATTTTGTAGGATCCTCTTAAGACTGCCACAGTATTAGTTTAAATTTTATAAGTTGGGTAGTATGCCTCACAACCTAGTACCACATAGTCCACTTGACCCATCGAGGCGGTATAATTGAATGGCATTAATCGCATGCTAGCAAAAGATGACAGTGTTTATTCAGACAATAGAATTTAGAGGTCCTTGCCCCTATTTGGTCAACTAGCGACTTAGACAAGGAGGTTGTATGATAACTGTAGAGATTGTAAAGTCTTTTATTATTGTTGCTTATTTTATTTCTGTTTTTGTAAACTTGAATAATTTGTACCTCCTTTCATCACCATCTAGCGTACTTATATTTCATATACTACCTTGACTTATGTTGCTATTTTATAGCCTAGTTTTGCAAGCTTATTCTTTATCGAGCTTGTTCATGAAATATGTATTATTGGGGAGGCCCACAATAATATATTTCAGAATCAGTGTATTACGGTCTGATCAACCATAGTGCGCTTGATTCGCCCATCATAATACTACTTTACGTGGATTGAGATATATAGTGATTAGTAGACGAATATACTAGCCCTAGACATGTCTGACATATCGTATCGGTTACATAAATGTACTAATACGAGCATGCGAACAAAGGATTACCAAAATAGGATTTCAATCCATAACTGCCTTGACAATTCCCATTTGAATTCTTTAAACGCCTTGATCCCGATACTTCTATTCTATTACCTCTCCCTTGAACTCTTTATTATTGATCTCCGTCTTCCCTTATTTCGGAAAGACGAAACCTCGTGCCTGGTATAAGTTTGATACACAGAGAGTACTAGATATACCCCATAGGCCGATCACATACTTGAGAATTATTCTTTCGTAATTAAGGATATATCATATGTGATATAATCGGCATTGAAGTTTTGAGGATTGAATGACATGAGTAATTATATTAAGGAATATTTTCTTAAGGTATATAGCCTTATGTGAAAAATGGATAAATTATAACTTGGGTAGCAGTGCATTGTCAACTCGAGAGGAATTTCTTTTAGATTGTGACCGAGTAAGATTAGATTGGGAGAGGTTCAAGCCATTTTAAATTTTGAGAAAATTTAGAAGAATGACTAAGATTATGAGGATTAATGAATTGATATTGAGGACCCAATATTTATACCTTAAGTACATGATTTAAATTTTCGAACAATGAAAGTAGAATCATCAATTTGAATTTGGAGGATAAATATAGAATTTCAGACTTGAACATTGGTGGATTGCATTTAAATTATTTTTAATTTGATGATTTGAGTCAAAATAAAATTTTTGATGGTTGGACTACCTATTTGAAATATTGAGGATATGAATAGAATTTAAAAAGCTGAAGCATACAAAAATTTATAAGTGAAAATAAGGAATAATAATGGACTCGAATTACTTCTAGAGGAGATTATGATAATTGGAGATCAGGAGGTAAATTTATATGCGTATGTAAATCATGAAGATGTTATATGGATTTAATTTAAAATTTGCCTGTGAGTAATTTGAGAAAGTGAGAAGAGATAACCATAGGTTGAATTTTGATTGAAACAGTGAACGTCTTAACCTTGAAGTGATTACGATGGATATGATTGGGATTTTAACTATCGCAAGGAGATTACGATGGATATGATTGGGATTTTAACTATCGCAAGGAGATTACGATTGACTTGCCTTATGTACATGAAGGATCAATAAATTATGTCTTAATTTAATTTTGAGGACGAGATTGTTTTAAGTTGGCTGGATTGTGACACCTCCTCACCTAAGAATTAGACCTACTTGGCTTAGATAGTGAGACTGAGGCTAGCTCGAATCCACATAGAAATAAAACACGGTATTTTTATTTAGTTTTACAATATGGTATCACTTGGCGCACATTACCATTGCTTCGATAATTGGAGCAATTCATTAGTCACTGTCCTCCTACAAATTCCATATCCTTGTCCTAGACGTGCCCATCTTCCATTTCCATCTTTGTGCAACGTTTCAACGGTTGGGCATTTTTATGCAAAAGAGCATTTAGGTGTCCACATCATGGACAAGACACCGGAAGAAACCTATTTTTTCGCTCATGTGGATTTTTCCCATGATTTTTGGAATGTGCAACGTGCAACATCGTCCACTCAGTTAAACCTAGCCTTGCATTTTAACCAATGCAAATATTAGACCATCCTTGTCTTCTACCGTGGCTTAATTTTAATTTCGAGGACGAAATTTTTATAAGTTGGGTAGATTGTCATCACCCTGATTTTTCAGAATATTTTTTAAAACATTTTCTCACAATTTTCTGCATTTTTTTGGAAATTAACACTAAGGTATTTTGTGATTAAAGGATATTTTTAATGATGTTAATTAATATTAAAATATTATGAAAATAATATTTTATGGTGTAAAATAGAAAACTAGACATAGGGTAATTTTCTGTAAATTTATTGGACTCCGGAAATATTTTTAAAGCCCTAAAAACCAATGTAGATTTAAACCTAAATAAAACCCTGACTGAACCCGGTTCAATTGAACCAAACCAACCCAGACCCGGTTCAACTGAACCGAACCCAACCATATCGGGTCGGTCGGATCTAAACCCGACCCGAAACCCGCAGACCCAAACCCGCACTTAAACACTAGTGGGTCGGGCCGGATTCATGTTGAACCCGACCCGCGGACCCAAACCCGAAACCCTAACTGAAACCCTAATCCTAAACCCATCGGAATTACTGTTTCGGCTATTTATTTGCCTCGAAAACCACGCGCCACACTCGACAACCCGCTCTCCCTCTCTCCGCCGCGCAGCCCCCGCTCCGACCAGTGCCTCGATCACCCGCCGCCCTAGTCCAGCCCCTCGCCGCCCTGACTTGACCAAGGCCGCCTGAGCCCTAGCCACCGCCTCCCTTCTCCCGTCTTCCTCCTTCCCCGACTTCATCTTCCCCTGAGCCCACGACCTCCACCCCTCGACGGTCCTCCGTCTTCCCCGACCCGCGGCGCCCCGACCTCGACGACGATCCCCTCATCCGCCCTGAGCCCACGACCTCCTCCCCGTCGTCCTCCTCTCTCCTCCACCCTCGACCAGCCCCCACCGTCTTCTTAGACTCCCCCGCTCCACCTGTAAACATCCAAATTTTAAGAGAAAATTTTAAATACAATTTTCCCGGATTCTTCGGTATTTTTCTGGAGGAAGAACCAAGGTGATTGTGAGTTAAAGATTTTTAAAATATAGTTTATTGGTGTTAAAATATTATGGAAATAATATATTATGGTGCAAAATGGAAATCCGGACATGTGGTATTTTTCGGTGAATTTATTGGACTCCGGAGTAGCGTTTTAAGCCTTAAAAACGATTGGCTTATTAAACCGAACCAAACCAAATCAAACCAACCCTGCCTGAACCGAACCCGGCATAGCGGGTCGGGTCGGATCCGAGCCAGACCCGACCCGGACCCAAAAACCAATTGGGAAGCCCTAGCTTGCCGGAGTTCCTGTAGCAGGGTATAAATTCCCCTCCTCGGCATGCGTGCCAACCGCAACCTCGAATCCGCGGCGCCGCCATCGACCCTATCTCTCGATCAGCAGCCCGCTACGACCAAGCTCCACCCTCCACCGCCCTGATCCGAACCCTAACGCCGCCCGTACCCGCCGCTCCACTCCAGACCTCGACTCGGCTCCGCCACAGCGGACGAACCTCGCCGACCCCTAACTCCCCAGCCCCCGCGACATCTTCCTCCCCTCAACCCATCACCGCCTCCGCCTAGTCCACTCCGGCGCCGTCGTCGGCGAGCCCACTCCATCAGAGTCCACCCAGCCCGCGCGAACCCACTCCGGCCCGCGTGAGTCTCCGGTCGACTTTGCAGAAGCCGCCGCCTAGTCGACCTCGCCGACCCCGAGACGGACTCCCTCCGGTGAAGACCCCGCTGCCCCGAGTCAGAACCCTAGCTCGGACTCACGGCAGACACGGAAATTCTCGACCAGGACACGAGATTGACTCTCGGACACGTGGAATTCAGCGTTCACGGAGCCCTGTTCAGGTACCGATTTCTCTCACCTCGCAACTCCGATTTCGATTCCGTCAGTTTCTATGCGTAGACAGTATAATCCTCTCGGTGCCCATACAACCCGCTCGGTGCATCGCTTCCTGTGGTGATCGTACACCGCGATCCAAAAAAGGAAAAACAATACCCTGTTTTACCCCGGAACTGAGTGCGCCCTGCCAAACGGGACGACTTGGTCGCACGCGGTCTATACCAAAACGTGCGCGACGTTGATACGGTCGTGTAGGATTTCGCAGAAGTCGATTCGGATGTGCGTGCACCCCGGAATCAACGCGTATCCGCCGACAACGCCCCGTATCCGTCCTTTCTGGAATATGCTGTAACTTTGTGTATACACGTCGGATAGAGACAAAACTTGCGTCATCGGACTCGTAGCAATACGTTGGTCCTGTGACCCAAGTTTGGTCCGATTCTGAGAACATTGACAAAATCGTGTATCGTGGGCCCCACAGGCTCCACTCGACGGGCAATTTTGTGATCGGCTCATCGGAATCCAATTCTGGAAGTTCCGTTGGGTTCGTATCATCGTTCCTGACTTGTAGACACTGAGTTTGAGGAATTTGGAGACCTTTGACCCTGACCTGCTTTTCGGTGCAAAGTGGTCCACAGGTGGACCCCGCTTTGGCCCGAAAATGTCCTTTTTGCACCTGTGTCCAAATTGGACGTAAGGACAGGCATTTCTAGCTATTTGACATCTTCTGAGATGGTTGGTGATGTTTATTACAGCTTTTGGAGGAGTACCCACAGGATCCACTGATACCGGGACGATTGTGGATATTCAAACATCAGGCAAGTGTACCTTGCCCAAACCCTGCAGTATTGTTATATATTTTCCTTGTTTCTTTATATTGCTGTGCATGCTTAATCTAGGACTGTGTGACGTACTTAGCGTCCGATTATTAGTCGGGTTCCAATATTGTACGCGGTGTTGGGTACTGTCGTCTAGAGATGGACATTCGTGACACTTTATATTCTCGTACTTGTCTTACCGAGTACGCTATGACCCAGGACACTTGACACTATTCATGAGACAGGATCTTCCTGAAATATTCGTGGTGATTCTGTATAGGATACAGGACTTGACAGAGATACTATATTCATAGATACATATGACTTGTTGCATTAGTGATGATCCCGCTTGATATGGACATGAGACGTTATGGTCATGATATGCGTGGTTACATGGGGTGGGGAGAGACATACAGGCTACAGGCTATTTTTTGTATATATCTACTACTATTGTGAGGCCGTAGACTCTCGTAGCAGAGCTAGGCACATTATGTGTTATTACCACTACCGGCTCCCCGACACAGAGCTTGTAGTGGCTCAGCCTGAGTACTCGTGCTGCTCTCACTTGCATTTTTCACTTAGATGGTTACTTATTTACCCTATTTATTTCATTATCTGCTGCATTGCATTTATTTTGGCATGAGCTTTCTTGTACCTTGCTATGTCCCCTGAGGACCTGGATCCGGATTATGTCCCCAGGATTTGAGGACGAGATCTATCCCGAGATATACGGGACCGGAGCAGGAGCTGATCCAAGAGCTGTACCGCCATCCGAGGACGAGGTGTTAGCCGAGGACTTCTCCTGAGCATCCATGTTCATGCTCAGTATTTATTTATTTATTTCAGTCTTTTATTTCTGATCTGTTGAACCATTGTATCAGATTATTTATCAGGTTATTCCCCGAAGCACTTTGTGAGACTAGCTGATGATTTACATTCCATATTTATTCTATGGTTCATATATTTTTATCTTGTGTGGATGAGATTAGTTGTGCCATGATTGTCGTAGACTTAATTTTACAGCTTAAGTATGCCCTGATGGATCCATTAAATTGGGTTGGTCCATCGGTGCGTACTGCTGGCCATTGCCACGTGTCTAGTCCCTCGATATTTTGGGACTGGGCGTGACATGGTTTTTGTGGTGGCCCATGCAAGTCTACGACTAAATTGTTCGGCTTCAACTTAGGGACCGAACCAGCCTGCCCTAAGGATAGGATAAGTTCTAAGATCTCATCCATTATTTAAACCATTATTGAACTCTATATCGAACTCGAAATTGTTACTTGAACTGCATCCTGTGTTGATTCCTCTGTGCCTTCTTACAGTTTATCTTTTGGTTGCAGAGAAATGGATCCCAGGAACGGAGACGAGATTCCATTGGATACGCCACACGACGCTGTGGTTACTTACACAGACAGAGTGACTCCAGGGAATGGAGGACAAGCATCGCAGAGCGATCAAACCGGTCAGCCTAATCCAAGGTTCCGGAGAGATGACATCCCACCTCCACCACAGTTCACTCCCCAGATGCCAGTTTTCTCGCTCGGACAAGCCATGGACGGGCAACAGATGTTCCAGATGATGTATGCCATGATGCAAGCCCAGCAGCAGATTCAGCAAGAGGCCCATCGCCAGGAGGCAGAGTATCTGAGGACCAGCCTGGTATCCGCATTGGAGCAGGCAAATCCACCAACGAGCCGAACAGCGACGGGATCTATCACCGATTTCCGTCATCTCAAGCCTCGTACATTTTCTGGTAAAGAAGGGCCAACAGAAGTTCATGAATGGCTCACTAACATTCAGCATCCGTTGGAAGCCGCTGAACTTCCAAGAGAGAAGTGGATGATTGCAGTCAGAATGCAGTTAACTGAAAATGCACATCACTGGTGGCTAGCAGAAGAAAGGAGGCTCGGACAGGACCGAGTCACATGGGAAGAGTTCTCCAGACTCTTTCAAGAGATGTACATTCCAGCAGTTGCACGGTCAGAGCTCAGAGACAAGTTCAACCGCCTCATCCAAGGCAGTATGACAGTGGAAGAATACAACGCGGAATTTATACGCCTAAGTCGCTTCGCTCCAACATTGATCTCGACAGAGGAAGAGAAAGCCGAAAAGTTCTTTGATGGACTGAAGTTCGAGCTTCAGAGACTGATTGGCTCGGTCGCACCTACATCTTATACTGAGGTCCTTGTAGCAGCACGACGCATGGAGCGTGTCACTAGAAGGGAATCGAATCTGAAGAGGCCAAACACATCCGCACCATCCAAGACAGCACCAGGAGATTCTGCAAAACGATTCCAGAGGAGTATGCCAGATAGAGCAGCACACAGGGCCATATCTCTTCCTGCTTGTCACCACTGCGGCAAGGTAGGACACATTGAGAGAGAGTGCAGGCATAAGTTGGGACTATGCCTGCTTTGCGGATCAGACCAGCACTTTTCTAGAGACTGCACTAAACAAAGAGAGGGAGCACCGAGACTGGCCTTGCCTACACCACGACCAGCTTATCCAGCAGTAGGAGCACAGCAGACAGGAGTTGGAGGCGTCAGGCCACCAGCCCCAGGAGGGAACCAGCAGAGACCACCACTGGCACCACAGGCAGCTCTATTTCAGCAGGCTCAGCAGCAGCAGAGAGGTCCAGCACAGGGAAGAGGCCAGGCATTCGCATTAGCTGTTGAGCAGGAAGCTACTGCGGGCGAGGTCATCGCAGGTACTATTCTAGTAGCTTTATTACCAGCTGTAGCATTATTTGATTCTGGAGCATCGCATTCATTTATAGCAGCTAGCTTTGTTGCCACCCATAGAGTAGCTACCGCACCCCTTCCGAGGATGAAGAGAATTCTTACGGGAGGTAGAATTATTCCGGTTAGTGACGTCTGTAGATCATGTTCTGTAGTAGTTTGTGGAAGAGAGATGCGAGCCCAATTTCTGATCTTTTCCATGCCGGATTATGATGTTGTACTTGGTATGGACTGGTTAAGTCAGTACCATACGACTCTTGATTGTCGGCTTGGAAAGGTTATATTTAGACCGCCTGGACATCCAGAATTTGAGTTTCTTCGAGGAGCAGTAGAGCAAGGAGTTCAGCCTACTCTTAGGGTACTCTCTGTAGAAGGGGAGGCAGGTTACCCAAGAGTCATCTCAGAATTTGTAGTGTATTTCCCGATGATCTTCCAGATTAACCGCCTGATCGGGAAATAGAATTCACAATAGACTTAACTCCAGGAGCAGAGCCTATCACTTCATCAGTATATCGGCTAACACCTAAGGAGTTAGTGAAGTTGAAAGAATAGGTTGATGATCTTTTGGAGAAGGGTTTCATTCGGCCCAGTGTTTCACCTTGGGGAGCACCCATATTATTTGTGCCGAAGAAGGATGGAACAGTACGATTGTGCATTGACTACAGGGCACTGAATGCTGTGACCATCAAGAACAGGTATCCCTTACCACGCATTGATGATCTATTCGATCAATTGAGTGGTGCAAGGGTATTCTTGAAGATTGACCTTAGATCAGGCTATCATCAGATCAAAGTAAGGAAGGAAGACATCCCGAAGACAGCTTTCAGGACCAAGTATGGACATTATGATTTCTTGGTAATGCCGTTTGGTTTAACCAACGCGCCAACAGTGTTTATGAGTTTAATAAACCGAGTCTTTCATCAGTTCTTGGATAAATTTGTGGTGGTGTTCATTGACGACATTCTAATATATTCCAAGAGCCACGAAGAGCACGAGGAGCATCTCAGAATCGTGTTAGAGACCTTGAGACAGGAGAAGTTATACGCCAAACTCAGTAAGTGTGAGTTATGTATGGACAAAGTACCTTTCTTGGGACATATTATCTCAGGAGAAGGACTTTCAGTGGATCCAGAGAAAGTTACGGCAATAGAGACTTGGCCTACCCCCACATCAGTTGCAGAGGTGAGAAGTTTTCTCGGACTCGCAGGATATTACCGAAGGTTTGTAGAAAATTTCTCGAGGATTGCAGAACCAATGACGAAGCTGACACATAAAGACCAGGAGTTTATATGGACAGAAGACTGCCAGAAGGCCTTCGAAGAATTGAAGAGAAGATTAACAACAGCACCTGTCTTGACTCTTCCTTTAGGATCAGGAGGTTTTGTTGTTTACAGCGATGCATCAGGTAGTGGACTGGGATGTGTTTTGATGCAACATGGCAAAGTCATTGCTTATGCATCGAGACAGTTAAAGGTCCACGAGAAGAACTACCCAACACACGATCTGGAGTTAGCAGCAGTTATATTTGCATTGAAGATTTGGAGGCACTACCTTTATGGGGAGAAAGTAGACATCTTTACAGATCACAAAAGTCTGAAGTATGTATATACTCAGAAGGAGCTTAACATGAGGCAGAGACGTTGGCTTGAATTGATGGTAGATTTTGACATAGATCTGCAGTATCATCCGGGAAAGACGAATGTTGTAGCAGACGCACTAAGCAGAAAGCCTACGGCTTATTTCTTGACGATACAGTCAGAGTTATTGAGAGACCTATAAGAGCTTCAGATAGAGGTTGTCTTACCAGGACAGAGTGGCTTGATGGCTAATCTTGAAGTTAAGTCATCACTCGTGGAGAAGATTAAAGAGGCGTTGTCCACCGATGCTAGATTTCGAAGACTGAAAGAGAGAACGGAAGCAGGCATGCAGACAGGACTTCGCATACACGAAGACGGGACATTGAGGTTTGGAAATTGCCTGTATGTTCCAAATGGAGGATTGAGACAGGAGTTAATGACTGAAGCACATAGCTCTATATACTCTGTTCACCCAGGAGGAACAAAGATGTACCGAGACTTGAGACAGTATTACTGGTGGCATAGAATGAAAAGGGAGATTGCAAGGTTTGTGGCCAAATGCTTAGTCTGCCAGCAAGTAAAGGCCGAGCATCAGAGGACTGCAGGTATGTTACAGCCGCTTCCTATACCAGAATGGAAGTGGGAGCATATCACGATGGATTTTGTCACAGGATTTTCGAGGAGCCCCAGCGGAAGAGACGCAGTATGGGTTATCGTGGATAGACTCACTAAATCGGTACACTTCTTGCCATTTAGAGTTGGACAGTCCAAAGAGGTACTAGCCGACATGTATATACGACAAATTGTCAAATTACATGGAGTGCCTGTTAGTATTGTATCGGATCAAGATTCGAGATTTACCTCTCACTTCTGGAGAAGCATGCAAGAGAGTCTGGGCACCAGACTCAAACTCAGCACCGCTTACCACCCACAGACAGATGGCCAATCGGAGCGCACCATTCAGATCTTGGAGGATATGTTGCGATCATGTATGCTAGACTTTGGAGGATCTTGGGAAGATTATTTGCACTTAGTAGAGTTCTCCTACAATAACAGTTATCATGCCAACATCCAGATGGCACCATTTGAAGCTTTATACGGAAGGAAGTGCAGATCGCCTATATGTTGGAGTGACGTGGGTGAACGTCAAATACTGGGTCCAGAATTGGTAACGCAGACAGTGGAAAAGGTGAAACAGATTTAGAATCATCTACGAGCAGCTCAGGACAGACAGAAGCATTGGGCAGATACGCACAGACGTCCCCTAGAGTTCAAAGAAGGAGAGCACGTGTTCTTGAGGATTTCGCCCACTCGTGGTACTATCAGATTCGGGAGCAGAGGCAAGTTGAGCCCAAGGTATATTGGACCATTTGACATTCTAGAGCGAGTTGGTGAAGTAGCCTATCGTCTTGCATTACCTCCATCCTTAGAGGGAGTGCATGACATATTCCACGTCTCACAGCTGCGAAGGTACGTGACCGACCCAAGTCACGTAGTCGATCATTCAGAGATCGCAGTAGGCCCAAGTTTGAGATATAAAGAACAACCAGTTGGCATCCTCGACGTCAGTGAGAAGACATTGCGGGGACAGACAATCAGACTGGTTCGTGTAGCATGAAAACACTATTCTCCTGGCGAATCAACTTGGGAACGAGAAGATAGTATGCGCCAGCGTTACCCCCACTTATTCGAAGAGGCAGTTGTAAACTAAGCAACCTTGTAATTCCATGATTCTTGCTTTAGTAACTTATTCTTTGATTGCGAGAACGCAATCCTTTTAAGGAGGGAAGATTGTAAACACCCAAATTTTAAGAGAAAATTTTAAATACAATTTTCCCGGATTCTTCGGTATTTTTCTGGAGGAAGAACCAAGGTGATTGTGAGTTAAAGATTTTTAAAATACAGTTTATTAGTGTTAAATATTATGAAAATAATATATTATGGTGTAAAATGGAAAGTCGGACATGTGGTATTTTTCGGTGAATTTATTGGACTCTGGAGTAGCGTTTTAAGCCTTAAAATAATTGGCTTATTAAACCGAACCAAACCAAATCAAACCAACCCTGCCTGAACCGAACCCGGCATAGCGGGTCGGATCTGAGCCAGACCCGACCCGGACCCGAAAACCAATTGGGAAGCCCTAGCTTGCCGGAGTTCCTGTAACAGGGTATAAATTCCCCTCCTCGGCATGCGTGCCAGCCGCAACCTCGAATCCGCGGCGCCGCCATCGACCCTATCTCTCGATCAGCAGCCCGCTACGACCAAGCTCTACCCTCCATCGCCCTGATCCGAACCCTAACGCCGCCCGTACCTGCCGCTCCACTCCAGACCTCGACTCGGCTCCGCCACAGCGGACGAACCTCGCCGACCCCTAACTCCCCAGCCCCCGCGACATCTTCCTCCCCTCAACCCATCACCGCCTCTGCCCAGTCCACTCCGGCGCCGTCGTCGGCGAGCCCACTCCATCAGAGTCCACCCAGCCCGCACGAACCCACTCCGGCCCGCGTGAGTCTCCGGCCGACTTTGTAGAAGCCGCCGCCTAGTCGACCTCGCCGACTCCGAGACTGACTCCCTCCGGTGAAGACCCCGCTGCCCCGAGTCAGAACCCTAGCTCGGACTCATGGCAGACACGGGAATTCTCGACCAGGACACGAGATTGACTCTCGGACACGTGAAATTTAGCGTTCACGGAGCCCTGTTCAGGTACCGATTTCTCTCACCTCGCAACTCTGATTTCGATTCCGTCAGTTTCTACGCATAGACAGTATAACCCTCTCGGTGCCCGTACAACCCGCTCGGTGCATCGCTTCTTGTGGTGATCGTACACCGCGATCCAAAAATAGGAAAAACAACGCCCTGTTTTACCCCGGAACTGAGTGCGCCCCGCCAAACGGGACGACTTGGTCGCACGCAATCTATACCAAAACGTGCGCGACGTTGATACGGTCGTGTGGGATTTCGCAGAAGTCGATTCGGATGTGCGTGCACCCCGGAATCAACGCGTATCCGCCGACAACGCCCCGTATCCGTCCTTTCTGGAATATGCTGTAACTTTGTGTATACACGTCGGATCGAGACAAAACTTGCGCCATCGGACTCGTAGCAATACGCTGGTCCTGTGACCCAAGTTTGGTCCAATTCTGAGAACGTTGACAAAATCGTGTATCGTGGGCCCCATAGGCTCCACTCGACGGGCGATTTTGTGATCGGCTCATCGGAATCCAATTCTAGAAGTTCTGTTGGGTTCATATCATCGTTCCTGACTTATAGATACTGAGTTTGAGGAATTTGGAGACCTTTGACCCTGACCCACTTTTCGGTGCAAAGTGGTCCACAGGTGGACCCCGCTTAGGCCCGGAAATGTCCTTTTTGCCCCTGTGTCCAAATTGGACGTAAGGACAGGCATTTCTAGCTATTTAAAATCTTCTGAGACGGTTGGTGATGTTTATTACAGCTTTTGGAGGAGTACCCACAGGATCCACTGATACCGGGACGATTGTGGATATTCAAACATCAGACAAGTGTACCTTGCCCAAACCCTGCAGTATTGTTATATATTTTCCTTGTTTCTTTATATTGCTGTGCATGCTTAACCTAGGATCGTGTGATGTACTTAGCGTCAGATTATTAGTCGGGTGCCAACACTGTACGCGGTGTTGGGTACTGTCGTCTAGAGATGGACATTCGTGACACTTTATATTCTCGTATTTGTCTTACCGAGTACGCTATGACCCAGGACACTTGACACTATTCATGAGACAGGATCTTTCTGAGATATTTGTGGTGATTCTGTATAGGATACAGGACTTGACAGAGATACTATATTCATAGATACATATGACTTGTTACATTAGTGATGATCCCGCTTGACATGGACATGAGATGTTATGGTCATGATATGCGTGGTTACATGGGGTGGGGAGAGACACACAGGCTACAGGCTATTTTCTGTATATATCTACTACTATTGTGAGGCCGTAGACTCTCGTAGCAGAGCTAGGCACATTACGTGTTATTACCACTACCGGCTCCCCGACACAGAGCTTGTAGTGGCTCAGCCTGAGTACTCGTGCTGCTCTCACTTGTATTTTTTACTTAGATGGTTACTTATTTGCCCTATTTATTTCATTATCTGCTGCATTACATTTATTTTGGCATGAGCTTTCTTGTACCTTGCTATGTCCCCTGAGGACCTGGATCCGGATTATGTCCCCAGGATTTGAGGACAAGATCTATCCCGAGATATACGAGACCGAAGCAGGAGCTGATCCAGGAGCTGTACCGCCATCCGAGGACGAGGTGTTAGCCGAGGACTTCTCCTGAGCATCCATGTTCATGCTCAGTATTTATTTATTTATTTCAGTCTTTTATTTCTGGTCTGTTGAACCATTGTATCAGATTATTTATCGGGTTGTTCCCCGAAGCACTTTGTGAGACTAGCTGATGATTTACATTCCATATTTATTCTGTGGTTCATATATTTTTATCTTGTATGGATGAGATTAGTTGTGCCATGATTGTCGTAGACTTGATTTTACAGCTTAAGTATGCCCTGATGGATCCATTAAATTGGGTTGGTCCATCGGTGCGTACTGCTGGCCATTGCCACGTGTCTAGTCCCTCGATATTTTGGGACTGGGGCGTGACACCACCGTCGTCCTCTTCCCGAGCCTCCGCTGCACCACGACCATCCCACAGCCTCCCCAAAGCTCTCGACCCCGACGAGCTCCACCATCCACCGCCTCCCCAAAGCCCTCGAGCCCCCACAGCCGACGAATCGCCGCCTCCGGCGAAGCCCTGTCCGCCCCCGCCGTAGTCACCTCCGTCCCGAGCAGCCCTCCCCCGGCCGTGCAGCCCCAGCGAGTCTCCAGAACCCTAACCACGGCACAGTACCGGACATAGCACAGTACCGGACACGACTGACGCAGGACACGGCACAGTGACCCGGACACGAGAAATCCTCGTTCCACGAAGCCCTGTTCAGGTAACCCGTTCTTTCTCCTCGTTGCTCTATTTTTTGTTTCATCAGTTGTGACGCGTAGACTGTGTGGACCTCTCGATGCTCGTGCAACCCGCTTGGTGCATCGCGTCCTGTGGCGATCGCGAACCGCGATCCAAAAATAGGAAAATCAACGCCCTGTTTCACCCTGGAACTGAGTGCGTCCCACCAAACGGGATGACTTGGTCGCGTGCGGTCTTCACCGAAACATGCGCACCGTCGATACGGATGTGTAGGATTTCGCAGAAGTTGATTTGGATGTGCTTGCACACCGGAATCAACGCGTATCCGCCGACAACGCCCCGTATTCGCCTATTCTGGAACACGTCGTAACTTTGTGTACACATGTCGGATTGAGACAAAACTTGCGCCATCGGACTCGTAGCGATACGCTGGTCCTGCGACCCAAGTTTGGTTCGATTCTGAGAACATTGATAAAATCGCGTATCGTGGGCCCCACGTCTCCACTTGACGGGCAGTTTTGTGATCGGCTCATCGGAATCCAGTTCTGAAAGTTTTTTTGGGTTCGTATCATCGTTCCTGACTTGTTGACACTAAGTTTGACGAATTTGGAGACCTTTGACCCTGACATATTTTTCGGTGCAAAGCGGCCCACATGTGGACCCCGCTTTGACCAGAAACTGTCATTTTTGCCCATGTGTCCAAATTGGACTTAAGGACAGTCATTTTTAGCTATTTGATATATTCTGAGACTGTTGGTGATATTTATTTCAGCTTTTGGAGGAGTACCTGCAGGATCCACGGATATAGGGACAGTCGTTGGTATTCAAACCCCAGGCAAGTGTACCTTGCCAAAACTTGCAGTCTTGTTACATATTTTCCTTGATTCATTTATATTGTTGTGCATGCTTGACCTAGGACCGTGTGACTTACTTAGCGTCCGATTATTAGTCGGGTGCCAACACTGTACGCAGAGTTGTGTAACGTCACCTAGAGATGGACATTCGTGACCCTTTACATTCTCGTACTTGGCTTATCAAAGTACACCATAACCCAGGACACTTGACACTATTTATGAGACAGAATCTTCCTGAGATATTCATGGTAATTCTGTATAGGATGCAGGATTTGACATAGACATTATATTCATAGATCTTAGATGACTTATTGCATTAGCTATGATCTTGCGTGTCATGGACATGAGACGTGTGATTACATTGGGTGGGGAGAGACACACAGGCTACAGGCTGATATATATATATATATATTTATTATTGTGAGGCCTTAGACTCTATATCAGAGTTAGGCACTCTACTAGTGAGATATTATTGTGAGGCCTTAGACTCTACATTAGAGCTAGGCACTCTACTAGTGATATTACTGCTACCGGCTCCCAGACACAGAGCTTGTAGTTGTCTCAGCCTGAGTTTTAGTGATGCTCTCAACTTACATTTCACATAGATGGTTACATATTTACCCTGTTTATTTCATTTACTATTTCACTGCATTTATGTTGGCTTGTATTATCTGTACCTTGCTATGTCCCCTGAGGACCTGGATCCAGATTATGTCCCCAGGATTAGCAGACGAGATCGACCCCGAGGTATACAGGACAGGAGCATTAGCAGGAGCATTATCAGGAGCAGGAACTGGAGTAGTACCAGATCCAGTAGACGAGTGATCATCGAGGGTATCTTCTGAGTATCTATTGTTCCATACTCAGTATTTGCTGTGGTTATCCTTATTCTTGTATCTTGACAGATGTATCAGACTCATTATCGGGTTATTTCTCGAGTATGATATTTATTGAGATTGATCTTGCTTTATGATTCTGATATTGTTATATTCATTTCTGTGGATGAGATTAGTATATTTAGATCCTTATTGTTGTATTACAGCTTAAGTATGCCCTGATGGATCCATTAAATTGGATTTGTCCATCGGTGTGTGCTGCTGGCCATTGCCACGTGTCTAGTCCAACGATATTTTGGGACTGGGGCGTGACAATATTAACTTAGTGATATTTCTATTAGGAACTAAGTTCATTTCAATGATCAAAGTATTCAGCAGCATAATGAAACATACTTTGAAAACGGCAGTATATACTGAATATATATAAAATATGTACATATCGCCTAATGACGATTTTTACCAACAGTCCATTCGTCGTATCCCTGCAAAACAAGGATTAGCCACAACATAATTAATCAGAATCATTCTTACAGAGATAATGTTAGGCCTGCATAAATATTCTCGTTAGTATCCAGCCTAACTATATGAGAGTCAATGGTGATATAATCGTCTCTGTGTACCAAGCGGAGATATCTGTCAAAAAGTTATGACCGAGGCGCACAGTTCTCAGTATTCAATTCATCCAGGAGGCACCAAGATATATCAAGATATCAGGTAACATTTCTAGTGGAACAGAATGAAGAGAAAGATAGCACGATTCATTTCCCGATGTTTGGTATGTCAACAAGTGAAGGCTGGCCAACAAAGACCACCAGGATTATTATAGCCGCTTTCTATCCCGGAGTGGAAGTGGGAACATATCACAATGGACTTTGTGACTGGTTTACCTAGATCCCCGACTGGTCGTGATACAGTTTGGGTGGTAGAAGATATTCTCACGAAAGTAGCTCGTTTTATTCCTTTTCGAGTAGGACAGTCCACAAAGCAGTTGGCAGAAATATATATGCGACAGATAGTGCGACAATACTGTGTCCTAGTGAGTATTATATCAGATCGAGACACTCGGTTCACTTCATATTTTTTGAAGAGCTTGCACCAGAGTTTGGGCATCAAGTTGAGATTCAGTACCTCTTACCATCCTCAAATATATGGGCAATCAGAGAGAACCATCCATACATTGGATGATATGCTATGGGCATGTACCTTAGATTTTGGAGGGTCTTGGGAAGATCACCTTCATCTCGTCGAGTTCTCATACAACAACAGTTATCAGGCGAGTATTCAGATGGCACCCTTCGAAGCGTTATATGGGAGAAAGTGCAGGTCACCATTGGCATGGGGTGATATTGGCGAACAAAATATGTTAGGCCCAAAGATTATTACACAAACAGTAAAATTTGTCAAGCAGATCAGAGTGACTTCGGGTTGCGCAAGATAGGCATCGGTATTGGACATACCAGCATCGTAGGCCTTTAGAATTTTGTGTCGGTGACCACGTGTTCTTACGAATTTTGCCGACCCGTGGTGTTATTAGATTCGGGGTTCTTGGGAAGCTTAGTTCGTGATACGTTGGTCCGTTCGATATCCTTGAGCAGGTGGGCGATGTTGCTTATCGTCTTGCCCTTCCACCTTCGCTATGTAAGGTACACGATGTGTTTCATGTGTCTCAGTTGCGTAGGTATATCCCAGATTCGAGTCATATCCTCAACCATTCTGAGCTATTCGTTGGTACCGACTTGTCTTATGAGGAGCAACCCGTATCCATTTTGGACCGAAGGGAGAAGGTGCTCAAAAATTGGACTATTCATCTTGTCGGAGTTTCTTGGGGTCATCACCCTTTGGAAGAGTCGACGTGGGAGCGCGAGGATGATATCCGGTCTCGGTATTGGTACATGTTCGACGCGGAAGATATATTCATTCTTATGCCCTCGTATCTCGAATCTTGTGATTCGTTTATCCATGCTATGCGATATTGCTTTTCTTCATTATATGCTTAAATTTTATTGCATGTGTAGATATGCTTATGGTTAGTGAATTATTTGTTCTGATTTCTCTAGCTAGCCTTGGGGTTGAATTCTGAGGACAAAATTTTTCTAAGGTGGGTAGAGATGTCACTCCTCGTTCCTGATATACGTATTTGGAACATATTAGTTTTCTTGCTTATATTATTTCTTGCTTGCATGGTTAATTAGGTTGCATGTCATGGAGACTAGACCAATTATTTGGTTCACTTGGCTCTTGGTTTAATTGTTGGGTTGGTTTAGTCATGAGATAACTCATGGTCCAAACCTCAACCCTAGCTATATAAGCTAACTTCATTCTCTCTCTTCCCTTATTCTTTATTTTTCCCTCTTTCTTTCATTTTTAGGCAAGTACACCTTGCATGACATGGAAAAACTCTAGATTTTAATTCTTCTTCTTTTTCTTGTATTTTATTAGTCTAATATGTGTACATTATGATTCTAAGCACTTTTAATACCTAGAGTTTTTGATTTTGATAGATGGAATTTAGCATATCTACATTTTTGTTAAGGATTTTCATAGGTTCCAAAAGTTTTTCTTGATTTTGATCTATTAAAACATGGTATTTTAGAAAAAAAAAGTTTTTTTGTTGATGGAGAACTTTATTTTGAGCATTTTGGCTTTTGGTTCACATGATTCAGAGTTAAAATGAAGTTTTTATGGAGAAAATAAAATTTTGGTTTTTTGAGTTTTTCGCCATGGCTGAATTTGCTGTCTGGAGAAGACGAAGTGCTCATGCGGCCAGCACCATATGCGATAGAGAGCTATGCAGCCTGAGTGTTATGCGGCCTGAGCTCTATACCGCATATACCTTCTAGTATGCGTCTATCTTGTTGGATGCATGACTGATTATTACACAAAGTGTTCTAAGTGACAGAACTCCTTCTGTTTTACTTGTTGAACGAATGAGAAATTTGCTAAGTCCAAGAGACATCTTATGCGGCATTGGCACTATGCTCCTCTTCTCTTTGACGCATAACTCTGCTTCGTCCTTACACATTTCTCTATAATTTTTCTTTTCTCTTACACACTTTATAACTTGTCACATCCATCACTTCAGTCACTTTACTGACACGCATTTAATGCACGTCACCCGGCACTTGTCCCAAGGAGTGGACTTTGCCTTAACCTATGCAGCCTGACCCTTATACGGCCTGGACCCCTATGCGTCACCGACCTCTATGCGGCCTTGACCTATGCGACATTGATCCCATGCGTCCCTAGTTCTTATGCGGCCCCATGTGCATGTTTTATTTTATTTTTAGTTGGATGTTTTATTAGATTTTGTGATTCTATGCGTGTTATAAATGATTGTCAATGCATGAGAACTAAGTGACCATGTGTTGTACCTGACTATATGCCTAACCTGACTATGAGTAGAAATAGACTATGCAACCAAGTGACTATGACTACCTATGTGCCTGACTCAACCCATGTGTTGCTATGTGCTAGAAATCATATGATTTACCAATAATTGGTGACTTGACTCGACTATTGGTATCCGTGCTTATACACTTACTACATGCTATGTGTTCCTATGTGCTAAGTGTTCCTACGTAATTATGTTACATGTTTTACACTGAGGTGTACCTACGTGCTATGCGACATATGATATAATACAATTCCTCCAGCATGGACATGATAGTTGGTTAATAACCAAGAGTGGCTATGACTTGTGTTGATTGTTGCATCACGCTGGGGTGAATCCAAATTGAATTGCCAAGTGACAAAGTGGATTCGTATATAGAGTGCCCGTACTATGGTACGACATATAAGAAGAATAACATGTGACCACGCCATGTGATTCCAGCTAACAATAAGGTTAACTAGGCAACTAAAATATGTAGAGCATTGGGAGGGACAAAATTCTGAGATCGTGCTTAACTAGCCACCCTCAATCATATGGGGAGTAAAGGCTGGCCCCCATGGATTTTGTTTAAATCCTCATTAGTGGATGGCAATATCCGATTATTATATTGTGTGCCAATATTCGATTATTATATTGTACTATGTTTATATGCATTCTTAGCACGGTGGCCTTCCGAGGGACCGGTGCATACTACTATGTGCTACGCGGTGATTCATGGCTCGGCTAGCCCCTGCTAGAACATGGCTCGACCTGAGGATTCCTATTATATGCATAATATTTCTAGGATAATCCAGACTCCACCTAGTAAACCGTACAAGTGATTGGCCGGTTATATAACTGAACTTGATTGTGTAGCTTTTGTTAAATAGTTTAGGGACATGGACTATCAGGGTACGATGGTCTAACCCTTATCCTTGTTTGGTTGTAGGGCTAGACTGTTGTATCACGATAGGCTATGAACTGAAACTACGAGACATGAATATATATATATATATATATATATATATATATATATATATATATATGTTTATTCTTTCTGGTTTTGTTTATTCATTTGCGCTTCCGTTGTGGTACTTGCTATTTGGGGTCTAACCCCACTGGTTTTGCATGGCCGGATTTATAGTCAGCATCCGAGGATCAAGAGTACTTTCCCCTGAACAATGGTGCGCACCAGGCAAATGGTCGTTGAGCCATTGGCACTTGTTAGCCGTAAATCTGGACATTTAGTCTTCTTATATGATTATAATTAATCAGACTGCAGTTGATCATGGTCATGTACTTTTGTTACTCTGTCAGCTTATTATTTTGTGTGGTTGGTTTCCAAAATATTATGGCAGGACGTTTGGGACGTCTTACTTCCTTGTCATACATATTCTATGTTACTATCCTTACTTGACTGATTGAGACAATAGATGTTCTATGTAACCCTAAGTGACCTCCTTGTAGTATGCACCCCCTTGTCTAGTTACAGCTGTGACCGTCGTACTTCGTTCTTTACCTTGTACGGAGGAGCTGGTCATGTCCGTCTCCGTATTCCGGTACTAGGACGTGACATTTACATACGGCTTAGACATTTCTTTTTTTAGCCCGTTTCCAATATATATATATATATATATATATATATATATATATATATATATATATATATATACACACACACACTTATAATACGGCCATCTAAGTTGTTTTTAAATCTTCAACCATTTAATTAAAAAAATGGCAAAGACTATAATTTGGAACATTTTTCTTATATTGGAATACCCTCTTTTTTATTCACATATATTCATAACAATGCACGTTCACGTTATATATATATATATATATATATATATATATATATATATATATATATATATATATATATATATATATAGTATGTCATCAATTTTATTTTTATTTTTTAAAAAAGATAACTACCCATGTATGTTACTATGTTTCTTTTGTGCTTAGTTGAGAAAAAAAATTAAAAGCCACATAAGCGTATAACAAATGTTACAATAATTCAAAATTCAAAATATTTTAAACTATCAACATGGTAGTATCTAATTAAACACATATTCAAAATTTAAAAAATATAATTATAACTAAAAAATATTCGAATCATATTTAAAATTTTCTAATATAATTTTAATTTTTATCAATTTTTTTAGTAATATTATAGATTTTTTTATACGTGTAACGCACGTGAACGTTACTAGTATATATAATGCGGTTTGGAAACGAGTCAAAGTTGAGTCGTCCAAGCCGTATGTATATCATCAACTATTTTAAAAAATTCAAAACTTTTTAACTACTCTCTCCTATCGTAGTAGGAAAAAAAAATTCTTCTACCTGCCTCAAGATATAAAAAAATCAAAAATATATTTAATATTTAAATTATATTTAAACTAATTATATAGTATTATCTAACTAAACGCATATCTAAAATTACAAAAATATATTTATAATAAATCATAATTAGCATATATTCAAATAATATTTAAAATATTATAAATAATTTAAATTTTTATCTAATTTTTTAATAATATTATAGATTTTTTTTCTTTTGTTACGTGCATGTAACTATCCTCCATAATATAAAGCGGCTTCTAGACGGCTCAAAAGTGTGCCGCCTAAGCCGTAAGTAAATACTCAACCAATAAAAATAATTATGGGAGATAAATAAGACCTTAAACAAACTTCCATCTTATCCATCAAAACAGTTAATAAATACTCAACCAATTTAATGAACAAAAAAAAACTAACGAAAGATTAAAAAAATCTAAAACCAACATTATTCTCATCATTCGTAACCCACTCTTTTCTTCCATAATAAATTATAATTAAAATATTTTTAAATATTTAAATTATTTTACAATAATATAAAAAAATACGTGCAACACATGTACATGTACTAGTATATATAAGAGGGCTTGGAAACGGCTCAAAATTGAGCCGTCCAAGTCATATGTATATCATCAATTAATTATTTTTTAAAATTTAATATTACATAAATTTGTTATAAATAACACTCCAGGGATTCGAACTCAACCAACCAAAAAAATACCTCCCAGCTTAACCACATAAGTTAGAAAAGGTGTTCGTTTATAATTAAATAATATTATATAATTAAACTATTAGTTAAATTTATTTATTTATTTGATTTTTAATTACGTGAGGATTTGCGTTTAGACGGCTAACCGTTTTCAAGACTCTTTATGAAAAGTTAAAATATATCCATAACAAATTATAATTAAAATATAAACATATATATAATAAATATTAACTCAAATATATTTAAATATTTAAGCAATTTTACATTAATATTAGAAACAAATTACGTGCAACGCATGTGAATTTACTTGTATATATATAAAATCCCATTTTTTTAACTCCTTCCATAATTAGAAGAAATAATTTGTTTTTCCATGAAATCGAATCCAACAAAGATGTGCTATGTCGCCACCTATTGACCAATATGAGAAGATAAATTATATATACTAGTAAATACACATGCGTTGCACGTAAACATTTTTCTTTTAATATTGTTGAAAATAGTTTAAATATTTGTAAATTAAATTTTCTTTTATATATATATATATATATATATATATATATATATATATATATATATATATATATATATATATATATATATATATTTATTTATTTATTTATTTATTTATTTATTTATTTATTTATTTATTTATTTATTTATTAAAATTTTAGATTTATAAAATTTATTGATATTAGAAAATTTTAATACAATTTAAATTATATTAAAATATTTTAAATTTGATTTGAGTATATTTAAATTAAAGTTTGTTATAACTATATATGTTTGTAAAACTGTGGACATATGTTTAGATATAAAAAAAATAGTTTAAATATATTTTGAATATTGAATATATTTTTATTTTGATTTGTTATATATATCTTTATATACATTTGAATATATATATATATATTTAGGTAATTATAATAGTTTTAAGATGTTTCTACATAAGAAAAACACGTACACGGATAGTTAAAAAAATTTGTTCTAGAATTTTTTTAATTATTAATTTGTTAATTAAATTGTTTTGTTGTTTATTTGGATGGATAAAAAAGAAGTTGGTTGAATGTTTGATTTTTCTTCCGTAAGTAATTTCGAAGGAAGAAGTTGGTTTAAGGTTTGATTTTCTACCTTATTTTTTTTTTAAATTTAAATGGGTTAGTATTTACTTACGGTTTAGAGTCCGCTTATATTGAATCGTATTATAATATATATATATATATATATATATATATATATATATATATATATATATATATATAAATAAAAGAGTGTTACATGAAGCCTCAACTTCCACTAAGACCCTTGCCTATCTATTGAGTACTTAAATGCTCATCTAGGACTCTTAACAGATCTCTCTATACAACCCTAAAGTCACCCGCGAGCTCGTTCGAACCTGAGGGTTTGGCTAGCTGGATTGTCCCACATTTTTTCAATTTGTTCGTCCTTAGTATCCATTCTTTCTCCGCACTTTGGATTGGTTGAATCCTCTTTGAATCACCTTGAGCCAGCAATGAGTCATTTCCCCTTTGTCCTCCTCAGCCCTTCCTCTACACCCTCCATTGACAACACTTTCCTTGGAATTAAATTAACAAGGGAAGTCGGTCTAACCTAGTAACCTTTAAAGTATTACAGTTGTCTTGACTAAACATAGGACAGCTAACGATGACTCTTCTCGAGTCTGATACCGCTCCGTGGGTTGGACTTTATCTTTCTGCTGTTTGTTACTCCGAAGTTTAGGATTGAGTTTCCTCCGATTGATTGAGTCGGTGGAAAAGTGAGCGGATCTCGCGTTGATCTGGACAAGATTAGCTAAATTTCCTTCAAATTATTGCTGCAGTTAAGTGAAGTTGGCTGAATATAAATTTTTATTGAGATCTGCATGCTTGGTAGGGGAAGAGAATATAATTTGGGTCAACTTTCTTGATGCACTGCATGAGATCACTTAATACAAGAAACAGAAGACCTTCACAAAGGCAATAGAACCGAGACAACATATACTATAGTCATACTGAAGATATGCACGGGACTTTGTGCATACTGTGTTGCATGTCATTTGGACTCACCGTTTTCAATTTTCACACACACACACACTCACGCTTCTCCCGCGGTTTGATTCCGTGACCATCCGCCTAACAAAGGAGGTTATATCTCTCCTCGCTGACCACAAGAGCCAGCTGAGTTCGGTGACTTGGAGATCGATATATAGACTAATCTCCTGGAAGATTGAAAAGTCGAACGATGACCAGAATTGCTCGTTAGATTCTGGACGTGAAGGGATACATATTAACCAGTTCACCAATCGATCATCTGGCTAGAGGAACAACAATTGGGGTCAGTCTTCCAATATGTAAAAGTTTAGCCGATAGATCGATCACCGGAACAATTTGATAACCGTTCCAAACAAGTTTTAGTAGCACCTTGACTCTTCTCATCATTTCAATGCCTAGCGCCTAAATAACCAAATATCTCTCTCTCTACAAAACTAATATAATGTGGCTTGAAAACGGCTCAAAATTGAACCATTTAAGTCGTTTGTAAATACTCCATTAATTATTTTAAAATTTTAACTAATATGATTTACTTATAACTAATAAATTTAACTCAAGTAATTAAGTTAGGAGACATTTTTCTTGATTGTCATGAGTTCAATTCTTAGAAACGATAATATTTATAATAAATTCATATTATTATTATTATTTTTTAAACATATTTTTTACATGCGTGCAAAAGTCAAATGTTTGGAATTTTGAGGTTAAATTATAATCAGGAAGTCTCTGATTTTTATGATATATATATAGTATAGTTTTCCCAGGCCTTAAATCTCTTGCCTACATGTGGTTTATATTCTCATTGTTTGTGAAATGACTAGAATCCATTTACATTACTTTCTTAGAACTAAATAAACAAAGGGAAGTAAACCTCCAAAGTAGCACAGTTAAGTGATCTTGAGTACAAAAAAATTCTTTAAAAGTTGAACAGTTAAGCGATCTTTGAGTACAGGATTAGCTATAAAATTGGCATGTTACTCTTTTATATGATCGTGACTAAAATATTAACCTCATATCTAGCAAGTTGCTGAACATAAAATTAATATTGATCAGATCCAAACGGAATATTAAGGTCAACTTTCTTAGTACACTCATCAGATTGCTTGATACAAAAAACAGAAGACCTTAGAACTAAGTATATGACATAAACTCAAAGCAGTGGTGAATCATCTAGAGGCTGGGGTGGGCTCCGACCTACCCGAATTTTATTTTCTTCTTTTTTTTTATATTTTTTTTCTTTAGTTTTATGAGTTAGTCCACATCTAGTCCCTAGTTTGAATTTCAGATTTCATCCTTGCTGCAAAGTATTTTTTTGGGAGGGGTAGTGGACCCCCTTTAATAACTCAGGCGCCTATGTAATCATCAGTTTGATTATTATCATAGTTAGATATTCATCGATCTATCATCTAATTTGAACAAGAACAAGGAAGAAAATTGATTAGCTTTGAGACATACTTATGAATTTAAAAAGAAGAAGAAGAAGAAGAAGAAAATCTGCAATACATAATCTTGTATTGCCGCAGACAAATCATAAGGTGGTAACAGAGCAATTCTCTTTTGGAGCTAACCAAACTCACTTTGAACTTACTATATCTGTATTTCCGTCTGTCCATTTAGTTTATCAATAATGCTAAGGGGACACCAAAATCTGACATTATTTTGCTAAACATGTACATCATGTGGCAGTTTATATCTTGATAATCTTAATATGTGGAGATCTCACACATAATCAACGTATAGATTTTTACATCATGTGATGAACAAAATAGTGTTAGATTTTAATGTTCCTTTAGCATTGTCTTTAATTTATAGACTTTTCCAGGAAAACGCATCATTACACGACAACTCTCTTCTTCAACAGACATCAAAAAATGAATCAAAAACATGGTAAGTTTAGTTATTCTAACACTTTAATGATACGCATACAACAAATACCGGAAAACATACACGTCTTTCTTCAGAAACTGAAATTTAAGTGACTTTTTAAATTAAAATATATATTCAAAACCCAATCGACAATTCAATAAATATATATCAAGTCCCAATAGTTGGGCCGAATCTCCTTGAGCCACATTTGTTAGGCTTTAATTCGTATCATATATATGAACACGTGAAAATTCTGCATCTTTGTGAGTGAAATCGGACCATTCGATGCTGGCCTGGGCCCAGTCCAGCTCGGACGAAGCCTGGACCTAGTTCGAGCCCATCTAGAACCGACTGGGTTGTCCCATTACAAAACCGGCCCAAGTACGCACCGGCCTTGTCTCAAAACCAGCCTTGGCCGCGTGAGGTTGACCAAAATCTAACTCAAATGTAATAAATAAATGAGTTATTTACAATAATCTCTTCTATATTTTATGTTTACTAGATGAAGCTTATTTATTTTGAAAATAATTATACTAATATTTTTTTTCCTGAGTTGTATATTTCTTACACGGACCTCCCTATTTTTATGTTAAGTAAATGTTTATTACCAGATACGGACGTAGGAATTTAAAAGAGGAGGTCAATCTCAAATAATAATAATAATAACTCCAAAATTTTGTTAAATAAAGTTTACGTCATTAGAATTTTGTTAAAAATAAAATTATAAAGAAAAAATGTAAAACTTAATGTAAATATGTATATATAAATTACAAATTACAAATTTCTGAGGAAGCAAAACATAAAATTTATGAAGAAAAATTAAAAAGAACATAAATATTTAACTGAAAAGCAAAAAATATCAATGGAGACAACTTTCCCCACTCACTCCCGTGTAGGTCAGCCCCTGATTATTACACTAACGACCTTTAAAACATAATGAATCTGATTATTACAATGGAAAGTTTTGTGATATTATTTTTAAAATAAAAAAGATCTGTGCTATAAACATAAATTATAAGAAATATTAGTATAAATAATTCTAAATAAATAAAAATAATTTAAATACAAGCATAGTGAGCAATAAAGCTTAAGACAAAGATCATAAAGTTCCATGAAGTAATTACAATATTTTTAGACGACAATATCCTTAATAACACTAGTTGAATTTAAGTAACAGTAGTATCAATGAAAGAATATTTATAAAAAATTAAAATTAAAATTAAAATTCTCATTTATCTACGAGAAAAACATAGAAACTGGAAGAAAAAAATTAGATAAATTCTAACCGCTAATCTAACAAAATATACGTATAGAAAAATTGAATTTATTTTTCATGAAAAGACAATAGAAAATAAATTTCTATGAATATCAAATCTTCATTCAAACACACATAAATAGTAGGTAATTTTAACTTTCCTCGGAATAGCAGTGAAGTGGCCGCGACGACTTCTTTTTGAAGTACCAATACAAATTGTTTAGTTACTTTTGATAGGAGGACGATGCTTTTAAAAGTTTATTTATTTTGTTTTCTGAAAAGCAGAAAAAAAATAATAGAAATTAAACCAAGTATTAGAAGCTGGTATGGACAATGTTCAAACAGTATAAGCATCTATTTAATTAGTTGCAAGGATAGCTATCGTTTTTGCTGATCCTAATTAAAAATACGTAATGACAGGACATTGCTTTTGTAAGTGGGAACAAAGTCGTTCTATTCTAGAATTTTTTCTCTCTCTTTCTATTTTTTTTATTTTTTTATTATTTTTTATTATTTTTATCTTTGATGGTTTGACCGGATTGTCGTACCTATCGACTCCGAATTAAGTACATCTACAGGGTGCCAATTGTCAAAGATACAAGAACAATATATATATATATATATATATATATATATATATATATATATATTACTGTTACAAATTTAAAAAAAATCTAAAATATAATTAAAAAAAAGTTTAATCAAATACAATATTAACAACATTGGACCTTATGTTATTGTCTTGCACCAAAGTGATGTATTAACTAACTGATAGGAAAAAAAAAGTTTAAATATAATGAATAAACAAATAATACATATGCATATAAAAAGATGTAAACCTACATCGCACCAAACAACAACTAACTTGCTTAGATTAGTTGGGTTACAAAGAAGAAATCTACACAAACGCGCCTGGCCAACGATCCAACGGTCAGAAATCATCCCACCGGGACCTCCCCGCCGCACATCGACGGCTCTGATACAACTGTACTACAAATGACGAACATCGAATCCATGAACAACCTTCAAAAAAGAATGCCACCACAGTACAACAATATTCACGGAATTGCCACCCGGTCCTCCACTATATAAATCTCCAAATTAGTCTCCTTTATTGCATATCATAAATTTCTGAGTCCTTCAAATTCCTGATCATCTCCTCCAATGGCAGAGGTATATTTTCTTACGAAATTAGGGTTTTTTTAATAGCAATCATTACTTTCATAATTTTGGTGGTTTATTTCTGATTATTGATGCGGAAATTGTTGTTGCTGTCGAATTTAGGGTTTATTGGTTTCCCTAAACTTATTCGCACAGATATCAGGAAAAATAGTTTTTGTAGATTAAAATTAGGTTTTACTCCTATGATTGCGTCTGTGATAATTTTTATTTCTTAGATCTTTATCAAAGAATAATAGATATTGCTTGATTTATATTGTGTCAAAATAGGCCCTATGAATTTTTTACTATGTATCAACAAAACAAAGTCCCAATTACAAAAAAAAGACACCTCGCTAACACGATCCTAAATAATAATAAATAAAAATACAGACTCCAATAGCACTAGAAAGAATAGCAAGTCGCAAGCTTCCCATGGTTAGAAACCTTTTTTTTACTCCCTCAAATTGTCCTTCATCATCTACGAAAACCCCTGGACCAGAATCCCTCTGGACCATGGTTCTCATATCTGTATCGGAATCGATTTTGAACCTTCCCTTTAAGTACTGGTTTTGGCAGATTCGATGATTACTATTTGATACTTTTGGACATTATTTTATGTATTATATTTTTTTCCTCGTCTTTAAATGAAAATAACATTCAATATTGTTGAATCTATTCACCCGCAATAGATGGTGGAATTGTTTATTGACTCGCCTTTCTTACATGGTACAATCACAATAAATAGTTTTAAATGGAACAATATCGTATGGACGAATGTTGTGAATTTATAAATATATAACTCCGACAAATGGTAACATCATAAGGTGATGATTACATATCAGCACACTATAATACAATCGAATCATTGTGTTGACATTATTTTTCCATACATCTCGTTTTTGTTCATTCAAACTTTTCTGTTGAATTGATTGGGTCAGAACGTAGAAAAATCATTACAATTTGACCGATTCATACATGTATTCGCACAAAGTAACAGGGATGTATTCCTATAAGGGAATGATTAGTGAACCATAAGTTTCTATAACCATTCACATAAAGCAATACTCTCACATATTCTTGTGTTGTGGGATGGAAGTTCTGTTTGACACTTTGAATGGAGCTGCTGCTACATTGAGTTGAAGTTCCAGAGGCCTTTGAATGCCCGCTTAATTTCTTTCAGAATTGAGTACAATTACAATATAGGAGATATGGTGATATTCTTGACAATTCAAACCTATTAGTAATTAAAGTTACATCAGGGGGAGATCAAATGTACTCTCTCTATTATGGTTGAGGTCTAAAATCTGAATCCAATTGAACTTGGAGTTTAGACACTGAAAAACTAAATGAAATAACTGGGGTTTCCCCATCCCATGTTAGGTTGTTATTCACCATACTCCTTTCGGTATTCCATCAGTTTTAATATTGACTTGTGAGATTGAAATCCTCGCTTAGAAAATGGATTGTTTATCCAGTAGGCTTTTCTTTGATTAGACTGCTTTTATGCAGTTAGTGATTGAGAGTCGATCTTGAGAAACGACATGGAAAGGTGGGAGGGAGGGACTATTTGTTTCAAGCTCTCAAAAATACAAAGAAATAAAGAACAACTCTGCATGCACAACCTCTTTATATGCTTTTGTTTGTTGATACTCAATATTTGATTTATAGATATCAGGGTGATTTTCAATTCTGGATATTCACTAGTGGAAGAAAATTCTTTTGTTTCTTTATGCAGACTGTTGTGCTAAAGGTTGGTATGTCCTGTGAAGGTTGTGTTGGTGCAGTTAAGAGAGTCCTCACCAAAATGGAAGGTTGTCATCTCATACTCCACTTTGTGTTTACTGTTATGTTTTTAAGTATAGTTCCAGTCAATTATTTTCTGAGCCTATGAGCTTAGTAGGACTATAGGGCCATTTCAAAATGAGGTCTAAAGGGTCATGGTTTTCTTTTGATGTGTGCCTTTTATCTTCTACTTTAGTTTTATTATACAAAGGTTCCAAGTAAAGTTGGTAATGTAGAATGTTTGAGATCGGTTTGGACATGCAATAAAGACACATGTGTCTGTTGGGACGAAGGTAATTAGTAAAAATAAGTATGCGGAAGTTGTGAATTTACGTTGGATGACCTAAAATGGAACTGAATTGGAAGAAAATGATTTGTATATCTGACACGGAAAAGAAAATGATTTGTATAGCTGACACGGATGTCTTGGGATAGGAAATGATTTGGTTATATGGGATGACTTTATGATGGGATTAATGAAGGTAGCAATTAAGATCTTTTTTTCTCTTCATTTTGTTCTAAATTTCGATCTATGGTGTTTTTTGATTCATTTGTTATGGTTCCTCATAATATTTATTGATCATTGGTGTGAACTATTTTAGAGCGACCTGACCTTTCAATACCATCATGACTGATGATAACTGTAATTTTTTTGTGATTATTCAGGTGTCGAGTCATTTGATGTTGACATCAAGGAACAAAAGGTTACTGTTAAAGGCAATGTAAAACCCGAAGCAGTTCTTCAAACAGTTTCAAAGACGGGGAAGAAAACCTCCTTCTGGGAGGAAGCTTCTGCTACTGCTGCCTCTGCATGAGTGTTGCCTGAGCTAGCAATTGCAGAAGAATTATTGTCCTTTTCATCTAAAATGACATGAGGTCATATAAGTACATTCCTAATGTTTTACTATCAGTAAAGTTAATTGTGTCGTAAGCTACTTGGTTATGTATGATGTGATGTGAGAACATATGGAGTTGGAATTATATACGGAGTTCCTGATATAAGAATATATATATGCAAGTTTTTGCTTTGATTTGGTGTGTCTTATGTTGACATGGTTTATCTTCAATTCTCTCAATGCCATTTGGAAGTTGCAATTGCAGTAGTCTATCTACATCTGTTATCAGGTTATTCCTTCTGGGAAGATCCTTGTTAAATTTTATTCATGAATCTTTGTTTGGCTAAAAAAAGTGTCACAAGTGTTGTTTGATTCATTGCAATGTTGATGTTTTTTGTTCAAATAGCAATTAATGTGAAGCACGATTAGAGACATGGGATCTCTGTATGATAACCCTAAACTCATAGTAGCCGACTTTATATGGATGTTCGAAAATTCTTATTGATTTTGTGGTTATTGGTATTGGCCTCGTGCCCTTGATTTAAAACCCCTCCCAAACGTAAGAAGAATTAAGGCCAGTGCTCCTCATTTACTACAGAAACATCACACTTGTAAGAAAATTAGTGGCTCTCTTTTGTCATGAATAGATCTGGCTAAGAAGTTCATGTTTACACACAGTTATTTATTTACTGAAATCTTTCCAAGTATTTCTTTTCAAAAGACAGCAGTAACTCTTCTGTCTTTTGTGCTTTTGAATATTTTTGCCTAAAGCTCATCTGGTCCTTATTCTTCACCTTTAACAAGTAGGGCTGAGCATTATTCAGTTTTGGACCGAAAACCGAACCGAATCGAACCAAAATAAGAGATTTGGTTCGGTTTGAAAAAAATTGCTTTGATTTCGGTTTTGAAATGTTTTGGATTTTGATTTCAGTTCAAAACCGAATAAGACTTGTACAATTATGCAAATACCTTCGGATATATGCATATTTTGTAATTAAAAATATGTATATTTTAACACAATAATTCTATGTATATGTTTTGAAATCCAACTTTGATAATTTAACAACTAGTACAACTTTGAGTACAACTTTGAGTGCAACTTTAAATTACAACAAATGTGTATAAAAATTATAATTTTGAATAAAATTTAATCACGATTATAACTTTGGACTCGATCCATAAACAATAGAAATAGCTCAACCGAATAAACCGATTCGGTTAGGTTTCGGTTTTGGCTAATTTCGGTTCCGTTTTGGATTTATAGAATTTTGATTTTATTCGGTTTTAACTATTTCGGTTTTGGTTGAAGCCGAATAAATCCGCGCGTAAACACGTTTACTTGTTTTCACTCGTTATAAAGAATCTTGATTTATGCATGGTAAAGAGCCGGCAGACAGAAAGTTTTATTGTTGCATTTATTGTAAAGATTTTTCTTTTGCAATGAGAAGATATGCTTTGTATTTATTTAGTTTCGTATTGTTATGCACTGGCTATCAGCTAAAATGACAATCGTTCAATACTTGAACTAGATACAATCGCGAAGAAGAAGTTGCTTCTTACATGGTGAACGAACGGACGGTGGAGTGTGGACTGAAAAACTTGATGCCTACTTCTACTCTAGAATTTGGCGGAGAGAAAATATGCTTAACATGTTTGATAAAGGAATTGTTGAATACTTGTGACGGACTGTTTGCTCACGTGGCAGTAGTGAGACATTGTTCTCTTCCATAACATATCATGGAGAGAGCAAGCACTGTAACACTACAAGAGCGGTGTGTTCTGCTGTTGCTTTTGGAGGAGAGCAAAATTTTACTGTTGTCACGTGGTAAGACCTGTCCAGTGAATAATTTCTCCTTTGTATTTGTCGTAAAGTTAATTCTATCTAGCTCTGTTTGAAAGGGATTATATGGCAAAGATGGTCAGGTGTGATATTTGTTTTTACTTGACTGGGAGTTATGGTTACTCTTGTAGCCTCTACTGCACCAACTAATGGATTGCTAAGTTCTGCCTAATTGTCGGTCTTAAGACGTTTTAAAGCCATCTTCAATCTGACTTTGCCCTCCGTAGCTAACTCTGCTATAACTCAAATGTATGTATGTTCTTGTTATCAACACAAAGGTAGGGGTGCGCATTATTCGGTTTTAGACCGAAAATCGAACCGGACCGGACCGACTAAGATATTTGTTTCGGTTTTAAAAAAAAATTGGTTCGATTTCGGTTTTGATACCAATAGAGTGGTATCAGAGTTTTGGGTTTAAAGTATCAGGTGTCAGAGTTGACAGTCAAACCAAGAAGACGAGATGGACGTAAAGTCGGTGCACATGGTAAAACTAAACGATTCCAATTACCACTATTGTTCGGAGCAAGATAAAAAATTTGTTGTTCATCAAGAAGCTGCATCTTCCGGTATTGCTTCTAAGAAGTCCAATGATATATTCGACGAGGACTGAAAGTTTGAGCATATACAGGTGTGTGGGTATATGTCACGCCCCAGTCCCAAAATACGTAGGACTAGGACACGTAAGCATGCCAGCCCTCCAATATATGGAAACCAAACCCATACGTACGCTGTAATATGAATATCAAATCCACAAGTGGTATAAATTATCACAAGTCACAGGGTATAATCTAAATATCATCCACGAAAATCAATATAAATAAATAACCAATATCTATGAAACTAGATTTCAATAAGAAGTATCTAAATATGGTAGTTGGGTGGAAACAAATCCACTACCAACTCGAATGTAAGAACAAGTACAATATAAGTACAACACAACAAACACAATATAAGAATATCAACTAAAGACCACGGGGCTCGAAGAGAAGACATCCTCGAAACATATGTAACCATCCGAATCTGCGCTCCTGCGAATACTCAAGAACAGATACACCTAGAAGGGGCAGGTCCTCATAGGGACATAACAAGATACATAAAAGCATGCCAATAAAGTACTGAAATAAATATCCAATGGTCGCCTAACCGTCTAAGTGAATGCAGTTTGAGAACAACTTTCCACCAAGTGGGCTATCTGGTTAAAATGGGATTGGCATGGTTCTCTTGGAGATCCAGGGGCCTACAAAGGCACGTCGTCTTTTGAACGCCGGAGGCCCGTCTGATAATATATAATATATAGTGGTCATCACAACCGCGCATCTCCGACGGAGCGTACGGATTACAAGAAAAAAAGTACAAAGGAGCCCAAATGCCTTACTTGTTGTTCTCCTCACCCCATGCTCTAAGCATGTCATATCCATGACACAATTTGGTTCATAGCCTATTCTTAGTACCCTAGCCCAATCCTGCAACCAAACAAGGACAAGAATTGGGCCACCGTACTACAATAGGCTATGTCCATGGACCTCTAATAACTGCTAAGTCTTCTAGCATACAAAGTTTCTATTAGCAGTTATCCCTAACGTACGGCCCATACGTACAGGAGGCCAGACCTGTCACGCAGTCCGTGATCTATATGAGACTCACATTCGTGTAACAACTGTGTTACGGCCAATGAACCTAATGATGCTACATGATAATATGGTAATCTCATAAACAAGGTCAATGCAAATACATAAATAAAAATATACCGCGACGACACCGTCGCGCGTATTTTATATAACAGTTAAAATATATGAATTAAAGACAGAAAATAAAGATGTATGCAACATATGGAATATAAATAACAGTACAATGGCAAGGTATACTTGCCTGCTCTGAAAAAGGATGAAGTCACAACTCAAGGCGTCGTCCGATCTACCCGTCACATAAATTAAACAAGTTAGCTTACAAAAGTGGGTGAATAGGTTCCTCCATTTTAATTAATTTTTTATTCACAATAAATAACCTAAAATAGTATTTTAATCTTATTATAATCTGATTTTATTGTTAAACCCTAATTTTGGTCCAAAGAAAGTCAACTTTACGGATTGTGATCTATGGTACACAAATCGAGGCAATCCGTTGACCAAAAAGTCAACCAACACAAATCCTGAATTTGTGTGTGGAATCTTATAGATTTCAACGCTACATGAACGCTGGAATCGACAGTTTCATAAAATCATAAGTCGGTAAAGAGTTATGGCCACAAGGGCGCACAAATGACAGTTTTCGGTGGTTTCCTATTTACGTCTACGTTGCACGAATTTTACAGTAGAATAAAATTATATTTTAAATTCTGGAAAAATACTTTTCTTGAATTTTATCATGTCAGCTTTCCGAAACTTCAAACGGTTCGTAATTTCAAATTTGGGATCTCCTAAAATCTCGAAAATACGAAAATGCGTCTGATTTCGGACAGCTGACACTTTCGGAATATTCTGGAAAAATAGGTTCTGAAATTACTGAAATAATTTATATATTCAGAACACTAACCTTGATATGATTCTAACAAAAAAACTGAAGCGCGTTTGGAGTCCGTAGCTAGGAGATATCGTCTTTTTAAGTCGTCATAACTACTAGAAAATGAGGCTGAATTTATGACGAATTTTGACGAAAAAGAGAGGAGTTTGGGGATAAAAAAATATAAAAGATGAGTTTATTCCATAAGTCTAATAGGTATTTATAATGGTGAAGATTGTTTAATTGAATAAGACTAGGATTGGCTAATTTGGATATGATTATGATCAGTTTAAATAAGGATAGGATATTCATGAAGTTGTTTTCCTAATAGGCTCAGGATTTGAATTAATTTAAAATAGAGTTTGAGTTCAATTCAATAATTTATAATCTTAAATAGAATTAAAGATAATACAAATAATTTATATATAATCTTATTAATATCTATTAACACTAAATTAGCATCTATCTAATATTAAGACTTTATATATCCAAATAAATCCTCAATGATTCCAAAAATCTAAATAAATTTCTTAAAATTCTAAATAAATTACAGAAATATATAATTAAATATTTTAACCTAAAATAAATATTTGGTAGGAACAATATGCAAGTATGGTCTCATAGTAAATCATGGAAGTTCTAGAAATTTAGGTTCCCTATGTTTTAATTACATCAAAATTCTAGAAAAATCTTCAAAAATCTAAAATAGCCTAAAAATGATTCTAAATAAATATTTATATAAGTAAATATACTAAAAAAAATATTTTATAATTAACTAAGAGAATACTCTAAAAAATTCAACATTTATAATAAATATAATAATATAAAATATACACAAAATACCTATTTTGGGTGAGGGGATTTACAATCTACCCAACTTAAAACAATTTTGTCCTCGAAATTAAAATAAGGCATAATTTGTTAAATATTTCACATTCGTACATAAGGCACGTCAATCGCAATATCTTCTAAAAATTTAAATAACAAAATCTATTCAAATCTATCGCGATCACTTCAAAATTAAGATAATCACTGTTCAAATCAAAATTCAACATATTGTAATCTCTTCTCACTTTTCCAAATCAGCAATATCCAAATTTAAATTGAATCCATATAACATCTTCAAGATTTAAATAATTTCATATCAAATTTTACATCACGATCTCCAACTATCATAATCTCCTCTAGAAAATAATTATAATCAAACATTATTCCTATTTTCAACTTATGAATTTTGTACTCTTCAAATTTTTAAATTCAATTTCCATCATCAACATTTCAAATAGGTGATCCAACAATCAAATTTAACTTTTAATTCAAATCATCAAATTATAAAATTTTGAATTTAATTCACCAATTGTTCAAGTCTAAAATTCTATATTTATCCTCAAAATTTAAATCAATAATTCAACCTTCAATATTCAAAATTTAAATCATGTGCTCAAAGTATAAATATTTGGTTTGCAATATCAAGATTTCATAATTCATTAAATCTTCATTATCTTAATTATTCCTCTAAATAATTTTCAAATTTTAAAATGACTTATATCTCTCAATCTAATCCTACTTGATCACAATCTAAAAAATATTTACCTCAAGTTGATAATGCGACTTCTACCCAACTTAGAATTTATCCATCTATCACATAAGGTTATACATTTAAGAAAAATAATCCTCAATTTATTTACTCATGTTATTCCATCCTCAAAACTTTAACACCAATTATATCATCTATGATATGCCCTTAATCAATTATAAAAGATAGTCACCAAATAATGCGATTGGCCTATAGGGTATATCTAGTACTATCTGTATATTAAACTTATACCAAGCACGAGGTTTCGTCTGTCCGAAGTAAGAAAAGACGGAAAACAATAATGAAGAGTTCAAGGGAGAGGTAATAGAATACAAGTATGGGGATCAAGGCGTTTAAAGAACTCAATGGGAATTATCAAGGCAGTTGTGGATTAAAATCCAATTTTGGTAAATTTCCTATTCACATGCTCACATCAGTACAGTTATGTACTTGATATGATATGCTCTGACATGTCTAAGGACAAGTATATTCGTCTACTAGTTAACTATATATCTCAATCCACGTAAAATAGTTATGCGAAGGGCGAACCAAGCGCACTATGGTTGATCAGACCGTAATGCATTGATTCTGAAATGTATTAGTGTATGCATCCAATAATACATATATTGTGAACAAGCTTGATAAAAGAATAAGCTCGCAAAACTAGACTATAATAGCGGCATAAGTCAAGGTAGTACATAAAATATAAATACGCTGGATCATGATGAAAGAAGGTACATAATAATTCAAGTTCACAAAAAGATAAGACTCTATAATCTCTACAGTTGTCATACTAATTCCTTGTCTAAGTCAATAGTCGACAAAGTAGGGGTATAGCCTCTAAGTTCTACAGTCTGAAAAAATACTGTCGTCTTATGCTCGCATACAGGTAATGTCGTTCAGTTACACTTCAATAATAGGTCAAAAGACTATATGATACTAGGTTGTGAGGTATACTACCCAACTTATAATAATAAACTTGTATTGTAATCGCCTTAAGGATACCGTAGAGACTCTTGTTAAGGTCTACGAGAAGGGGTCTTGGTACTTATTAGGGTATCCTCTTATATTACATAGGTCATGGTCGTCTTAAGTCTTAGTCATAGTGCTTATAGAACAAGTGTCAATAGTAAGGATAGAAGAGTTACTGGCCGTCAAGGGAAAAGGGATCTAACTTGTATCGAGGTAGGGGTACAAATTACGTGATCTACAACTAGGGATAATCATCACAATCTAATTGAATAACTCAACTATCAGGTTCTAACTACAAGGTACACAATTCAAAATTCAAGATTACAACTATAACTTTAGCAACTATATATCCTATCATAGGATATAATCACTTGGTCTATAATTAGAGGTGTCAGGTGGCACGAGTTGAAAGATGGAGAAAAGAAGAACATAATTTAGTCGTCGTGCAATTTGCGAACGCTAAGGTCGCAGAAGAACAAGATATGAAATTAAAATAGAAAGACTCTAGATAAGATCATGATTTTCTAAGGGAAAGTGGTATGCTAGTTGCTATGTTCGAGGTATGATCAAGGAAAAGTGTTAATTACATTCCTCTAGGCTTCCTAAGATGTTGTGTACTTAATAATAAGACAATGATCTAAGTTTATAGCTCTCCTATACTATCTAACTATGAAGGTTAGGTTCAGTCCTAATTTTAAATTTTGGTTTTCTATTGGTTCCTCAATACTAGGGTCAAACATTATGGTAAAACCTTTAACTAACTCTAGTAGTGTCTATACTACTCTTAAGTCCTCATAATACATTAAGGGGTAATGGTAAAGCAATCTATAGATAAGGAATTCTAGGATTCACTAGATATTCTAAACTTAGTGGTGTGTCAACACTCTAGTTGTATTCTTAATAGGAAGGTTACCCTACTTATTATCCTAACAACATGGACTCCTATATTCTAGGAGGGGGCTATACTCAAAGAATTATGAGGAAAGTACAGGAATCAAGAAGGATGCAATTGTTCGAATAGAATGGACTGGAAGGAGAGCGAATCATAGTTAATTGTGGATAAGATCCTATACTTTATTCCTAGGTGCAGGCTTGTTCGATACAGTAATGTAACCGAGGCAATATGCTCTCGACCTGCATGGGCCACCACTAAAATATGTCACGCCCCAATCCCAAAATACGTAGGACTAGGACACGTAAGCATGCCAGCCGCATGGATATGGCAACTCCAATATATGGAAACCAAATCCATACGTACGCTGTAATATGAATATCAAATCCACAAGTGGTATAAATCTATCACAAGTCACAGGGTATAATATTAATCTCATCCATAAAAATCAATATAAATAAATAACCAATATCTATGAAACTAGATTTCAATAAGAAGTATCTAAAGATGGTAGTTGTGTGGAAACAAATCCACTACCAACTCGAATGTAAGAACAAGTACAATATAAGTACAACACAATAAATACAACATAAGAATATCAACTAAAGACCACGGGGCTCGAAGAGAAGACATCCTCGAAACATATGTAATCATCCGAATCTGCGCTCCTGTGAATACTCAAGAACAAATACACCTGGAAGGGCCAGGTCCTCAGAGGGACATAACAAGCTACATAAAAGCATGCCAATAAAGTACTGAAATAAATATCCAATGGTTGCCTAACCGTCTAAGTGAATGCAGTTTGAGAATAACTTTCCACCAAGTGGGCTATCTGGTGTCACGCCCCAGTCCTAAAATACCGAGGGACTGGACACGTGGCAATGGCCAGCAGTACGCACCGATGGACAAACCCAATTTAATGGATCCATCGGGGCATACTTGAGCTGTATACAACAATAAGTAGGTCCAACGATACAAGTCACAGACTATTCTAATATCATCCACAACAGATAATTACAGATTAAATGCCAGAATAAATGCAAATAAATATAAACTAACTGATCTCAACATAAGTATCTCGGGGAACAACCCAAGACTAAGTCTGATACATCAAAGCAAAAAGACATGAATTAAAGTATCTGGAAATGGAAATAACTGATTATGTAAAGCCAGTACTCAGGAGAAGTCCTCTGGCACGATCTCGTCCTCAGGTACTGGTACTGGTACTGGTACTGTTCCGTGAAGTGCTCCTGTTCCGTATACCTCTGGATAATCCTCGTCTGCTAATCCTGGGGACATAATCCGGATCCAGGTCCTCAGGGGACATAGCAAGGTACAAGAAAGCTCAAGCCATAATAATGCAGTGCAAGAAATAAATGAAACAATAAGGTAGACTATATAATCATCTAAGTGATATGCAAGTTGAGAGCATCACTAGAACTCAGGCTGATACCACTACGAGCTCTGTGTCGGAGAGCTGGTAGCGGAGTCTACTATATGTTTTACTATGTGTTTACTATGGATTATATATATATATATATGAAATCAGCCTGTAGCCTGTGTGTCTCTCCCCATCCAATGTAATCACACGTCTCATATCCATGACACGCAGGATCAATACTAATGCAGCAAGTCATATAATGTCTAGGAATATAATATCTATGTCATAAACCTGTATCCTATACAGAATCACCACGAATATCTCAAGACGATTCTGTCTCATGAATAGTGTCAAGTGTCCTGGGTTATGATGTACTTGATTAGACAAGTACGAGAAGTATAGGATCTCGGTATCCATGTCTAGATGATGTTACACAACTCCGCGTACGGGGTTGGCACCCGACTTTTAATCGGACGCTAAGTAAGTCATACGGTCCTAGGTCAAGCATGCACAACAATATAAATGAATCAAGAAAAATATGTAACAAGACTGCAAAGTTGGCAAGGTACACTTGCCCACTGATGTATAAAGAAGTCAAGGAAAATAAGTAGCAAGCTGCAGGGTTTGGCAAGGTACACTTGCCCACTGATGTATAAAGAAGTCAAGAAAAATAAGTAGCAAGCTGCAGGGTTTGGCAAGGTATACTTGCCAACTGATGTATAAAGAAGTCAAGGAAAATAAGTAGCAAGCTGCAGGGTTAAGGTACACTTGCATATGGTTCTGGCTCCAACTGTAAAATCTCCAGGAACGTCTCCGGATGCTGAAATAAATATTACCATCAGGTTCAGAAAATATAAAATAGCTAGAAATACCTGTCCTTGAGTCCAATTTGGAGACAAGGACAAAAATAATAATTTTGGGTCAAAACGGAGTCCACATGTGGGCCCGCTTTGCACCGAAAAACGTATCAGGGACAAAGGTCTCCAAATTCGTCCAACTTAGTGTCAACAAGTCAGGAACGATGATACGAATCCAACGGAACTTCCAGAATTGGATTCCGATGAGCCGGTCACAAAATTGCCCGACAAGTGGAGCCTGTGGGGCCCACGACACGCGATTTCGTCAACATTCTCAGAATCGAACCAAACTTGGGTCACAGGACCAGCGTATTGCTACGAGTCCGATGGCGCAAGTTTCGTTTCAATCCGACGTGTGTACACAAAGTTAGGATGCGTTCCAGAACTGACGGATACGGGACGGTGTCCGCGGATACGCGTTGATTCCGGTGTGCACGCACACCCGAATCGACTTCTGCAAAATTTCACACGTCCGTATCAACGGCGCGCACGTATCGGTGAAGACCGCGCGCGACCAAGTCGTCCCGTTTGGCGGGGCGTACCCAGTTCTGGGGTGAATCAAGACGTTATTTTTCCTGTTTTTGGATCGTGGTTCACGATCGCCACAGGACGCGATGCACCGAGCGGGTTACACGGGCACCGAGAGGGTCACGCAGGGTTCGCGATACAACAGACGGAATCAAAAACAGAGCTACGAGGAGAAAGATACAGGTACCTGAACAGGGCTCGAGAAACCAAAGTTTTTCGTGTCCGACACGACTCGGCGTGTCCGGATCCGAATCCTAGGGTTAGGGTTTGGGAAACTCAGGTGACCGGAGGCGGGCCGGAGGGGGCCGGGGGCAGCGGGACGGCGCTGGTCGGCGTGGCGCGGGGAGCGACGGAGGAAGCGGGCGGCGCGGGGGACGCTGGGAGAGGGAAAGGGTCTGCGGGTTCGGTCGGGTGGGTCGCGGGTTGGGCAGACCCGGCCCGACCCGCTAGGGGCAGTCCGGTTTGGTTCGTTTGGACCGGGTTCAGGCCGGTTCAGCCCGGTTTGAACCCGGTTCAAACCGGTTTATTTTAATTTTTAAATATAATAGTTTTTGGGCTTTTTTAAAAATGTTTTCGGGGTCCAATAAATTCCAAAAAAATTATCCTAAGTCCGATATTTCATTTTACACCCAAAAATATTATTTTCATAATATTTTAATATATTTTAAACACATTTAATTTATTTAATGCCAAAAATACCTTGTTTTTAATTAGCAAAAATTCTCAAAAAATCCTAGAAAATTCTAAAAAATCCAGTTTTTGAAAATCTTAAAAAAGCAGGGGGTTTACATCTAGCAAAAATATGATTGGCATTGTTCTCTTGGAGATCCAGGGGCCTACAAAGGCACGTCATCTTTTGAACGCAGGAGGCCCTCCTGATAATATATAATATATATAGTGGTTATCACGACCGCGTATCTCCGGCAGAGTGTACGGGTTACAAGGGAAAAAGTGCAAAGGAGCCCAAATGCCTTACTTGTTGTTCTCTCCACCCCATGCTCTAAGCATGTCACATCCATGACACAATTTGGTTCATAGCCTATTCTTAGTACCCTAGCCCAATCCTGCAACCAAACAAGGACAAGAATTGGGCCACCGTACTACAATAGACTATGTCCATGGACCTCTAATAACTGCTAAGTCTTCTAGCATACAAAATTTTTATTAGCAGTTTTCCCTAACGCACGGCCCATACGTACAGGAGGCCAGACCTGTCATGCAGTCCGTGATCTATATGAGAATCACACTCGTGTAACAACTGTGTCACGACCAATGAACCTAATGATGCTACATGATAATGGGGTAGTCTCATAAACAAGGTCAATGCAAATAAATAAATAAAAATATACCGCGACGACACCGTCGCGCGTATTTTATATAACAGTTAAAATATATGAACTAAAGACAGAAAATAAAGATGCATGCAACATATGGAATATAAATAACAGTACAATGGCAAGGTATACTTGCCTGCTCTGAAAAAGGATGAAGTCACAACTCAAGGCGTTGTCCGATCTACCCGTCACATAAATTAAACAAGTTAGGTTACAAAATTGGGTGAATAGGTTCCTCCATTTTAATTAATTTTTTATTCTGAATAAATAATCCAAAATAGTATTTTAATCTTATTATAATCTTATTTTATTGTTAAACCCTAATTTTGGTCCAAAGAAAGTCAACTTTACGGATTGTGATCCATGGTACGCAAATCGAGGCAATCCGTTGACCAAAGAGTCAACCAATTCAAATCCTGAATTTGTGTGTAGAATCCTATAGATTTCTACGCTACATGAATGCTGGAATCGACAGTTTCATAAAATCATAAGTCGGTAAAGAGTTATGGCCACAAGGGCGCACAGATGACAGTTTTCGGTGATTTCTTATTTACGTCTACGTTGCATGAATTTTACAGTAGAATAAAATTATATTTTAAATTCTGGAAAAATACTTTTCTTTAATTTCATCATGTCAGCTTTCCAAAACTTTAAACGGTTCGTAATTCCGAATTCAAGATCTCCCAAAATCTCGAAAATACGAAAACGAGTCTGATTTCGGACAGCTAGCACTTTCGGAATATTCTGGAAAAATAGGTTCTGAAATTACTAAAATAATTTATATATTCATAAAACTAACCTTGATATGATTCTAACAAAAAAATTGGAGCGCGTTTGGAGTCCGGAGCTAGGAGATATCGTCTTTTTAAGTCGTCATAACTACTAGAAAATGAGGCTGAATTTATGACGAATTTTGACTATTTTTGGACGAAAAAGAGAGGAGTTTGGGGATAAAAAAATATGAAAAATGAGTTTATTCCATAAGTCTAATAGGTATTTATAATGGTAAAAATTGTTTAATTGAATAAGACTAGGATTGGCTAATTTGGATATGATTAGGATCAGTTTAAATAAGGATAGGATATTCATGAAGTTGTTTTCCTAGTAGGCTCAGGATTTGAATTAATTTAAAATAGATTTTGAGTTCATCTCAATAATTTATAATCTTAAATAGAATTAAAGATAATACAAATAATTTATATATAATTTTATTAATATCTATTAACACTAAATTAGCATCTATCTAATATTAAGACTTTATATATCCAAATAAATCCTCAATGATTCCAAAAATCTAAATAAATTTCTTAAAATTCTAAATAAATTACAGAAATATATAATTAAATATTTTAATCTAAAATAAATATTTGGTAGGAACAATATGCAAGTATGGTCTCATAGTAAATCATGAAAGTCCTAAAAATTTAGGTTCCCTATGTTTTAATTACCTCAAAATTCTAGAAAAATCTCCAAAAATCTAAAATAGCCTAATTATGATTCTAAATAAATATTTATATAAGTAAATATACTAAAAAAAAAATTTCTAATTAACTAAGAGAATACTCTAAAAAATTCAACATCTATAATAAATATAATAATATAAAATATACACAAAATACCTATTTTTGGTGAGGGGGTTTACAGTATATCAGACAGTTCATGGACGAGAACATATACAATCACGTTGCCAATATAGAACATGCACAAACACTTTGGGAGAAGCTAGAATCCTTTTATGCAAAAAAGATCAAGATAAACAAGTTGTTCCTCATCTGAATGATGATGGATATGAGGTACAAGGATTGTACGTCTATTACGGATCACCTGAGTGAGTGTCAGGGCGTGGTTGATCAGTTATCATCTATAGGGGTAAAGTTCGATGACGAAGTTCAGGGGTTGTGGTTGCTTTGTATGTAGCCAGACTCGTCAGAAATCGTATGAGTGTCCATGATTGCTTCTGCTCTAGAAGGCGTGGTTAGTCTGGAGTTTGCCAAGAGCGGGGTGTTGAATGAAGAGATGCGCAAGAAATCACAAGACACCTCATCTTTATCTCATTCAGAGATATTTGTTTCAGAGAGCCACAAAAGGAGTAAAAGCAAAGGTTCGGACAGTGGCAGAGACAAGAGCAGAGGTATATCCAAGGGTCGGTACAAGGACTTCGAGTGCTACCATTATGGCAAGAAGGGTCACATCAAACGAAACTGTTTTGTTTGGTAGACAAAGAAGAAGGACAACAAGGGGAAGCAGAGTGAGAACACAACAGCGGTCGCCTCGGCACATGGAGGCGATGTGATTATTGTAGGTGATGAGGTAGTTATGAACCTTGCCTACGATTGACACACCCTGATTCCGCAAAAATGCTATTCGTCCCCCGGGCGTGATGCCGTAGGAGCGTAAGGCACTCCCGCACAAGGCCTATCATAATGATATATATAGAACACATTCAACAGACTGTGGAAGCTAAAGAACACGCGTTGAAATGAAGAAAAGTTCTCTTTATTGATAATGTACATCTTTGTTAAAAACTATTGACTCAAAAGTAAAGGGGTACCGCGCGGGCTTACAAGATGGACGCAAAATGAGATAGTTGTTCCATACATTACATCACATACTAGAACTTCAAAAGATAATAGACACCTTCGGGTGAATCTATCACCTTTCCTCGGAGTTGCATAAGATGTGTGCACCAGCTCCGGATGATTTGTATAAGCTTCAAAAGACACGAACAGAATGCGCCGAGTAATGGACTAGTTGGGGGAAGAAGCTTCAACTCCTCGCCACGTTGCCTCCTCTCGGGGAATCTGCTGCAACGAAGGTCAGTACTTTAAAAAGTACCGGTGGGGGCGAGCTAACCCAATTAACCAAATCGACACAGTATTTATGTGGAGCATACAAATTATTATTGTGGTCTATCTATCTTGCCTTAGTCCAAGTTACAACATACAATAGGATTTGAAATAACTGAAATAAACATACCACCGTTCGGTGACTTTTATCCGTTCGTCTGAACCACCTGCACAAAACTTACTATGTTCTTCCCTGCCACGAAGACATAGTTAGCTTGCACAGTTTAAATATACACACATATGGGGGTCACTAGCATAGCCATACAGGACGAGTTATAGTTAAGGTAGACGGTAATCCTTGCAATCGCGAGCAGATAGCTTCGTTGCAAGTCCCAAACTCACCCGTGCTAGGCCATTAGCACGACTATATTAACGTTCCGCCTAGGACGAATCGGTTCTGGTGCCCCAGAGACCGTTAGCAGGAACCCAATACCTTATACACAAGTTGTTCGTGACCATGCATCATCTCAAACTAAATTATCAAACCAAGCATTTTGAGAAAACAAGCATGAAGTATAAGATTTCAGAAGAATTCCATAACATAACCCACATGCTCAAGTTATCACATTTCAAGTTATGCATTACTCATTGCACAATTATAAATGAATGAATTCTAGCTACAATTGTAACATAAAATAGATACATGCATAGCGGACAAGCACGCAACAATATGATCGTACGGTGATTTTTGTGTCACAAGCATCTGTAACACCCTGTTTTTTTTTAATTTTTTAAAAAATAAATTTTCTGGATTTTTTGGTAATTTTAATTAATTATTAAAAATGTCCTTCATGGATTAATATTTTTATGGATTAAATTAATTATTAAAATATTACAAAAATTATATTTTTGGGTGTATTATTAATTATTGGATGTGTAATTTTTCTGGAATTTATTGGGCTCAAAAACTATTCTTAAATAGCTAAAAACCCTTGGTTTAATTAAACTGGGTTAAACCGGGTTAAACCGGACCTAATTGAACCGAACCGAACCGGGCTAAACCCTACTGAACCGGACCCTAACCTAACGGGTCGGGTCCTACCCAACCTGACCCGCGGACCCGCAGACCCGACTCGCCAGTAACCCACCCAATTCCCCACGACCCCCGCTCCCCCGCGATTCTCGGCCGACGCCCCGCCCTCCACGGACGGCCACCCCCACGACCCCGCGACCCCGGCGACCCACTCCCGGCAACCGCCGCCACGATTTTCCCCTCCCGCTCGACTCTCCCCTATAAAGCCCACCGCCATCATTAAGCCTATCCCCACCAGCACTACCGCCACCGATATCACTCCAGTCGCCGTCTCCGGCCGACGAGCTCCCCCGACGACGGCGACGACTTCTCCCTTAATCGTGACCCCATCGACGACCCGCCCCGACCTCAGCAGCCGCAACAGTGCCGCCACCCGCCATCGATCGGCCGCCGCGTCGCCCGCGTACACGAAGAATAGACGTTTCCGGCGTCCTGCTCAAGTGAGAATTTCTCTCTCCTCGCTGCATCGTTTTCCGAACGGACTGTTGTGTCATATTCATTGTGTGACCCTCTCAAAACCCGTGCAATTCGTTCGGGGTATCGCGTCTTGTGTCGGTCGTAAACCGCGACGCAAAAATAGGAAAATATTTCCTAATTTCTGAAAATTCAGAAATTGACCCGAACTCCCCAGTTTACGACCGTTTTACGACCAACCTGCTTAATATTTTCAAAATCTACCTGAACAATAATTTAGACCTTATAACCGAGATTGAAACCCTGTAATTAGTTTAATTTATGGTATTGTAGATTATGTTTTATTCGAGGTAAAAATGACCAAAATATTGGTTATTTTAAAACCCTGATTTTCTCGGAACTGGGTGCGCCCCGCTAAACGAGGCAACTTGGTCATGTGCAAACTTCACCGAAAGGTGCGCACTGTTAATACGGACGTGTAGGATTTCGTGAAAGTTGATTTGGATGTGCGTGCACACCGGAATCAACGCGTATCCGTCGACAACGCCCCGTATCGGCCATGTTCTGAAACTCGTTGTAACTTCGTGTGTGCTCGTAGTTTCGAAACAAAACTTACGCCATCGGACTCATAGCGATACGCTGGTCCCGTGACCCAACTTTGGTTCGATTCTGAGAACGTTGACAAAATCCCGTATCGTAGGCCCCACGTCTCCACTTGACGGACAATTTTGTGATCGGCTCATCGAAATTCAGTTCTGGACATTCTGTTGGGTTCGTATCTTCGTTCTGGACTTGTAGACACTAATTTTGACTAATTTGGAGAATATTATCTCTGGCACATTTTTCGGTACGAAGTGGGCCACATGTGGACCCCACTTTGACGAAAAACTATCAATTTTGCCCCTATGTCCAAATTGGACTTATGGACAGGCAATTCTAGTTATTCGATATCTTCTGAATATGATGGTAATATTTATTTCAGCAACCGGAGGAGTACCTGAAGATCCCACTGTAATCGAAGCAACTGTTGGAAACTAAACCCCATGCAAGTATACCTTGCCATACTTGCAGTAAATTGTTTCATATTATTCTCTTGATCTATTTCTGTGATATATATGTTCAACCTAAGACCGTGTGAAATTACTTAACGTTTGAACAAGATTCGGGTGTCAACACCGTACGTGGAGTTGTGTAACGTCACCTAGACATGGATATCGAGAAACTATATATTTTCGTGCTTACATTATCAAGTACGTCATACCATAGGACACTTGACACTATTCATGAGACAGAATCTTCCTGAGATATTCATGGTGATTCTGTATAGGCTATAGGATTCGTGACATAGATATTACATATGCATAGCTATCATTATGACTTGCTGCATCAGTTAGAGGTCTTGATCTTGCGTGACATAGACATGAGACGTCGTGGACATGAGACGTGTGATTACATTGGGTGGGGAGAGACACACAGGCTACAGGTTGATTATATTATTACGGTGCCGTAGCCACGCCGAGCTAGGCTCCTACATGATATTATTGCTACCGGCTCCCCGATACAGAGCTTGTAGTGGTCTCAGCCTGAGTACTAGTGATGCTCTCACTTGTATATCACATAGCTGGTTACATAGTTGCCCTATTGATACATTTTATATACTGTATTTATTTGGCTTGAGTTATTCTTGTACCTTGCTATGTCCCCTGAGGACCTGGATCCGGATTATGTCCCCAGTTGCAGCAGAGGAGATCTATCCCGAGGTATACGGGACAGGAGCAGAAGCAGAAGCAGAAGCAGGAGTAGTACCGTTACCAGAGGACGAGGTGATGGCCGAGGATTTCTCCTGAGTATCTGCTTTATCTATACTCAGTCTTTGCTATTGTTAGACTCTTTTATTTTATGTCTATTAAAATGTTGTATCAAACACATTATCGGGTTGTTCCCCGATATATTTTATTTTAGACTTGATGTTGGTTTATATGTTGTTATTTTGATATTGATTTATCTGTTATGGATAAGATTAGTTTTATTCATTTGACATATATCGTAGACCACTGTATTGTTGTTTTACAGCTTAAGTACACTCTAATGGGTCCATTAAATTAGATTTGCCCATTGGTGTGTGCTGCTGGCCATTGTCACGTGTCTAGTCCCTCGGTATTTTGGGATTGGGGTGGGACATGGTTTTTATAGTGGCCCATGCAGGTCTACGACTAAATTGTTTTGGTTTCAACTAAGGGACCGAGCAAGCCTGCGATAAGGATAGGATAAGTTATAGGATCTCATCCACTTGCTTGAATCGTTCTTGATTTCTATATCGGATTTGAATTAGTTTTTTGACTTGCATCATGCCTTGATTCCTCTGTGCGCCTCTTATAGTTAATTTTGGATACAGAGTAATGGATCCACCAGCAAGAGATGAGACTCCTGCAGGAACACCACAAGGTGTTGTGGTTACCCACGAAGAAGAAATGACACCAGTGGGTGGAGGTAAAACAACACAACAAAGCAGTCAAGCAAATCAACATGCTTCTAGATTTCGGCGAGATGACATTCCACCTCCGCCACAGTTTACTCCACCAATGCCCGTATTCCCACAAGGGCAAGCTATGGATGGTCAGCAAATGTTCCAAATATTTTGCGCAATGATGCAAGCTCAATAGCAGATTCATCAAGAGGCTCAGCGTTACGAGGCAGAGAATCTGAGAAATAGCATAGTGACTGCACTGGAGCAGGCGAACCTACCATCTCGACGGTCATCGACGGGCTCTATCACCGATTTTTGCCAACTGAAGCCCCGCACCTTTTCAGGTAAGGAGGAGCCCACTGAAGTTCATGAGTGGCTCACAAACACTCAAAATCAATTGGAAGCAGCTGAGCTTCTAATGGAGCGTTGGATGACTGTCGTCCGGATGCAGTTGACGGACAATGCACATCACTGGTGGCTATCTGAGGAGACACGGTTCGGACCAGACCGAGTCACTTGGGAGGAGTTCTCTAGACTCTTTCAGGAGATGTACATTCCATCTATTGCTCGATCAGAACTTCGGGACAAGTTCAATCGCCTTACTCAAGATAATATGACAGTGGAAGAATACAATGCGGAGTTCATCCGTCTGAGTCGCTTCGCCCCTTCCCTGATTCCGACAGAAGAAGAGAAGGCTGAAAAGTTCTTCGACAGACTAAACTTTGAGCTACAGAGACTGATTGGCTCTGTTGTACCTACTTCTTACTCGGACGTCCTTGCTGCAGCACGACGCATGGAGCGCGTCACCAGGAGAGAGTCCAGCCTGAAGCGGCCTTTCACATCAGCACCAGCCAGAGCACCACAGGAAGAATCTACAAAAAGATCTCACATGCACCAACCACCCAGAGCATCTCCGCAGGCACTGCCTATCTGTCAATATTGTGGCAAGCGAGGCCATATTGAGAACGAGTGCAGACACAAAATGAGATTATGTTTAATTTGCAGAACCAACCAACATTTAGCGCAGGAATGCCCTGAGCGTCGAGAGAAAGCAACAATGGTAAACCGACAAGCTTTACCAGCACCGAGGCCAGCCTATCCAGCATTGAAAGCACCACAGACGGGAGTTGAAGGAGTCATCCCACCATCTCCAGGAGGGCATCAGCCAAGGCCACCTTTGGCAACCCAGGCAGCACTTTTTCAGCAAGCTCAGCAATAGCAACGGACACCGCCACAAGGACGCGGACAAGCTTTTGCGATGACAATGGCGGACACACAGACTCGAGGATAAGCGAATACGTGTAAGATTTAAGCTATATATTCCTAGTAATGCTTTAGTACGTGCTTGTTAGTTCATGTCTTTAACCTTGAACCTAGTATTTTGAACTTGTTAGTAATTGATACATAAGTTTCTCATAAGTTGTAATTGATCCTTGCTCTAACCAGATTCCATTACTCTTAAATTTCTTCTTTCTCAATGCCTAGGGAAAAGTTTTTCTTTCCTATGTGTTCTGCTTAACCCTCACCCTCGATCTTTCCTTGTTCATGATTCCTTATTCCTTGTGTCGTGCTTCAACCAATATGTCTTGCAACCGCGTCATCTCTGCTATCGGTTATTTTCTTAATTGCGAGGACGCAATTCTTTTAAGGTGGGTAGATTGTAGCACCCTATTTTATTTAAATTTTTTAAAAAATGAATTTTTTGGAATTTTCGGTAATTTTTAATTAATTATTAAAAATGTCCTTTATGGATTAAATTAATTATTAAAATATTACAAAAATTATATTTTTGGGTGTATTATTAATTATTGGATGTTGTGTAATTTTTTTGGAATTTATTGGGCTCAAAAACTATTCTTAAATAGCTGAAAACCCTTGGTTTAATTAAACCAGGTTAAACCGAACCTAATTGAACCGAACCGAACCGGGCTAAACCCTACTGAACCGGACCCTAACCTAACGGGTCGGGTCCTACCCAACCCGACCCGTGGACCCGCAGAACCGACCTGCCAGTAACCCTCCCCATTCCCCACGACCCTCGCTCCCCCGCGATTCCCGACCGACGCCCCGCCCTCCGCGGCCGGCCACCCACACGACCCTGCGACCCCCGACGACTGTCACGCCCTGATTCCGTGGAATCGATAGTCGTCCCCTGGGTGTGACCGCCGTGCGGGCCTAGGTTGCGCACCGCACAAGGCTAAGTATTAAATTTTGCATAGCGAGCACATATTCAGAGTACGCAGATAAATCGAAACACAGATTGAGGCATGGAAAAGTTCTCTTTTATTGATAGTATGAACATCTGTTATAAACTCTTAAACTGATTCATAAGGTTGCCTTTATGGGCTTACAAAAGTATTGACACGAAATGAGATAGCAGTCCTGTACATTACATCCCTTACTAAACTCAAAATATAAGACCTCTGGTTGGAATGACGGCCTTCCCACGAAGCTGCATATTTGCTTGGTTGCTAGCTTCTATCTTCAAAATACTTCAAAAGGTAGCACGGGTCAAGGCGTGCCTACAGCTAGACTAGAGTGGGGGATTGACTTCTGCTTCTCTCTCGATTCTCCTTAGCGCGGGGAACCTGTTTCAACGAGGGTCAATACATCGAAACGTACTGGTGAAGGCAAGCTAACCCAACTATACCAATCAACACGTTATTTAGATGAAGCATGCATATTTATTTGTGGTCTTGCTATCTTGCCTTAGTTTATTTTACAGCAAGCAATGGATATAGAAATCGATGAAATAACCTGCCACCGCTCGGTGACATTTACCTGCCCGTCTGAACCACCTGTACAATACTTACCATACCTTCCCTGCCAAGAAGACACAAGTTAGTTGCAACAGGTTTAAATAAATGAGGGGATCACTGGCACGTTGCCATATGGACGGGCTAGTCTCGGGACGGTATGACATGCGGCGCAGAGGACATGAGGCGCCACAAGCCACTCCATCCGAAGTAGGCAACTATTATGAGTTTCCTCCGGATCGGATCGGTGCCAGTGCCCCAGCGACCGTCCGCAGGAACTATGACCTTGTGCACAAGTTGTCCGTGATGAACGTAGTACACTAAGTTAGCATTTGAGGCAAATCAGGAAAATATCAGGCGCAAGGCAATAACAGGGCAAGATCTACTTTTGCATAGTCTTCATGTTCAGTTTATTGCATTCAAGATGAGTTATATACATAGCACAAATTAAGAAATATATATATTCTAACTCGTATTCATGCATATGAATGAACATTCCAACGAACAAGCATGTAAATGAGTAACCGTTCACAAGTTTTATTGACAAGCATAATATTTCAAGTCTATTCCCTTTAATCTTGAAGTCTTTTAGTTATTACTTGGTATCGTTTGATCGGGGCAAGCAAGAACACTAGATTTTTGATATGAAGACAGGAAGAAGGGCTAGCTAATTGGGATGGTAGCCACTCACTTAGTATTATTGGAAGGAAGAAGGAAAGAGGTGCTTCAGGAGTCCGTCCGAGCGGTACCTACTGCTGGTTCACCTGCATTGCCATGAACAACTGATCAATACCTCTTTCGCTCTTTCCATTATCGGAATTGAAGTGCAATTCAATGAACGAAAACAATAAAATCTATCGAAATCGTTCAAGAAAACTCAAGAAAATCCGAAAACCAACTCAAGGCACGAAAGCAACAAGTGACAGCGAAAATTAGGCAACAAAAGATGCAGCGGAGAGGTCCCTCCTGACTCTGCCGCCAAGTCGATCCCGGAGGCACGGTCCACTGAATATGGGAATCAATTCCGAAGAAGAAAATCCATAAAGAGGATGGATTCTTATTTCAATCTATTCCGATCGAACGATACCGTCTTGTATTTCTTAGTCGCGCTCCCCGAATAGGGGAAACGGGGCACAACATCCTACCCAACTAATTGGAAGTTTTGTCCCAAAACTTAGGAATAGAACCTACCACTAGGAAACAATGAGGGGAACCTTTCCCTTATCTCGGATTCAAGTTCCCAAGTAGATTCTTTGACAAAGTGATTTCGCCAAAGCACGCGCACGAGAGGAACCGAACGACTCCGAAGCAGCTTTTTCTTTCTATCGAAAATTTGCACAGGTTGTTCTACATACGTCAAGTTGGCCTGAAGGTTCAGTTGTTCAAGGTCTACCACGTGGCTCGGGTCGTACACATATTTCCTAAGTTGAGAAATATGGAAAATATCGTGTACATCGGATAGGGATGGTGGTAGGATAATCTGATATGCAACTGAGGCAACCCGCTTTAGTATTTCGAACGGACCGACAAATCTCGGACTTAGCTTCCCCTTTGCTCCGAATCTGGCGACTCCTCGCATAGGCGAGACTTTGAGAAATACCCGGTCGCCTTCTAGAAACTCAAGTGGTCGTCGATGTATATCCGCGTAGCTCTTTTGACGGCTTTGAGCTACCTTTAGTCTTTCCCGAATCAAGCGAACCTTTTGGATAGTCTGTTCCACAAGCTCAGGGCCAAGGATCTGTCGTTCCCCAACTTTGTCCCAACATATCGGGGATCTGCACTTTCGCCCATACAATGCCTCATACGGTGCCATCTGAATGCTTGATTGATAACTATTTTGTAAGCGAATTCGACTAACGGTAGATGCAGGTCCCAACTAGTCTTCAAATCCAAGGCGCAGAGTCACAGCATATCTTCAAGGATCTGGTTGACACGTTTTGTTTGGCCGTCGGTCTGTGGATGGTAGGCGGAGCTAAACTTCAACTTCGTCCCCATTGCTGACTGCAGGCTTTCCCAGAAATACGATATGAATCGACCATCTCTATCGGAGACTATGGATACGGGTACGCCGTGGAATCGAACGATCTCGTTGAGGTAGATTTGAGCCAAGCGATCAGCACTCCAAGTAGATTTGATAGGCAGAAAGTGAGCAGACTTGGTGAGGCGATCAACAATAACCCAAACAACATCATTTCCCCGTTGCGTCTTTGGCAAGCCAACAATGAAATCCATTGTTATATATTCTCATTTCTATTCCGGAAAAGCGAGGTTCTGCTGCTCTCTGCCCAATTTCTGGCGCTCGGCCTTTACCTTCTGACAAGCCATGCAATGCGACACGAACAACGCCATATCCTGTTTCAAGCCGTGCCACCAGAATGTCGTACGGAGATCCCGATACATCTTTGTGCTACCCGGATGAGAAGTATAAGTAGCATAATGAGCTTCAGTGAGGATCTCTTTTCTGAGGGCCGCATTATTCGGAACGCACAGTCTTTCCTTCACTCGGAGCATCCCATCCGTGCCTACCACAAAGTCGGACGCCTTTCCTGCTGAGATAAGAGCATGAATCTTTTGCAGGAACGGTTTATCCTTCTGAGCGGCCTTAACCTTTTGTAATAAGTCGGGCTCGAGGCGCAGTTGTGCCACTTGCGCCCACTTTTTGTATCTAATTTTTAGAGTAATGCCCAAGGATTCAAGATCTCGGCGCAGCCTATATTCAATAGCCAAACTCCCTACAAACACTCGACTCAGTGCATCAGCTACTACGTTTCCCTTACTAGGCATATATGTGATCATGAGATCGAAGTCGCTAAGGAGTTCAAGACAACGCCATTGTCGAAGATTTAAATCCTTTTGTGTGTACAAATATTTAAAACTCTTATGGTCCGTATAGATCTCACACTGTACACCATAAAGATAGTGGCGCCACAGCTTCAGTGCAAACACTATCGCAGCCAGTTCTAAGTTGTACGTCGGATAGTTCTTCTCATGAGGCTTTAACTACCTCGACGCATAGGCTATCACTTTATCCCTTTGCATCAGGACACATCCCAGCCCTTTACCTGAAGCATCACTGTAAATTTTGAAATCATCCGGTCCGTTTGGCAGAGTGAGGATTGGGGCAGAGACGAGGCGCTGCTTTAACTCCGTAAACAAAGCTTCACAGTCGTTCGTCCAAGTAAACTTTGCACCTTTTCGAGTGAGCTGAGTCAGGGGCGAAGAAATTTTAGCAAAGCCTTGTATAAATCTACGGTAATAGCCTGCCAGTCCAAGGAAACTTAGGATATCGCTAGCTTACTCCGGCCGTTTCTACTGCATAATGGCTTCCAGCTTCCTTGGGTCTACTGAAATGCCTTGTGAAGAGATGATATGCCCCAAAAAGGATATATTGTCCAGCCAAAACTCGTATTTACTTCGCTTGGCATACAACTTGTTGTCTCGAAGGGTTTGCAGCACCATCCGTAGGTGTCCTGCGTGCTCATCCCTAGTCTTCGAGTACACCAAGATGTCATCGATAAAAACCACTACAAATTTATCGATGAAGGGCCATAATACATGATTTATTACATCCATGAATGTAACAGGTGCATTCATCAGTCCAAACGGCATCACTGAATATTCATAATGTTCGTATCGGGTTCGGAATTCAGTCTTCGGCATGTCTTCAGGCTTAATCTTCAGCTGGTGGTAACCCGAGCGGAGATCAATTTTCGAAAACACAGTTGCCCCCAGTAGCTGATCAAACAGGTCATCTATCCGTGGCAGAGGATATTTATTTCTGATTGTAACCTTGTTCAGCTCCCGATAGTCGATGCAGAGGTGTAACGTTCCGTCCTTCTTCTTCACGAAGAGCACAGGCACGCCCCAAGGAGACACGCTCGGACGGATGAACCTACGATCAAGTAACTCTTGAAGTTGGCATTTTAATTCTTTTAGTTCTGCAGGGGCCATTCTGTACGAAGGCTTGGAGATCGGCTGTGTGTTTGGAAATATATCAATAGTGAATTCAATCTCTCAGTCTGGTGGCATGCCAGGTAGTTCGCTCGGAAACACATCGGGGAACTCCGCTTCAACGGAAGCAGACTTGACATTTGCGTAGTCCTGCCGTGTCCCGAACCGACGCTAGAAATCCCTCGCAACCTGAGTGGAGAATTCGTCGAGCAGATGTTGCAGATATCACCATGCAGGCCCCAGTCGCATCAGTTGTCGGACTACTAGTGTAACAGAATTCGGCTTCTCCAGGCAGGCAGAAGATGACTCGTTTCTCTGCACACTCCATAGTTGCCGAGCACGCGCTGAGCCAATTCATTCCCAAGATGATATCATAGTCCCGAACACCTAGAACTAAAACATCAAGTTATAGCTTCCTTTCTCCAATACAGATGTAACCACCTTGGCATACTGAACGGATAGGTATTTTCGTGCCGGAGGGAGTGCTAACACTTAAGTCTAGGTGCAACGGAGTCATATTTACATTGTTCTCCACGGCAAAATTTATGAAAATAAAACTATGCATTGTACCTGAATCAAATAGAACACGAGAAGGTATATTATTGAAAAGCAAAGTACCTGACACGATGGTATTCGAAGCCAGAGCTTCTTTCCGTGTCATGGTATAGACCCAGCCTTGTGCTTGGCGACGCTCTTGCTGAGGTGCCGCTCGATTGGCCTGAGGTGTCGGTGCCTGATTTTGTTGTTGAGGTGGGAGGAGCGGACAGTTGCTAATCTGGTGGATTGGATCGCCACATCTGAGGCAGGTGCCGAGCCGCTTACGACAGACGTTCTCGGTGTGCCCCCTTCTGTTGTAGAAGGTACAACGTTGCCCCTGATTATCTCTTTGACGTCCGCCATGGTTTGGATGCTTTGCAGTATTGTTTCCTCTATCGTTACCTTGGCGTTTGTGATTGGAGGTATGCACAGCGCCGGTAGAAACGTGAGGATACTGCGGTTCAAGAGAAAGGGCGTGGTTCAAAACTTTTCGCATTGTCTGATACTGTGGAACGACTACGTGTGCATGGATGGCAGGACGTAGCCCTCATTCGAATCGTCTGGCATGACTCGCTGCATCGGGTAGATAGGAACTAGCAAATTTGGCAAGTTTGTTGAACTCGGCAGAGTATTTCTTAACTGTCATGCTTCCCTACCGTAGTTGTACAAACTCATTTTCCTTCTGACGACGTACAGGTGGGGGTATAAATTCCTCCTCAAATGCGCCACGAAAGGTGGCCCATGCTATCGCCTCCCCTCCATTTTTAACTGGAAGAGATCGGCGATGAACGTCCCACCAATCGTGCACATTGAGGCGAAGCTGCAGTTGAGCACATGCGACGCGCTTTTCTTTAGGAACTTCTAGGAGAGAGAAATAATCCTCAAGTTTGGTGAGCCAATCTAGGGCCACGATTGGGTCCTCAATCCCATTGAAAGGAGTGTTGCAAACTTTCTTGAAGTCGCCAAAGCCGAAGGCAGTCACTTCCCTCGTCCTTGGTGTTGGCAGCGTCTCGACTTCAAGTACTGGATGGTCCACCGAAGTCATTGCTGTTGCTGCGGACTGGTTGGAGGCCAAAGTCTGAACAATTTATTGCAGGATATATACCTGCTTTTGTTGGACTGAGAGTCGAGCCTCTAGATTGCTTTCGAACTTGGCTTGGCGAGCATCATCTCTTTGTCGTTGTGCTTCCAATATTTGCATCACTTGCTGAAGCAGATCTGTTCGAGACATATCCCGTTGGCTCCGAGAGCTTCCTAAAGTGCCAGAACTGCTCTCCTGAGCCTGTGTCTCTCCCGGTACTAGCGTAAAGGATTGCGCTGGTGCCATTCCTTCAAAAGAAGGTAAATTATATTAGGATCATAATGTATTATGGACTTATTGCATGAACGTATCTCATTTTGGCCTAACGAGATCAAGAGTTCGCACAGGGATTGATCGTTAAAGAAACTTTTCCAGTACGAGGGTCAGGAACTTGAATTTGTGCTCTGATACCAACATGTCACGCCCCGATTCCATGGAATCGATAGTCGTCCCCCGGACGTGACCGCCGTGCGGGCCTAGGTTGCGCACCGCACAAGGCTAAGTATTAAATTTCACATAGCGAGCACATATTCAGAGTACGCAGATAAATTAAAACACAGATTGAGACATAAAAAAGTTCTCTTTTATTGATAGTATGAACATCTGTTACAAACTCTTAAACTGAGTCATAAGGTTGCCTCTATGGGATTACAAAAGTGTTGACACAAAATAAGATAGCAGTCCTGTACATTACATCCCTTACTAAACTCAAAATATAAGACCTCTGGTTGGAATGACGGCCTTCCCACGAAGCTGCATATTTGCTTGGTTGCTAGCTTCTATCTTCAAAATACTTCAAAAGGTGGCACGGGTCAAGGCGTGCCTATAGCTGGACTGGAGTGGGGGATTGACTTCTGCTCCTTGCTCGATTCTCCTTAGCGCGGGGAACCTGTTTCAACGAGGGTCAATACATCAAAACGTACTGGTGAAGGCAAGCTAACCCAACTATACCAATCAATACGTTGTTTAGATGAAGCATGCATATTTATTTGTGGTCTTGCTATCTTGTCTTAGTTTATTTTACAGCAAGTAATAGATATAGAAATCGATAAAATAACTTGCCACCGCTCGGTAACATTTACCTGCCCGTCTGAACCACATGTATAATACTTACCCTGCCTTCCCTGCCAAGAAGACACAAGTTAGTTGCAACAGGTTTAAATAAACGAGGGGATTACTGACACGTTGTCATATGGATGGGCTAGTCTCGGGACGGTATGACATGCGGCGCAGAGGACAGGAGGCGCCACAAGCTACTCCATCCGAAGCAGGCGACTATCGTGAGTTCCGTCCGGATCGGATCGGTGCCAGTGCCCCAGCGATCGTCCGCAGAAACTAAGACCTTGTACACAAGTTGTCCGTGATCAACGTAGTACACTAAGTTAGCATTTGAGGCAAATCAGGGAAATATCAGGCGCAGGGCAATAACAGGGCAAGATCTACTTTTGCATAGTCTTCCTATTCAGTTTATTGTATTCAAGATGAGTTCTATACATAGCACAAATTAAGAAGAAGTATATATATTCTAACTCGTATTCATGCATATGAATGAACATTCCAACGAACAATCATGTAAATGAGTAACCGTTCACAAGTTTGATTGACAAGCATAATATTTCAAGTCTATTTCCTTTAATCTTGAAGTCTTTTAGTTATTACTTGGTATCGTTTAATCGGGGCAAGCAAGAACACCAAAATTTTGATGTGAAGACAGGAAGAAGGGCTAGCTAATCGGGATGGTAGCCACTCACTTAGTATTGTTGGAAGAAAAAAGGAAAAAGGTGCTTCAAGAGTCCGTCCGAGCTGTACCTACTGCTGGTTCACCTGCATTGCTATGAACAAATGATCAATACCTCTTTCGCTCTTTCCATTATCGGAATTGAAGTGCAATTCAACGAACGAAAATAATGAAATCCATCAAAACTTTTCAAGAAAACTCAAGCAAATTCGAAAACTAACTCAAGGCATGAAAGCAACAAGCGACAGCGAAAACTAGGCAACAAAAGATGCAGCAGAGAGGTCCCTCCTGACTCTGCCGCCAAGTCGATCCCGGGGGCACGGTCCACTAAATATTGGAATCATTTCTGAAGAAGCAAATCCATAAAGAGGATGGGTTCTTGTTTCAATCTATCTCGATCGAACGATACCGTCTTGTATTTCTTAGTCATGCTCCCCGAATAGGGATAACGGGGTACCACAGCGACCCACTCCCCGTAACCGTTGCCACAATCTTCCTCTCCCGCTCGGCTCTCCCCTATAAAGCCCACCATCACCACCTCCATCATGAAGCCCATCCCCACCAGCACCACCGCCATCACTCCGGTCGCCGTCTCCGGCCGACGAGCTCCCCCGACGACGGCGACTACTTCCCCCTCCGTCGTGACCCCATCGACGACCCGCCCCGACCTCAACAGCCTCGACAGTGCCGCCACCCGCCGTCGACCGGCCGTCGCGTTAACCGCGTTCGCAAAGAATAGACGTTTCCAGCGTCCTGCTCAGGTGAGAATTTCTCTCTCCTCGCTGCATTGTTTTTCGAACGGACTGTTGCATCATGTTCGCTGTGTAGCCCTCTCAAAACTCGTGCAATTCATTTGGGGTATCGCATCCTGTGTCGGTCGCAAACCCGAACCCCCCAGTTCACGACCGTTTTGCGACAAACCTGCTTAATGTTTTCAAAATCTACCTAAACAGTAATTTAAACCTTATAACCGACATTGAAACCCTGTAATTAGTTTAATTTATGGTGTTGTAGATTGTGTTTTATTCGAGGGTGAAAATAATCAAAATATTGGTTATTTTAAAATCCTGATTTTCTCGGAACTGGGTGCGCTCCGCTAAATGAGGCGACTTGGTCGTGTGCGAACTTCACCGAAAGGTGCGCACTGTTAATACGGACGTGTAGGATTTTACAAAAGTTGATTTGGATGTGCGTGCACACCAAAATCAACGCGTATCCATCGACAACGCCCTGTATCGGCCCTGTTTTGAAACTCATTATAACTTCGTGTGTGCTCATCGTTTCGAAACAAAAACTTACGCCATCAGACTCGTAGCGATACGCTGGTCCCGTGACCCAAGTTTGGTTCAATTCTGAGAACGTTGACAAAATCTCGTATTGTGGGCCCCACTTGACGGGCGATTTTGTGATCGGCTCATCGGAATCCAGTTCTGAACATTCTGTTGGGTTCGTATCGTCGTTCTGGACTTGCAGACACTAAGTTTGAAAATTTTGGAGAATATATATCGTAGACCACTGTATTGTTGTTTTACAGCTTAAGTACACTCTAATGGGTCCATTAAATTGGGTTTCTCCATTGGTGTGTGCTGTTGGCCATTGCCACGTATCTAGTCCCTTGGTATTTTGAGATTGGGGCATGACAGCATCAGTGTTTCAACTTTACTTCTTATTATCTTGACTCAGTTATCATTATTATGGTATCGTTGATCGGAACGCACAAGCGAGTCAAAATTTTAGGAGTGAAGATTTGGAAGAAGGAAGCTAATCGAAGGTAAGGTCACTCACAAGTTGGTGAATCGGGGGAGAGAAAGGGGAGATATTCAATACTTTATTTGCGCGTCGCCTACACGATCACCTGCACGCACCAACAAATGATCAATATCTCCTGCCTCGGTCTCCAAGAGTTCGATACGAAATACGAAATTCAAAGACGAAGACTGTCACTTCCCGTTCCCAATATACGTATTTTGAGCATAATTATTTTTCTTGCTGGCATAGTTATATGTTGTAGAGAGACTAGACCCATTCTTTGGTTCACTTGACTCTTGGTTTATTTATTTGGTTTGGTGTTATCATGAGTTGACTCGATGGTACAAACCTCAAACCCTCCATATATAACCCAACTTCACTCTCTTTTCCCTTATTTTTCCTCTTCCATTCTCTTTATTAGGTTTTCTTCTTCCCCTCCATAGGCAAGTACATCTTGTAAGAAATGGAGAAATCCTTTATATTTTTGTTCAATTATGTTCCTTATATGATTCTTCATGCATTTAGAACTTGGTATTTTTGATTCGGTGGATGGATTAGCATAGATCTAAGTTTTAAGTTTTAGATTTTTCTTTGTGTTCTTGAATATTCTTGGGTTTTGATCTCTTAAAACTTAATGTTTTCAAAAAATCCTTGTTCTATGTTGATGAGCACTTAATTTTGAGTAGTTTAGAACTTTACTTTGCTGGATTTGGGTATCATTTGAGGTTTCTATGGAAGAAATAAAATCTTATTTTTGAGCTTTTGGCCATAGCCGAAAAGCTGATGTTTGGTGGAGACGAAGGAGTGCTATGCGGCACAAAGTGCTATGCGGCCTGGACTTCTCATCTCGAGTCCGCATGCGGCCAACCTCGTTGGACGAATGACTGAATTTGTCATGTGCCCTTTTGCCAAGTGCATGAACTTGAACGAATAAAATTTTACTAAGTACAAAAGATTTCATGCGGCCAAGTGTGCATGCGGCCTAGTCACCCATGTGGCCAGCGGCTATGCGTCCCACTCCTTTTGAACGCATAACTTTTGACTGACTCGGTACAACTTTTCATAATTTGTCTTTTCTTCTGACACTTTTATCACATGTCACATTCGTCACTTTTCTGACTTGACTTGCATTTATTGTTTGTCACATCACACGTTTCTAGAAGAGTGAGCTTGACTCTGCTCATGCGGCCTTGACCTCATACGACCTTGAACTCATGCGGTCTGTTGGTTCATGCGGCCAACTGACTCATGCATCAGTTGTTCCCATGTATCCACTTGACACTTGTAAACCCCCTCAATTTTATTCTGTAGATAGTTAGAGTGGGCCAGAAAAAATTTAGATAGAATATATTGAGGTTTAGAGTAGAGAATATTTACCTGGAATTTTAATACAATTAATTTAAACATTGAGACACCCTATCTTTGTCTATTTATTCGGAACCCATTATCAGCCCATAAATTCCGTACAAATATTGTACACTCGACTCAACTCGCCAAATTAGGCACTGGACTTTTCTGACTGTTAAAATCAACTTTCGTGCGCTCTAAATTAATTGCGCAACATTCCGAAAATCGTAAACCGTATTTTATTCTGTGTCGGACACCTGTGTCGTTACCCTCGATTTTGGGGTACCAACTTAACCCGTTGAGCCGGACCAACTAAAGGGTCCAAGACCGACTCTAAGCTCCCACTATTTTTGGCCTTTGCGCCGTTTCCAGATTTTGACCCCGTGGGCCCCAATTAAATTAAATTCGCGGGACGCGTTATCGTTAATTAAATCAGAATTTACCAACTCTGTAAATTCTATTTTAATATTAAATTAATCCCAATGCCCTTCAAATTTGACCAGCGCCTGACGCGCAACGCCCCCTCACTATGACATTTTTAAATATAATTTTCTCCGCAATTTTTGCGTCATTTTATGTGTCCATGCAAATTCTCGAATTTACCGGGGCTTATTTGCAAATATTAAATTATTGGAATTCTATTGGTCATAATTAATTGAGAGGGTCCCAAAATAGGGTCCCAATCTCAATTCCCTCATTCCCTCATGGAGAAACCCCATTCTCTCCATATTAAATCCTATCCATCCGTTCTACATGGAATGATCCCAACCCTCCATTCTCACCCACACACTCCCCTATAAAGTGGCTCTTACACCGCTCCCTAAATTAAAACCTACCGGCCCTAATCCCAAAATCTCTCTCTCTCTCTCTCTCTCTCTCTCTCTTCCCTTCACATTTCCAGCCGACCACACAGGCTACCCCTCCATTTTTTTCTTCTTCTCCTTTCTCTTCATTCCTCCTTATACATTCTTCAGCACCCCGACAGACACCCCCTACTCTGGCCATCTACGACTCCTGCCACCACCGGCCTCCAAATCTCCGGCAACTTTTCTTCTCCTCACCACATCAACGACCCGCATCTACACCGACTGTATACATGGAGCAGCAGTAACTGCTGACTGCGTGCGACATCACGCGGAGGACGACAGCAGCTTGCACCATCCCTCCATGGCGGTCACGTCGGGTCGAGGTCGAGACGAACCTGACGACCTTGTGCACCGCCCTCGACTCCGGCCAGTGCAACATCCCCGACCCCGCCTACTGCCGTCAGCTTCGCACCACTCCGGCGGTGCACCACCGCATCCGTGCAACTCCGGCCTGCACAGTTTTCCCTCCAGCGGCTCCGGCCGACTCCCCCCCAATCCGATCTCTTCCCTGCCCAGCCACCATCTTCTTCATCTATGCTCCAGCCAGCTGCTCCTCCCTCATCTCCGAGGAGGATATCCCCATCCGCCATTACCCCATCGGCCGGCACCGTCATCGCGCCGAGGTGAACCCATCTCTCTCCCTCTCTATAAACTTGTATATATTTTGCTATGTACTGTTAGTTTTAGGGTTAATAATGTTGATTTAGGATTAATGATGTTAAGACTAATGATGGTTAAGGATAATGTTGATCAAGGCTAATGATGTTAAGGCTAATGATAATTAAGGTTAATGTTGTTTAAGGCTAATGATGATTAAGGTTAATGTTGATTAAGGTGAATAAAGATTAAGGTGAACGTGGATTATAATGACATGAGATTAGGGTCTAATATAGATTTGGGTTTATGATTAAGGTTTGCAAGTGAGTTTAGTAATTTGTTTATAACTAAATGATCTGGATATTACGCATGGTTAAAAGATCGCTAAAACAATTAAGGGAGGTTTTAAAATGAGTCGAACAAGGACATGGAATATATATGCATGATGGACGGATTTGAGGCATAAATAATGAATGGGAATTTAAATCGCCAAACGAGATTTTCAGTTGTCGTCCTAATTAAATGCAAATTAATTATTGTGGGAATAGATTTAATTTATTGAGTGATAAAATTCTGATAATTGAACATTGGTGAACACTAGGAAGCACGTATTTGATTGTGAACTAGTGTGTTGTATAAAACCATTGATCGGTGATTCAGGGACTGGAAATTAATGAAGGGACAAATTAGAGTGGTACTTTGTGATTGGGTAACAATGATATAAACGAAAGGATAAAAAAAATTATGAACTATGTTTTGAGGATAGCTTGATGATATGGTAATGATGACTAGTTGTTTTGACTATCGTACCGACAGTAAACTGTGGTCAACCCCCCTAGTATCTTGTCCCTGTGAGTCGTAGCTGAGACTGAGTTTAGGAGTAGATGTGTGTCACATCCCTGCTTGGCGTAGAATAGATTATTGATTCTTGGTTTGTATCTATCTCTAGGTACTACGGGACCTGAGGACTTGGACGTGGTACCGGACCCCCGTCATCAGCAGCCGCACGCAGGCAAGTGTATCTTGCCACCCTGTATTTCAGTTTACAGATACTTGTTGTTCTTTATGTACATTGTGCACATAGTTATGTCGACGTTCGGTACTTCGCGTCCGGTTCACAACCGGGTGAAGACATACGTCGTAGCGTCCTAGGAAGATTGTTGGATGTTTCGTAGTTTCTCGATATGCGTACCTGAGTTTATCGATACCCCCAGGACACTCATACACTGTGATCGTGCCAGATTCTTGTATCCTGATACTGACATCATGACCAGAGACTGGGACGACCTTAGGGTTACTGTGATCGTGCCAGATTCCTGTATCCTGATACTGACATCATGACCAGAGACTGGGACGACCTTAGGATCGCGTCTGTGGAGTTATTCATTGTGTCGAGACTGTAGTTAGAGGTTCAGGTTCAACGCACAATCGTTGACCGCTTGGGAAGGGGAAGACAGTTACTAGACGTTTGGGCTACTCTGCACGCGCTTATATATATGTAGTATTTTCTAGAGATACCTGTTTCTAGTGATACCTGTTTCTAGTGTAACTGTTTCACCCGTGTGTCTCTGTGCTCGGAGCTACGGTACGACCCGTGTGTCTCTGTGTTCGGAGCTGCGGTTTTATTTTGGACAGCCCACGCGTCGAACATTATCTTTAAACTGTGTCACACTAGTTGGTTATGATAGAGTACCCTGTCGTGCACTTGTACTTTCTGTTTACTTGGCATGCTATATTTCTGTACCTTGTTACGTCCCTCTGAGGACCTGGTTCCCTGCCAGTTTTGCAGCATAGACGATTACGGAGCACTTGGAGATACCGATGGAGTGGCATATCTTGCGGGCATGGTACCAGGTACTCACATTATATCTACCGGCATTATGGTTATTTACATTGATTATTCATCTGCTGTTGTAGCCTAGTTTTATAGACTCATACTTCTTCTCGAGTCTATTCGAGTTAGTGTGTTATTGGGCGGCCGACCTTAGCACATATAGCTCTTTCTTGTTTACTGTTGTACATTGTGGATTGAGACATAGAGGTTTACATTTATGGAATATCTAGATAGTGCCCTTTATTTTACAGCTTATACGTATTCGAGTCAGACCAGAGTCTGGTCGAATGCGTAGCTGGCGTGTCACGTATTCCTGGTCCTACGTATTTTGGGACTGGGGCATGACATGTTTTTGTGGTGGCCCATGCAGGTCCGATTTAAATCGTCTTGGTCACCTGACTGTGCCAAGCGAGCCTGCAAATTATGAATAGATGATATGATTGTTGAATAGGATCTCAATCCATAATCGATTTTAAAACTCTTTGTATGTGATTATCGTCCTTGGACTTCCACTTTGCATTCGTTCAATCTTCGTCAATATCGCTATCCTTGTTTCTCGTCCCCTATTGTTCAGGGAGACGAATGTTTGTGACTGATGACTTCCCTTCAGAAGAAGCTCGAAGACCAGACGACAGGAGACAGAATTCGTATACCTTTCTTGGAGAAGAGTGCTACCTTATCAGGACAGATTGATAGGATCTTTGGATTTTAGAACTAGAGTAGAAGTCTGGCAAGAGAGTTGGACCTAGTAGTACCCTACCCGTGCTTGAGATAGCAGTGATCTTGGAAGTACTGAGAGCTGGAAGGATTGTTGATCATGACCTAGAATGATTTATGTGAATGCATAGCCTAATGATAGAAACTAGTGGTTGTATATGATAGCAATACCAGGAATGATATTATGGACTAGAGGAGATAAAATTTCAAGCTCTCACTTGGATGATGATGATCTAATACCAGAAATTTTAGTAGGTGCTTGGGTGACATCATTATTATAATTGCACTATGTGACTTGGACAGATAAATAACGAAAAGAAGGATTTTGAGGAATAGAAATTGAGGGAAAACTTTGAGGAGAAGAGAATTATACATTAGGCAAGAAATTTTTTTTTTGAGGATTGATGTTGGAAACAGAACGGAAGAAATTATTGTGAGGTTTAGTCTAGACTATGACCTTATCCTAGACATGGATTGATTGAGCCAATATCACGCGACGCGAGATTGTCGAAGTGATTACATTATTTATGACTACCAGATTACCCTGAGTTTGAGATACTTCAAGGAGCCCGGGAGCATGGTGGCCCTCTACCTTAGAGACACACATTGCAGAAGGTGAACCAGTGTACCCCGTATTATATCAGGGTTTGAGGATGTATTTCTAGAAAAAAATTTGGGCCTGCCACATGACAGAAAGTGTTGTTACAGAGTTGACTCCAAGAGCCGAGACAGTTATTTTCCCGTCTTCAAAGTAGCACCGATAGAGTTGGTTGAGTTGAAGGTTCATCGTGCAGGATCTCTTAGACAAGGGTTTCGATCGGGCTAGTATTTTCCATGGGGAACAACCATCTTATTGTACCAAAGAAGGACGGGACGATACGTTGCATAACGATTACAGGGCATTAAATGCTGTAGCAATAAAGAACAAGTACCCTTGCTACACATCGATGATTTATTGAATCAGCTAAGTGGCGCATATGTATTCATGAAGGTCGATCTCAGATCAGGCTATCATCAGATCAAGGTACGGAGAGAAGACATTCCGAAGATGGCGCTTCGGATGAAGTATGTGCTCTATGAGTTTCTAGTCATGACCGTTTCTTTTGACCAACGCGCCAGCAGTATTTATGAGCTTGAGGAACAAGGTTTTCCACCAGTACTGGGATAAGTTCGTGGTGGTGTTTATCGACGTCTTGATATATTCCGAGAACCAGGAGAAGCACGAGAGACGTCTCATGATTGTGTTGGAGACGCTGAGACATGAGAGGCTGTACGCCAAACTCAGCAAATGTGAGTTTTGCTTGGACAGAGTACCATTTCTGGAACACATAATCACCGGAGATGGACTATCAGTTGATCCGGAGAAGATAGCTGCAGTAGAGACCTGGACTACCCCTAGATCAGTTACGGAGGTTAGAAGTTCCCTCCGACTTGTCGGATATTACCGGAGGTTCGCGGAAAACTTTTCGAGGATAGCTGCGCCTATGACGCGACTGACGCGTAAGGGCGAGGAGTTTATCTGGACAGACGAGTGTCAGGCGGTTTTCGATGAGCTGAAGAAGCGTCTGACATCGGCACCGATTTTGACACTACCTTCCGGATCAGGAGGATTTGTAGTGTACATTGATGCGTCAGGGAGTAGATTAGGATGTGTACTGATGCAACACGGCAAGGTGATAGCCTACGCATAGAGACAGTTGAGAGTTCATGAGAAGAACTATCCGACGCACGACTTGGAGCTAGCTGCAGTGATATTTGCACTAAAGCTATGGAGACATTACCTTTTTGGTGAGCGTGTTAGGATTTATACAGATCATAAAAGCCTGAAGTACGTCTACACGCAGAAGGAGCTCAATATGAGGCAGAGACGGTGGCTAGAGCTGATGACAGATTATGACATTGAGCTACAGTACCACCCTGGCAAGGCGAACGTCGTAGCAGATGCCTTAAGCAGGAAGCCCATGGCATACTTTTTGACGACGCAGCGACAGTTGCTGGAGGATCTCCAGGAGCTTGGGATAGAGATTGTATTGCCAGGTATGGATGGACAGATGGCCAGTTTTGAGGTTCAGTCTACTTTGGTTGAGAGGATCAAGACATCATTGCCTACGGACACGAGATTTAAACGACTACGAGAAAGGACAGAGGCTGACATGCAAACGGGATTCAAGATTCATGAAAACGGAACGTTGAGGTGCGAAGATCGCCTATATGTTCCGAGTGGCGAGCTATGCCAAGAGTTGATGACCTAGACTCATAGCTCAATTTATTCCATTCATGCCGAGGGTACGGAAATGTACCGAGACTTGAGGCAGCATTTAAGGTAGCATGGGATGAAGAGGGAAATTGCAAGATTTGTGGCGAAGTGTTTAGTTTGTCAGTAAGTCAAGGCTGAACATCAGAGGACTGCAGGATTATTGCAGCCACTCCCCATTCCCGAGTAGAAGTGGGAACACATTACCATGGACTTCGTCACAGGATTTCCGCGAAGCCCTAGCGAGAAGGATGCAGTTTGGGTTGTCGTAGACAGACTCACCAAGTTTGCACATTTCTTGCCCTTCAGAGTTGGGCAATCCACAGAGATACTAGCTGACATGTATATGAGGCAGATAGTACGATTACATGGAGTGCCTGTCAGCATCGTATCGGATCGTGATTCCAGGTTCACGTCACATTTTTGGCGGAGTATGCAGGAGAGCTTAGGAACTCGTCTTAAGTTCAGCACTGCGTATCATCCACAGACTGACGGACAGTCAGAGCGCACGATACAGATATTAGAGGATATGTTGAGAGCGTGCATGGTTGATTTTGGAGGATCTTGGGAGGACCATCTACAGTTGTAGAATTCTCCTACAATAACAGTTACCAGGCCAGCATACAGATGGCACCCTATGAGGCACTGTACGGCAGGAAATGTAGGTCACCAGTTTGTTGGAGTAACGTGGGAGAGCGTCAGATACTTGGTCCGGAATTGGTGACACAGACCGTAGAGAAGGTCAAGCAGATTCAGAGCCACCTGCGCGCAGCACAGGACAGACAGAAACACTGGGCAGATGCGCACCGCAGGCCATTGGAGTTCAAGGAGGGTGACCACGTATTTTTGAGGATATCGCCCACTCGTGGTACCATCAGATTCAGAGGTAGAGGCAAGCTGAGTCCGAGGTATATCGGACCTTTTAACATTTTGGAATGAGTTGGCGAAGTGGCTTACCGTCTTGCATTACCTCCATCACTAGAGGGAGTACATGACGTATTTCACGTATCGCAGCTGAGGAGATATGTCGCAGACCCTAGCCACGTGCTTGATCATTCGGAGATTACAGTCGGGCCTAGTCTGTCTTACGTAGAGCATCCAGTTGAGATTCTCGATCACAGCGAGAAGACTTTGAGAGGACAGACGATTCGACTGGTCAGAGTGGCATGGAAGCACCATTCACCAGGTGAGTCTACTTGGGAGCGCGAAGATTCTATTCGGCAGATATTTTCGTACTTATTTGAGGAGCAAGGTACGAATTTACGTACGGCAATTTAATTACTAGTTATTTTAAATTCTGTTAGATATTATCGTGCTTTACTTTTAATTTCGGGGACAAAATTTTTCTAAGTTGGGAAGATTGTAAACCCCCTCAATTTTATTCTGTAGATAGTTAGAGTGGGCCAAAAAAAATTTAGATAGAATATATTGAGGTTTAGAGTAGGGAATATTTACCTGGAATTTTAATACAATTAATTTAAACATTGAGACACCCTATCTTTGTCTATTTATTCGGAACCCATTATCAGCCCATAAATTCCGTACAAATATTGTACACTCGACTCAACTCGCCAAATTAGGCACTGGACTTTTCTGACTGTTAAAATCAACTTTCGTGCGCTCTAAATTAATTGCGCAACATTCCGAAAATCGTAAACCGTATTTTATTCCGTGTCGGACACCTGTGTCGTTACCCTCGATTTTGGGGTACCAACTTAACCCGTTGAGCCGGACCAACTAAAGGGTCCAAGACCGACTCTAAGCTCCCACTATTTTTGGCCTTCGCACCGTTTCCAGATTTTGACCCCGCGGGCCCCAATTAAATTAAATTCGCGGGACGCGTTATCGTTAATTAAATCAGAATTTACCAACTCTGTAAATTCTATCTTAATATTAAATTAATCCCAATGCCCTTCAAATTTGACCAGCGCCTGACGCGCAACGCCCCCTCACTATGACATTTTTAAATATAATTTTCTCCGCAATTTTTGCGTCATTTTATGTGTCCATGTAAATTCTCGAATTTACGGGGGCTTATTTGCAAATATTAAATTGTTGGAATCCTATTGGTCATAATTAATTGAGAGGGTCCCAAAATAGGGTCCCAATCTCAATTCCCTCATTCCCTCATGGAGAAACCCCATTCTCTCCATATTAAATCCTATCCATCCGTTCTACATGGAATGATCCCAACCCTCCATTCTCACCCACACACTCCCCTATAAAGTGGCTCTTACACCCCTCCCTAAATTAAAACCTACCGGCCCTAATCCCAAAATCTCTCTCTCTCTCTCTCTCTCTTCCCTTCACATTTCCAACCGACCACACAGGCTACCCCTCCATTTTTTTCTTCTTCTCCTTTCTCTTCATTCCTCCTTATACATTCTTCAGCACCCCGACAGACACCCCCTACTCTGGCCATCTACGACTCCTGCCACCACCGGCCTCCAAATCTCCGGCAACTTTTCTTCTCCTCACCACATCAACGACCCGCATCTACACCGACTGTATACATGGAGCAGCAGTAACTGCTGACTGCGTGCGATATCACGCGGAGGACGACAGCAGCTTGCACCATCCCTCCATGGCAGTCACGTCGGGTCGAGGTCGAGACGAACCTGACGACCTTGTGCACCGCCCTCGACTCCGGCCAGTGCAACATCCCCGACCCCGCCTACTGCCGTCAGCTTCGCACCACTCCGGCGGTGCACCACCGCATCCGTGCAACTCCGGCCTGCACAGTTTTCCCCCCAGCGGCTCCGGCCGACTCCCCCCCAATCCGATCTCTTCCCTGCCCAGCCACCATCTTCTTCATCTATGCTCCAGCCAGCTGCTCCTCCCTCATCTCCGAGGAGGATATCCCCATCCGCCATTACCCCATCGGCCGGCACCGTCATCGCGCCGAGGTGAACCCATCTCTCTCCCTCTCTATAAACTTGTATATATTTTGCTATGTACTGTTAGTTTTAGGGTTAATAATGTTGATTTAGGATTAATGATGTTAAGACTAATGATGGTTAAGGATAATGTTGATCAAGGCTAATGATGTTAAGGCTAATGATAATTAAGGTTAATGTTGTTTAAGGCTAATGATGATTAAGGTTAATGTTGATTAAGGTGAATAAAGATTAAGGTGAACGTGGATTATAATGACATGAGATTAGGATCTAATATAGATTTGGGTTTATGATTAAGGTTTGCAAGTGAGTTTAGTAATTTGTTTATAACTAAATGATCTGGATATTACGCATGGTTAAAAGATCGCTAAAACAATTAAGGGAGGTTTTAAAATGAGTCGAACAAGGACATGGAATATATATGCATGATGGACGGATTTGAGGCATAAATAATGAATGGGAATTTAAATCGCCAAACGAGATTTTCAGTTGTCGTCCTAATTAAATGCAAATTAATTATTGTGGGAATAGATTTAATTTATTGAGTGATAAAATTCTGATAATTGAACATTGGTGAACACTAGGAAGCACGTATTTGATTGTGAACTAGTGTGTTGTATAAAACCATTGATCGGTGATTCAGGGACTGGAAATTAATGAAGGGACAAATTAGAGTGGTACTTTGTGATTGGGTAACAATGATATAAACGAAAGGATAAAAAAAATTATGAACTATGTTTTGAGGATAGCTTGATGATATGGTAATGATGACTAGTTGTTTTGACTATCGTACCGACAGTAAACTGTGGTCAACCCCCCTAGTATCTTGTCCCTGTGAGTCGTAGCTGAGACTGAGTTTAGGAGTAGATGTGTGTCACATCCCTGCTTGGCGTAGAATAGATTATTGATTCTTGGTTTGTATCTATCTCTAGGTACTGCGGGACCTGAGGACTTGGACGTGGTACCGGACCCCCGTCATCAGCAGCCGCACGCAGGCAAGTGTATCTTGCCACCCTGTATTTCAGTTTACAGATACTTGTTGTTCTTTATATACATTGTGCACATAGTTATGTCGATGTTCGGTACTTCGCGTCCGGTTCACAACCGGGTGAAGATATACGTCGTAGCGTCCTAGGAAGATTATTGGATGTTTCGTAGTTTTTCGATATGCGTACCTGAGTTTATCGATACCCCCAGGACACTCATACACTGTGATCGTGCCAGATTCTTGTATCCTGATACTGACATCATGACCAGAGACTGGGACGACCTTAGGGTTACTGTGATCGTGCCAGATTCCTGTATCCTGATACTGACATCATGACCAGAGACTGGGACGACCTTAGGATCGCGTCTGTGGAGTTATTCCTTGTGTCGAGACTGTAGTTAGAGGTTCAGGTTCAACGCACAATCGTTGACCGCTTGGGAAGGGTAAGACAGTTACTAGACGTTTGGGCTACTCTGCACGCGCTTATATATATGTAGTATTTTCTAGAGATACCTGTTTCTAGTGATACCTGTTTCTAGTGTAACTGTTTCACCCGTGTGTCTCTGTGCTCGGAGCTACGGTACGACCCGTGTGTCTCTGTGTTCGGAGCTGCGGTTTTATTTTGGACAGCCCACGCGTCGAACATTGTCTTTAAACTGTGTCACACTAGTTGGTTATGATAGAGTACCCTGTCGTGCACTTGTACTTTCTGTTTACTTGGCATGCTATATTTCTGTACCTTGTTACGTCCCTCTGAGGACCTGGTTCCCTGCCAGTTTTGCAGCATAGACGATTACGGAGCACTTGGAGATACCGATGGAGTGGCATATCTTGCGGGCATGGTACCAGGTACTCACATTATATCTACCGGCATTATGGTTATTTACATTGATTATTCATCTACTGTTGTAGCCTAGTTTTATAGACTCATACTTCTTCTCGAGTCTATTCGAGTTAGTGTGTTATTGGGCGGCCAACCTTAGCACATATAGCTCTTTCTTGTTTACTGTTGTACATTGTGGATTGAGACATAGAGGTTTACATTTATGGAATATCTAGATAGTGCCCTTTATTTTATAGCTTATACGTATTCGAGTCAGACCAGAGTCTGGTCGAATGCGTAGCTGGCGTGTCACGTATTCCTGGTCCTACATATTTTGGGACTGGGGCGTGACAACACTTGTTTGGTGTAATATTTTCATTTGATTAAATGATTGTGATGCTATGTGTTAACTTAGAAATAAATTATTTGACCCAGATGTGACCATGAGCTAAATGACTAAGCACATGGCATGAGCCTGTAGATATGGCCCTACATATACTTACTGATTAGGCTACTTTCCCTGGATCATCTTATTATACGTTGGAGAGAATAAGGGGCATAGTTTAACTCGAGGGAGGGCCTGCAATCCCGGTCCTTGTTTGGTTTAAGGATTGTAGATCTGATCTCGAGGGGTTCTCGTACTACTCTTATTTTATCTATCGATATAATAAAGTAACAAATTATTGTGACCATCATTTGCTTATCCTATCCTGAATACATTGTTACTTGATAACTTATCCACAACCTTAATATTATAACGTGTTCATGCCCTGACTATTGCATCCGTGCTGATACACTTGATCGCACCAAGAGTGCTACTTGATATATAGTGAGCTGTCGAGCCACATACACTTACTACATGATATATGTAATTATTTTCTTGCACGGATCTGGTAGTTGGACAGTGACTTTAGCCGTGGCTAGATAGTATTGATTGTTGCATCACACTTGGGTGAATCCAAATTTGACTTTAAGAGACAATGTGGATTCGTATCAAGAGTATCCATACTTAAAGTACGATATTTAGGAAGGAATGTTCATGTGACCACGGCATGAGATTCTAAATCACCTAGGTTTAACTATGCAGCTTTATTTGTAGAGCATTGGGAGAGAACGGTATCTCGAGATCGTTCATGTCGAACCACCCTAAGTTAGCTGGGAGTAAAGGCTAGCCACCACAGATATTGTATATCATCCGCACTAGTGGAGTCCAGTATCTGACTTATTTATAAGCCGAGCCAGTGTCTTTCCTATAGAAAACTTGGAACTGCTACTGATTATTAATTTAGCTCAGTGCCCTTGTAAGGGACTGGTGCATTGTAAATCCCCTGATTTTTCTGGATTTTTTAAAATCAAAATTTTTACAAATTTTTTGGAATTTTCTGGGATTTAAATCAAGATATTTTTGAGATTAAATAATTTTTAAATGATGTTAAATAATATTAAAATATTATGAAAATAATATTTTCTAGTGTAAAATGAAAAACTAGACATAGGGTAATTTTTCGAAAATTTATTGGACAAGACCTAGAAACTAAGTTTATATTAAACCAAATAAACCCTAGAATTAAACCCGGTTTATTTTAAAATAAACCAAACCAACCCGAACCGAACCATGGAGAACCAAACCGATCCAAACCCAACTCTTAACGGGTCGGGTCGGGTCGGATCCGAATTGAACCCGACCTGGACCCGATAACCCGATCGAAAACCTAATCTGAAACCCTGTACTATTCCGGCTACTCCTATTTAATTCCCTCCGTCGCCTGAACCCTAGCTCCGCCACCACCCACCGTCGTCTCGCCGCAGCGCCTCCGTCTCCTCCGTCTCTCTCTCGTCCCAGTAGTGCCGACGACCATAGCCGCCGCCTGACTGAGAACCTCAACCACTGCCCTAGCCACCGTCGCCACCCTCGGCCGCCCTAGCCTCCTGCCACCGCCTGAACCCTTCCCTCTGCCTCTCTCCTCCCTCCGCCTGAGCCCTGAACCCCGCTCCACCGTCGTCATCCCCTCAGTCGTCGTCCCCGACCTCGACGAACCCCCGCATCTCCATCTGAGCCGACGTGCCAGCCCCGAGCGCCCTGCTTCGATCTCCCCTCTCCGCCGCCCTCCAGCCAGCCGCTCCATCGTTGACCCGAACGTCCCCGCCTCGCCTTCGCCTGAGCCGTCCCAATGAGCCAGAGCCCGCTCCGCCTCCACCCGGCCGTTCCCTAGCCAACCGGAGTCCCCGCAGCCTCCGCCTCCAGCCTCCACGAGCTGCCACCCCAGCCGCCTCCTCCACAACGACCTCGTCAGAGCCCTAGCCGCAGCGCCTCAGCCGAGCCGACGACCCCAGCACCTCCTCCGGCGAAACCTCGGTGCCCTGTTGTCGAAACCCTAACCGGACACAGCTGTACTGTGCAGTTTGTGTCGTGTCGCCTCACGGACACGAAGAAACCCCCTTCTGCGTAGCCCCGTTCAGGTAACCCTTTCTCTCTCCTCACTATCCCATTTTCTGTCCCGTATGTTGTGACGCGTAGGCTGTATAACCCTTTTGATGCCCGTACAACCCGCTCGGTGTGTCGCGTCATGTAGCGATCGCGAACCGCGATCCAAAAATAGGAAAAATAATACCTCGTTTTCCTCCGGAACTGAGTGTGCCCCGCCAAACGGGACGACTTGGTCGCGTGCGGTCTTCACCGAAAGGTGCACACCGTTGATACGGACGTGCGAGATTTCGCAGAAGTTGATTTGGATGTGCGTGCACACCGGAATCAACCCATATCCGCCAACAACGCCCCATATCGGCCTGTTCTGGAATACGTTGTAACTTCGTGTACACATGTCGAATCAAAACAAAACTTGCTCCATCGGACTCGTAGCAATACGCTGGTCCTGTGACCCAAATTTGGTTCAATTCTGAGAACGTTGACAAAATCGCGTATCGTGGGCCCCGCGGCTCCACTTGACAGGCGATTTTGTGATCGGCTCATCGGAATCCAATTCTGGAAGTTTTGTTGGGTTCGTATCATCGTTCTGGACCTGTTGATACTAAGTTTGACGAATTTGGAGACCATTGTTCCTGACACATTTTTTTGGTGCGAAGTGGCCCACATGTGGATCCCGCTCTGGCCAGGAACTGTCATTTTGCCCCTGTGTCCAAATTGGACTCAAGGACAGGCGTTTTTAGCTATTTGATATTTTTTGAATCTGATGGTGATGTTTATTTCAGCAACCGGAGCAGTACCTGCAATTCCCACTGAGACCAGAGCTACAGTTGGAGCCAGAACCCCAGGCAAGTGTACCTTGCCAAACTTGCAGTTTTGTTACTTATTTCCTTGACTTATTTATATATTGTTGTACATGCTTAACCTAGGACCGTGTGACTTACTCAACGTCCGAATAACATTCGGGTACCAATACCGTACGAAAAGTTGTGTAACGTCACCTAGAGATGGATATCGAAACCCTATACTTCTCGTACTTGCATTATCAAGTACGTCATAACCCAGGATACCTAACACTATTCATGAGACATAATCTTCTTGAGATATTCATGGTGATTCTGTATAGGATACAGGTTTCATGACATATTCTTTTGCTTAGATATTATATGACTTGATGCATTAGTTCTGATCCTGCGTGGCATGGACATGAGACATTGTGGACATGAGACGTATGATTATATTGGGTGGGGAGAGACACACAGACTACAGGTTGATTATATTATGCTGGCGTCTTAGTCTCTCTCCGAGCTAGACAACCACATGATATCACTGCTACCGGCTCCCCGACACAGAGCATGTAGTAGTCTCAACCTGAGTTCTAGTGATGCTCTCATCTTGCATATCACTTAGCTGGTTATATAGTTTACCCTATTTTGATTTATTTATTGCTGTACTGTATTTATCTTGGCTTGAGTTATTTTGTACCTTGCTATGTCCCCTGAGGACCTGGATCCGGATTATGTCCCCAGGATTAGCAGACGAGATCGATCCCGAGGTATACGGGACAGGAGCATTAGTAGGAGCAGGAACAGGAGCAGGCACTAGAGCAGTACCAGATCCAGTAGACGAGTGATCACCGAGGATATCTTCTGAGTATATGCTTTATCCATACTCAGTATTTGTTGTTGTTTCTATATCTTGACTATTGTATCAGACTTGTTATCGGGTTGTTCCCCGATTTATTTACTTGTGACTTGATGATGATGTTTATATTTTCTTTTGTTGATATTAATGTATTCATTTCTGTGGATGAGATTAGTATATGTATACCCTTAATGTTGTATTACAGCTTAAGTACACCCTGATGGATCCATTAAATTGGGTTGTCCATCGGTGTGTGCTGCTGGCCATTGCCACGTGTCTAGTCCCTTGATATTTTGGGACTGGGGCGTGACATGGTTTTTGTGGTGGCCTATGCAGGTCTACGACTAAATTGTTCAGTTTCAACTTAGGGACCGAGCAAGCCTGCAATAAGAATAGGATAAGTTTTTAGGATCCCATCCACTTGCTTGAAACGTTCTTGATATCTATATCGGATTCGAATTTATTTCTTGACTTGCATCCTGCCTTGATTTTTTTGCGCCTTTTATTGTTTATTTTGGTTGCAGAGTTATGGATTCATGATCAAACGACGAGACTCCTGCAAGATCACCACGAGATGCTGTGGTAACCAACGAAGATGAAGTAACACTAGTGGATGAAGGTCAATCAGCTCAACAACATGCCTCGTGAGTCCAGTAAGATGACATTCCACCATCGACGCAATTTACTCCACCAATGCCCGTAATTCCATAAGGGCAGGCTATGGACGGGCAGCAGATATTTCAAATGATCTATGCAATAATACAAGCTCAACAAGAGGCTTTGAGTCACAGCCTAGCAATCGCACTGGAGCAGGCGAATCTACCAGCACGACGGCCAACGACGGGCTCTATAACCGACTTTCGCCAGCTGAAGCCCCATACTTTCTCAGGCAAGTAGGAGCCCACTGAAGTTTATGAGTGGCTCACCAACACTCAACATCAATTAGAAGCAGCTGATGTCACGCCCCAGTCCCAAAATATACGGGACCAAGCCACGTGGCATTGGCCAGCTGACACATCTCCGAGGATATCCCAATTTAATGGATCCTAGTGAAGCGTGCTACGCTGTCCTAAATCTAACAAGTCTAAAAATATCATACAACAGGCAGAGTCTAATCTTATCCACAAATACAGCAAGAAAAATACTGAAATAAAATACTAGAATATAAGAACATAGTCGAATGTCATAGTACAAACCAAAATATGTCCGGTGGGAACAAACCCACTACAAATGATGAAATAGAGTACTGAAGACAGAAATAAGATTGTAACTAGAACAACTGCTATCTAGATAAGAAGCTCCAGTCCTAGGCGGAAGGACTACCAAGTAATCAGGGGAACTCCGACGGTAAAAACTCTAGCTCCTCCTCGAGAGCGTACCTCTTCTCCACTCCTGGTCCGTACACAGTAGGATAATATGTCTCGTCCAGATCTAGAAGAGAACCAGGTCCTCAGAGGGACGTAACAAGATACAAAATGCATGCCAGATATAGTACTGAATAAAATAAAGGGGTGAGCTAACCATCTAAGTGAATGCAATGTAAGGACAACCTTGGAACGTATAGGTAGGTGTAAGCATAACGTCCATACTCCGAAGAGCATGGTATCTGTCCATATAACGTCCATTATTCCGAAGAATGAGGTATCTGTAATGTATATACATCCGTAACACTCCGAAGAGTGCGATATCTGAATATAGGAAGTCATCGGATCTATGGCTCCTCTGGATACCACGGAGTCCGATGTGTGTATCCCATATATTTATCAGTTGTCCTCCCCGCCCAATCTGGATACACAAGTCGAATATATGACGTGAGTATCCCGTATCTATATGCCAAGTCACATCTAACTATATTACTCTAGATTATGTGCTAGTCCGTGATGCATGTCGTACGCACCGATAGCGAATCGGGTACGCAGACCCGTATCCCAACATGAATTTACCATCGTGCTACGTGTATAGTGTCATAGTCTAGGAAGATATCAGAATATCCTCACAGCAATAGGTGAGTCAGCTAGCAGCTAGGTCAAGTACACTACTCATCGACGCATTCGTCAACTGCACCCGAGTCAATCTCGGACGCGCACAGTTTATGTATATTGCAATATTTATCATTTAAATTAAACAGTAATCCAGCAAGGTATACTTGCCTGTGTCCGGTAGCTGCGAATGCCAATGTCCTGCTCCTGAAGCCTCGGCTGTACGGTCCAGCAATCCTATATATGATATAATAATATCAACATTAGACACTTACAATAGTATGACTAAGACATACTACTTGCAACAATACACTGACGCAGATCTTGACTGTACATCTAGTGGGACCATGTAGGACATATATTTATATATATATATATATATATATATATATATATATATATATATATATATATATATATATATATCACATATATACATATATGTACATTAATATATATTTAACATAATAAAAATACGTAGGTTTAATATTACACATTAAAATAGCTTTTATAGATATACCTCAATAATAATCCAATAAATATGTACATATACATATTTCCATAAAATATATTTACATATTTAAAATATATAATACCATATATATTAATTTAATACATAGACATATATTTACATATATTTATATAACCATTTATATATATAAGTACATATATACAACATGTATATATATAGTATACATATATATATTTATATGTATAATATACAAAAAATAGAAAGTGAAATCATATATAATATATACTAACATATATTATTTTAATACACAAAGTATAAATATATTTATGTATATATTCATATATTTATATAATACTCTAATATACTAAATACCAATATATATATATATATATATATATATATATATATATATATATATATATATATATATATATATATATATATATACACATATACATATATGTTAATAATAGGTATAATGTAGTTTAATACTCATACATAATATACCAATAATTTATATACTATATATAATATACTAATAATTAATATACTACATACAATATACTAATTTACAGATTATATATATATACACAATATGTATCAAATATATAATATTCTAAATACACTACGTATATATATACATACATATATGTATTTATTTATATACACACAATATATATTAATACATACTAGGTATTTAATGACAAGTATATAGTATATATATATATATATATATATATATATATATATATATATATATATATATATATATATATATATATATATATATATATATATATATATATATATATATATATATATATATATATATATATATATATATATATATATATATATATATATATATATATATCTAGTATATAATAAAACACACAAAATACAGTATTTATATATATATAATACTGTAGTATACAGAAGTATATATATAATATACTGTATATATATATAATACCCAAATTACAGAATATATATATATATATATATATATATATATATATATATATATATATATATATATATATATATATATATATATATATATTCGTATACAAACAGTATATAGGAAAATGCAGTCCCTAATACTCGTATAAAATACTGTGTGTGTGTGTATATATATATATATATATATATATATATATATATATATATATATATATATATATACGTACCGAAGTGTAGGAGGGGTCAAGGGGAGTCCGCCGGACAGGTCGTCACCGGCGTGGGTGGCCGAGTGGAGCTCCGGCGGCGCGTGGGGAAGATGGCAGCAGCAGCAGCCGTTAGCAGCTAGGTGGCACTGCGGGGGCGGTGGCGGCCGGCTGCGGCGTCGTCTGGGGGCAAGCCACGGCGGGAACGGAGGGGACAGGCCGACGGAGGCGTCGGCTGAGTTTGGCGTCCGGGCGAGCTAGGGTGGCCGGCTAGTCGGGGCTCGGGTGGTCGACTCGAGCTCGGGGGGGTGAGTATGTGGTTGAGGATGGTGGAGCTGGAGGTGGCTGTAGGTGGCGAGGTGGCTGAGGGAGGTGGTTTTAGGTGGAGGAAGGGTCGCCGGAGGGAGTAGGGTCGTCGCGGGGGTGGCCGGAGGCGGTGGCTGGCCGGGAGGAGGCTGCGGGATGCTCCGGTAGGGGTGGTGGCTGTTGTGTGTAGGTTTAGAAACTAGGGTTTTAGTTTGGGATTTTTGGGTTTGTGTGCAATTTAATGTGATGTAACATGTTGTATATGTAGGAGAGAGAGGGGGGCTGCCTTGGGATTAGGGCCGGCTGGTAGTGTACCTAGGGTTGTGTGAGGGTCTCCACATGTTGGACATGGGGCTAGGATTAAAGGCATTTGAAATGTAGGGCTAGGATGTGCCCTCCAAAAATTGATGTAAGTACATGAAAGATGGGGGAGAATTAAATTGTGTACCGGTCAAAGAATGTGGGTTCTTTCTTCATGTGGTTGGGCCAATGAGAGGGGGGCACCTCCTTGCTAATTTGCACAAAGGCCCCTGAACAATTTAGAAATTGCACAAAATCTAAAATTTAGGATTTGATGTGACAAAACACCATGTTTGGTATTTTGTATTGGACTAGAATGGTGTATGATGTTTTGTATGAGGTTTGTGGGTGTGTGTATGGGTTTGGGTTGGAGTTGGGTCTAATTTGAGTGAGGTTGGGTCACTACATTAATTAAATTATAATTAATGCACCGGGTGTCCCTAAATTAATTTAATAAATACAGGGGGTCTAAATTGGGTGGCACAGGCGTCATTGACGTGGTAGGCTTAGAGTATAATAATATCATGATCGGGGTTGGTCCAAATGGGTTGAGGTTGGGTCTCAATTTCGATTGGGACGGACAACGGACGTAAATAAGCAATTAATTTAATTTACGTACGGACGTTTGTAACAACTTTTGTGCGACTAAAATCAGGCACAAAAATCAGTATATGGGGGTTACACAAAGGTCATTATGGTAGGTTGGTATGTCTAGGCCAAGTGTATGAAATTTGTTTCAGGGTAACAGCTAGGGTAGTGTCCTAAATATCGGGATAACGGTAATGTGTCCTAAGTAATAAAACACTGCACAAATATTATAATACTTTGTATAATAAATCTTAATTGTATCTAATTAACCCTAATTATGCTATCTATGTTAATTAACCCTGAATTTTGGTCGAGGGGGTTTACAGCTGAGCTTCCAAGCGAACGTTGGATGACTGCCGTTACAATGCAGTTGATGGACAATGCACATCACTGGTGGCTTTCTGAGGAGACACGGCTCGGACCAGACCGAGTCACTTGGGAAGAGTTCTCTAGACTCTTTCAGGAGATGTACATTCCAGCCATCGCTCGATCAGAACTTCGGGATAAGTTCAATCGCCTCACTCAAGACAGTATGACAGTGGAAGAATACAACGCAGAATTCATTCGTCTGAGTCGCTTCGCCCCAACCTTGATTTCGACAGAAGAAGAGAAGGCTGAGAAGTTCTTCGATGGACTAAACTTTGAGCCACATAAACTAATTGGATCCGTTGCACCTACATCTTACCCGGACGTCCTTGCTGCAGCCCAACACATGGAGCGCGTCACCAGGAGAGAGACCAGCCTGAAGCGGTCGTCCATATCAGCACCAGCGGGAGCACCACAGGAAAAAGTTGCAAAAAGACCTCACATGCACCAGCCATCAGAAGCATCTTCACAGGCACTACCTGTCTGTCAATATTGTCGCAAGCGAGGCCATATTAAGAACGAGTGCAGACGAAAAAGGAGATTATGTTTAGCTTGCGGATCCAGTCAGCATTCAGTGAAGGAATGTCCTGAGCGTCGACAAGGAGCACCAATGGTAAACCAACAAGCGTTACCAATACCGAGGCCAGCCTATCCAGCATTGGGAGCACCGCAAAGGAAGTTGAAGGAGTCCTACCACCAGCTCCAGGAGGGTATCAGCCGAGGCCACCTTTGATACCCCAGGCACTACTCTTCCAGCAGGCTCAGCAGCAGCAGAGGAATCGACTGCAAGGACGTGGACAAGATTTTGCGATGACCTTGGAGAACGTGCAGACTCGTGGATTAGCTAATGCGCGTAAGTGATTCGTAGCTATCGTTTCTAGTATTGTTTTAGCTCGTGCCTGTTGGTTTGTGACCTCAGCCTTAACCTACTAATTTTGAACTTGCTAATAACCTAATATGTTTTTAAGTGATAACCTAGTTTTTCTAAATTGTAGTTTTCTAGATTTCCTTTATTCTGGAAATTTCATAACTTCCATTTCTTAGGAAAGGGATTCCCTATGTGTTCTTCTTAAAACCCTCATCCTTGATCGTACTGTGCTTCGAATAATGTTTGCAACCGTGTCATATATGTTGACCGGTTATTCTTTGATTGCGAGGACGCAATTCTCTTAAGGGGGAAAGATTGTAAACCCCCAGATTTTTCTGGATTTTTTAAAATCAAAATTTTTCCAAATTTTCTGGAATTTTCTGGGATTTAAATCAAGGTATTAATAAGATTAAATGATTTTTAAATGATTTTAAATAATATTAAAATATTATAAAAATAATATTTTCTAGTGTAAAATGAAAAACTAGACATAGGATAATTTTTCAGGAATTTATTGGACCCCGGAAGCATTTTTAAAGACCTAGAAACTAAGTTTATATTAAACCAAATAAACCCTAGAATTAAATCCGGTTTATTTCAAAATAAACCAAACCAACCCGAACCGAACCATGGAGAACCAAACCGAACCAAACCCAACTCTTAACAGGTCGGGTCGGATCCGAATTGAACCCGACCCGGACCCGATAACCCGATCGGAAACCTAATCCGAAACCCTTTACTGTTCCGGCTACCCCTATTTAATTCCCTCCGCCGCCTGAACCCTAGCTCCGCCACCACCCACCGTCGTCTCGCCGCAGCACCTCCGTCTCCTCTGCCTCTCTCTCGTCCCAGTAGTGCCGACGACCATAGCCGACGCCTGACTGAGAACCTCAACCACTGCCCTAGCCACCGTCGCCACCCTCAGCCGCCCTAGCCTCCTGCCACCGCCTGAACCCTTCCCTCCGCCTGAGCCCTGAACCTCGCTCCACCATCGTCATCCCCTCAGTTATCATCCCCGACCTCAACGAACCCCCGCATCTCCGTCTGAGCCGCCGTGCCAGCCCTGAGGGGCCCGCTTCGATCTCCCCTCTCCGCCGCCCTCCAGCCAGCCGCTCCATCGTCGACCCGAACGTCCCCGCCTCGCCTTCGCCTGAGCCATCCCGACTAGCCAGAGCCCGCTCTGCCTCTACCCGGCCGTTCCCTAGCCAACCGGAGTCCCCGCAGCCTCCGCCTCCAGCCTCCACGAGCTGCCACCCCAGTCGCCTCCTCCACGACGACCTCGCCGGAGCCCTAGCCGCAGTGCCTCAGCCGAACCAACGACCCCAGCGCCTCCTCTGGCGAAGCCCTGGTGCCCTTTTGCCGAAACCCTAACCGGACACAGCTGTACTGTGCAGTTTGTGTCGTGTCGCCTCACGGACACGAAGAAACCTCGTTTTGCATAGCCCCGTTCAGGTAACCCTTTCTCTCTCCTCACTGCCCTATTTTCTGTCCCGTCTGTTGTGACGCGTAGGCTGTGTAACCCTCTCGATGCCAGTGCAACCCGCTCGGTGTGTCGTGTCCTGTAGCGATCGTGAATCGCGATCCCAAAACAGGAAAAACAACACCCTATTTTTCCCCGGAACTGAGTGTGCCCCGCCAAACGGGACGACTTGGTCGCGTGCGGTCTTCACCGAAAGGTGCGTGCCGTTGATACGGACGTGCAAAATTTCGTAGAAGTTGATTTGGATGTGCGTGCACACCGGAATCAACTCGTATCCGCCGACAACGTCCTGTATCGGCCTGTTCTGGAATACGTTGTAACTTCGTGTACACACGTCGGATCGAAACAAAACTTGCGCCATCGAACTCGTAGCAATACACTGGTCCTGTTACCCAAGTTTGGTTCGATTCTGAGAACGTTGACAAAATCGCGTATCGTGGGCCCGCGGCTCCACTCGACGGGCAATTTTGTGATCGGCTCATCGGAATCCAATTCTGGAAGTTTCGTTGGGTTCGTATCATCGATCTATACCTGTTGACACTAAGTTTGACGAATTTGGAGACCATTGTTCCTGACACATTTTTCGGTGCGAAGCAGCCCACATGTGGACCCCGCTCTGGCCAGGAACTGTCATTTTTGCTCCTGTGTCCAAATTGGACTCAAGGATATGCGTTTCTAGCTATTTGATATTTTTTGAATCTGATGGTGATGTTTATTTCAGCAACCGGAGCAGTACCTGCAATTTCTACTGAGACAAGAGCTACAGTTGGAGCCAGAACCCCAGGCAAGTGTACATTGCCAAACTTGCAGTTTTGTTACTTATTTCCTTGACTTATTTATATATTGTTGTACATGATTAACCTAGGACCGTGTGATTTCCTTAGCGTCCGAATAACATTCGGGTGCCAATACCGTACGTGGAGTTGTATAACGTCACCTAGAGATGGATATCGAAATCCTAAACTTTTCGTACTTGCATTATCAAGTACGTCATAACCCAGGACACCTGACACTATTCATGAGACAAAATCTTCCTGAGATATTCATGGTGATTCTGTATAGGATACAGATTTCATGACATATTCTTTTGCTTAGATATTATATGACTTGATGCATTAGTTCTGATCCTGCGTGGCATGGACATGAGACATTGTGGACATGAAACGTATGATTACATTGGGTGGGGAGAGACACACAGGCTACAGGTTGATTATATTATGCCGGCGTCTTAGTCTCTCTACGAGCTAGACAACCACATGATATCACTGCTACCGGCTCCCCGACACAGAGCTTGTAGTGGTCTCAGCCTGAGTTCTAGTGATGCTCTCATCTTGCATATCACTTAGCTGGTTATATAGTTTACCCTATTTTGATTCATTTATTTCTGTACTGCATTTATCTTGGTTTGAGTTATTTTGTACCTTGCTATGTCCCCTGAGGACCTGGATCCGGATTATGTCCCCGGGATTAGCAGACGAGATCGATCCTGAGGTATACGGGACAGGAGCATTAGTAGGAGCAGGAACAGGAGCAGGCACTGGAGCAGTACCAGATCCAGTAGACGAGTGATCACCGAGGATATCTTCTGAGTATATGCTTTATCCATACTCAGTATTTGCTGTTGTTTCTGTATCTTGACTATTGCATCAGACTTGTTATCGGGTTGTTCCCCGATTTATTTACTTGTGACTTGATGATGATGTTTATATTTTCTTTTGTTGATATTGATGTATTTATTTCTGTGAATGAGATTAGTATATGTATACCCTTAATGTTGTATTACAGCTTAAGTACACCCTGATGGATCCATTAAATTGGGTTGTCCATCGGTGTGTGTTGCTGGCCATTGCCATGTGTCTAGTCCCTCGATATTTTGGGACTAGGGCGTGACATGCATCACATATTTTTGCTTGTATATAATTGGTTCAGTCAGTCCTGCTCGATTATGACATGATCTGAGGATACTTATAAATTATATTACTGGGATAACCCAGAGATCACATATCAAGCCGTAACACATGTTTGGTCGTTAAATTTATTTTAGTTAAAGAAGTGGGTTGTTGCAGCATGAAAGTTCAACTCATGTCCTTGTTTGGTTGTTGAGTTGCGCTGTTGTGTTACAACGAGACACGGATCGAAGCTACTTATTATCACTATATTATTTTTACTTAATATTGTATACATGCTTGTGTATTGTTCCTTCTGTTGAGTGGAATTAGGGACATAGACTGCCGTGGCATGATAGTTCAACTCATGTCCTTGTTTGGTTGTTAGATTGCAATATTGTATTACGATAGCCTGTGGACTAAAACTATGATACAGAGTTATTCTAATTTGGACCATAATCAAGGGACGTATTATATCCCGATGTGATGTGGTACTTACTGTCCTTGTTTGGTGAAGGAATGTCGAGTCATGTCATGGATGGCACATATGCCATTGATTGTTAGTTTAAGCATCTTATGCTATAGAACTGGTTTTGTTTCTTCATTTTGTGCTTCCTTGTGGTACTTATTATTTAGGATCTAACCCCACTATTTTTGCATGGCCAAGTTTAGATCCAGCACATGAGGATCAAGCGTATCTCTCCCTCACTGATGGCACGCACCATAAGGATGGCTGTTGAGGGTCACAAGTGGGTTCCTTCAGTCACTACTCATCTTTTGTAAACTATAATATTTTGGACGTTTAGCCAACCGGCACCTGTTAGCCGGATAATCTGGTCAGTAGTTTCCTACATGACTATAATATATTCAGACTACAGCTGACTCACTGTCATGTATACTTTTGATGGTGTATCTAGCATATCACTCATATTTGCTAGATCTCTAGAATATTCTGATGCGGCATTGGGGATGTCTTACTGCTTATTCTGAAATATTATATTTTATTGCTACTTGTTTGAATGATTGAGATATAAAAGTTCTCGACCCTAGAAGACTTGATTGTATTATATACCCCCTTGTCTTTAGACAACCTTAACACATTGTGGGTTGCTTCAGTATTCTGCAAGGTGTGGTTGGCTAAGTCATTCTTTCGCTCTTCAGTATTCTGGTTTTGGGGTGTGACAAAGTTTTAGTGGTGGCCCATGTAGGTCTATTTTTCAGACTTATGGGGTGGCCTGATTATAGGATATCTCAATCAAACATGTTCCTCCTTGAAATCCTGAATCTTTCTTCTCGAACTCAGCTTGACTTTTGTACCATTGATTTCTCGATCCTTTCTTGTCATGTTCTTGATTTATCTTATGTCCATTTCTTTAGGGCTTCTCCAGAATCAGTGGTTGGAACACTAGTAGTTTCAGCAGTACAGGGATACGTTGGCCCACAACAAGAGACATCACCTGTTCCTGGAGGGATCAGGGTAGAACCCATAGAGGAGCACGAGGAATAACATATGCCAAAAGTTTTAGTACCCCCGGTTGTACCAGCAGTGCCAGAAGCACTTGATACACCGGCATTGCTAGAGATTATTCGAGGAATGATGGCGTCTCAACAACATCAGCATCTTCAGCAGCAGGCGCAGAATATGTTGTTGCATCAAGGATTACAGATGGCCTTTAAGAGAAGTGTTAGAACGGACTCAAGGGGTGTCTGTGAGGTTCTGCTGACTCAACCCTAGGTACTTTGATGGCACGGAGGACGCCATTCCCGTAGATGCTTGGCTACAGAACATTGAGACGATACTGACAGCAATAAGGGTTTCAACTGAGGAACAAGTTGATCAGGTCCGATTGCAACTCCAGGACCTTGCCAGAGATTGGTGGGCAGCAGAAGAGGTTGGTTTAAGACAACATGTCTCATGGGACAACTTCAGAACCCATTTCAGGGTCAAGTATTTTGGAGTAGTAGATCAGCATGAGCTACAACAGAGGTTTATCAATCTTAAACAATCTGGGAGGACCGTAGATGGCTATGCGACAGAGTTCTACAGGCTTAGCAGGTTTGCCCCAACAATGGTGGCAACAGAACTAGAGCGGGCGATGAGGTTTCAGTATGGACTTCATCTGAAAATTCAACAACTGGTAGAGGGCCATAACTACCAGACCTTCGACGAAGTATTGATCGCCTCCAAGCGACATGAGCTGACAATGTAGATGTTAGCTTTGAGGATAGGAGGCCAGAAGAGATCTCATGCACAGAGCAGAGGAGGAGGACCAGCAAAACAGATGTCAGCACCATCTTCTGGCGTTCGCATTCATGAAACAGCGTCGAGGAGGCCAGTGGCATCGGCAGCAACGGCACCAGCTCGACCATATCAGTCGGCAACAACAACAACAACAACGATTTGAAGCCCCGATCGGATGTGCGTATTATGGCAAGGAAGGCCATACCAAGGATGTGTGTAGGGTAGCACAAGGTTTGTACCTACGATGTGGTAGTCCAGACCATCGGATCGCCAATTGTCCGATGATGCAAAGGATTGAAGGGTCAGCGCAGCGATTAGCCTTACCAGCACCAGGGGTAGCTCAGTACAGGGGGGCATCACTGGCAGTCAGGCCTTTGGCTCAGCATCCATTGCCGACACAAACTCAGATGTACAACCAGCAGAGGAATCAGCAGTATCCAAGGGAGACAGCAACAAGAAGCACAGCAAGGCCAAGGGCATGCTTTTATCCTATATATGAAGGAGGCTTTGGCATCAGGTGACATGGTGACAGGTAACATTCTTGTTATATCTTTTTCTGCCATAGCATTATTTAATTCGGGAGCATCCCATTTATTTGTATGTGCACGATTTGCGACATGTATTGGATTGGAGTTCAAGGCATTGCCAGAGAGGCTGAATATACTCACTGGTATTAGTCTTGTAGGAGTTGATAGAGTATGTCTAGCATGTCCAATCATAGTATGCGAATATTTATTACCTGCAAGGTTGATCGAGTTCCCTATGTATAATTTTGACGTTATTCTAGTCATGGACTGGTTGAGAGACAGTCATGTGACGATAGATTGCCGTAAGGGTAGAGTATTGTTTAATATCCCGGGCAAGAAAGAGTTTATCTTCAACAGAACGGTGAGGGATCAGCATGAAGATGGCATAGCAGTAGTAGCGGGAATTGGGGATCAGTTTCCCAGAATAACTGAAGGCGAAGAAGTTCATTCAGTCTAGTGGATCGCCATGGGGAGCACCAACGCTTATAGTAAAGAAGAAATACGGGAAGACACGATTGTGTGTCGAATACAGGCAGCTGAATGCAGTAACAGTGAAGAACAAATATCCATTGCCTAGGATTGATGACTTGTTTGACCAATTGAGTGAAGCAAATATATTTTCCAAGATAGACCTTTGATCAGGATATTATTAAGTGGGGGTCTGGGAGCAAGATATACCGAAGACAACAATTTGATCTCGATATGGGCATTTAGAATTTTTAGTTACACCATTCAGATTGACTAATGTGCCAACAATATTCATGGATTTGATGAATCGTATCTTCATGCCATACCTAGATCAATTTGTGGTAGTATTCATAGATGACATTCTTGTCTACTCTAACAGTGAAGAAGAGCATGAAGAATATCTTTGGAGAGTGTTGCAAGTTTTAGGGGAGCACCAGTTGTATGCCTCAGTAAGTGTGTATTTTGGATAGGTCATGTGTCATTCTTGGGGCACATTATCTCAAGAGCAGGAGTATCAGTGGACCCCAAGAAGGTCGAAGCAGTAGAGAATTAGCCAGTCCCGAAGACAGTAGCAGAGGTGCGGAGTTTCTTGGGGTTAGCAAGATATTATTGGAGGTTCGTGACAGATTTTGCACGGATTTCAGTACCAATGACTCGTCTAACCCGCAAGGAGGAAAAGTTTGTTTGGACGGCAGAGTGCCAAGTAAGATTCGAGAAGTTGAAAGAGAAACTGATATCAACACCGATCCTTACACTTCCAGTAGGATCATGAGGGTTCACAATTTATTGCGACGCTTCTGGGAAAGGACTCGAGTGTGTGTTGATGCAACACGAAAAAGTGATAGCTTATGCATCTCGGTAGCTTCGAGGTCATGAGAAAAATTATCCAACATATGATTTGGAGTTAGCAGTAGTAGTATTTGCACTCAAGCTATGGAGACACTATATATATGGCAATCGGGTGGAGTTATTCACAGATCATAAGAGTTTAAAGTACATATTCACCCATAAGAACCTGAACATGAGGCAGAGGAGGTGACTAAAATTATTTGGTGATTATGATGTAGCACTTCAGTATCATCCAGGCAAGGAAAATATGGTGGCAGATGCTCTAAGTAGGAGAGGCAGAAATTTTGTCTTGACAACTCAGAAGCACATATTAGAAGATCTTAGAGAGATGGGCATCGAGGTAGTGTTACCTCAAGGAGCGAGAATATTAGCCAGTCATCAGATTCAGTCAACTTTGGTGGAGTGGAGAGGATCAAGGCGGCTCAAGTAGAAGATTCTCAGATTCAGAAGCGCAGGACAGAATGTGAGTCAGGCCTTAGGAAGGAATTAAGGATTCACGAAGACGGAACACTTAGATTTAGAAATCGTCTTTGTGTGCCAAGTGGAGATAACAGACATGAAGTAATGACCGAGGCACACAGTTCTCAATATTCTATTCATCCAGGAGACACGAAGATGTACCATGATATTAAGCAACATTTCTGGTAGAACGGAATGAAAAGAGAGATAGCTCGGTTCATTTTATGATGTCTCATATGTCAGTAGATAAAGGCAGAGCAGCAGAGGCCAGCAGGATTATTGTAACCCCTGCCTATTCCAGAGTGGAAGTGGGAACACATTACGATATACTTTGTGATCGGCTTACCTAGATCCCCTACTCGACTGGATGCAGTTTGGGTAATAGTAGATCGACTCATAAATGTGGCACATTTTTTTTCCTTCCGAGTAGGGCAGTCCACAAAGTAGTTAGCAGAGATGTATATACGGCATATAGTGAGGCAGCACGGAGTTCCAGCAAGTATAGTATCAGACCGTGATACTCGCTTTACGTCTCATTTTTGGAGAAGTTTACACGAGCGCTTGGATACTAAGTTGAGATTCAATACCGCGTACCATCCTCAAACAGACGGCCAGTCAGAGAGGACAATACAAAAATTGGAAGATATGTTGCGATCTTGAACTTTAGACCTTGGTGGGTCTTGGGAAGATCACCTTCACTTAGTAGAATTCTTATACAACAACAGTTATCAGGCCAGCATACAAATAACTCCATTTGAGGCATTGTACAAAAGAAAGTGCAGGTCACCTTTAGCATAGGATGATATTGGTGAACGAAAGATGTTGGTGCTTGAGATGATCGCACAGACCGTTGAAGTGGTTAAGCAAATTAGAAAGCTACTTCCAGTTGCACAAGATGGTCATTGTCATTGGGCAGATCAGTATCGTAGGCTATTAGAGTTTTCTGTCGGCGACCATATATTTTTGCGAATTTTGCCTACCTGTGGAGTCATTAGGTTTGGGGTTCATGGGAAGCTTAGTCCGCGGTACGTTGGATCGTTCGATGTTCTCGAGAGGGTAGGGAATGTTGCTTATCGTCTTGACCTTCTGCCTTCGCTACGTGAGCTGCACAATATCTTTCATGTATCTCAGTTGCGTAAGTAGGTCACGAATCTGAGTCATATCCTCGATCACTCTGAGTTAGTCGTTGGTACCGACTTGACTTACGAGGAATGGCCCGTGTCCATTTTGGATCAGAGAGAGAAAGTACTGAAGAACCAGACTATTCGTCTTGTTCGTGTTGCTTGGGGACATCATTCTTTGGTAGAGTCGACGTGGGAGCGCGAGAACGATATTCGATCTTGGTACCCGCATCTATTTGACTCATAAGGTATATTTTCTTCGTATGCCTTCACATCTTTCATTCCATAATCGGCAAGCACTCATAAGGGATGAAGTTGCTTCGCTTCATTATAGGTGTTATTGTTATACTTGTTTATTTGTTTATGTAGATTACTTGACTCTTGGTTTATTTGTTTGGTTTGTTTTTATCATGAGTTGAACCCATGGTCCAAACCTCAAAACCTCCATATATAACCCAACTTCACTCTCTCTCCTCTCATTTTTTTCTCTTCCATTCTCTTTCTTAGATTTTCCTCTTCCCCTCCATAGGCAAGTACATCTTGTAAGAAATAGAGAAACCCTTTATATTTTTGTTTAATTATGTTCCTTATATGATTCTTCATGCATTTAGAACTTGATATTTTTGAATTCGGTGGATGGATTAGCGTAAAATCAAGTTTTAAGTTTTAGATTTTCTTTGTATTCTTAAATATTCTTGGGTTTTTTATCTCTTAAAACTTAATGTTTTCGAAAAATTCTTGTTCTATGTTGATGAGCACTTGATTTTGAGTAGTTTAGAACTTTACTTTGCTGGATTTGGGTATCATTTAAGGTTTCTATGGAAGAAACAAAATCTCATTTTTGAGCTTTTGGCCATGGCTGAAAAACTGCTATTTGGTGGAGACGAAGGATTGCTATGCAGCACGAAGTACTATACGGCCTGGACTTCTCATCTGGAGTCCGCATGCAGCCAATCTTGTTGGACGCATAACTGAATTGGCCATGCGTCCTTTTGCCAAGTGCATGAACTTGAACGAATAAAATTTTACTAAGTCCAAAAGATTTCATGCGGCCAAGTGTGCATGTGGCCTAGTCGACCATGCAGCTAGGAGCTATGCGTCTCACTCCTTCTGAACGCATAACTTTTGACTGACTTGGCACGACTTTTTATAATTTGTTTTTTTTCTGACACTTTTATCACATATCACATACATCACTTTTCTGAACTTGACTTGCATTTATTGTTTGTCACATCACACGTTTCTCGAAGAGTGGACTTGACTCTGTTCATACGGCATTAACCTCATACGGCCTTGAACTCATGTGGTATGTTGGTTCATGCGGCGTGTTTGGTCATGCGGCCAACTGACTCATGCGTCAGTTGTTCCCATGCATCCACTTGACACTTGTTTGGTGTAATGTTTTCATTTGATTAAATGATTGTGATGCTATATGTTAACTTAGAAATAAATTATTTGACCCAGATGTGACCATGTGCTAAATGACTAAGCACCTGGCATGAGCCTGTAGATATGGCCCTACATGTACTTACCGATTATGCTACTTTCCCTGGATCACCTTATTATACGATGGACAGAATAAGGGTCATAGTTTAACTTGAGGGAGGACCTGCAATCACAGTCCTTGTTTGGTTTAAGGATTGTGGATCTGATCTCGAGGAATTATTGTACTACTCTTATTTTATCTATCGATATAATAAAGTGACAAATTATTGTGACCATCATTTGCTTGTCCTATCTTGAACACATTACTACTTGATAACTTGTCCACAACCTTAATATTATAATTTGTTCCTGTCCTGACTATTGCATCCGTACTGATACACTTAATAGCACCAAGAGTTCTACTCGATATATAGTGAGTCGTCGAGCCACATACACTTGTTACATGATATATGTAATTATTTTCTTGCACGAATCTGGTAGTTAGATAGTGAATTTAGCTGTGGCTAGATAGTATTGATTGTTATATCACACTTGGGTGAATCCAGATTTGACTTTAAGAGACAATGTGGATTCGGATCAAGAGTGCCCATTCTTAAAGTACGATATTTAGGAAGGATTGTTCATGTGACCACGGCATGATATTCTAAATCACCTAGGGTTAATTAGGCAACTTTATTCGTAGAGCATTGGGAGGGAACGGTATCTCGAGATCGTGTATGTTGAACCACCCTAAGTTAGCTGGGAGTAAAGGCTGGCCACCACAGATACTGTATATTATCCACACTAGTGGAGTGCAGTATCTGACTTATTTATAAGCCGAGCCAGTGTCTTTCCTATATAAAGCCTGGAACTGCTACTGATCATTAATTTAGCTCAGGGCTCTTGTAAGGGACAGGTGCATCATATATTCGTCCTTGTATATCATTGGTTCAGTCGACCCTACTCGATTATGACACGATCTGAGGATACTTATAAATTATATGACTGGGATAACCCAGAGATCACATATCAAGACGTAACACATGTTTGGCCGTTAAATCTATTTTAGTTAGAGAAGTGGACCGTTGTAGCATGAAAGTTTAACTCATGTCCTTGTTTGATTATTGATTTGCGTTGTTGTGTTACAACAGGACACAGATCAAAGAAACTTATTATTACTATATTATTTTTACTTAATATTGTATCCCTGCTTGTGTATTGTGCCTTCTGTTGAGTAAAATTAGGGACATAGACTGTTATGGCATGATAGTTCAACTTATGTTCTTGTTTGGTTGTTGGGTTGCGCTACTGTGTTACGATAGCCTGTGGACTGAAACTATTACACAGAGTTATTCTAAGCTGGACCATAATCAAGGAACGTATTCTATCTTGATGTGATATGGCACTTTTTGTCCTTGTTTGGTGAAGGGGTGTCGAGTCATGTCATGGATGGGACATATGCCATTGATTATTGGTTTATGCATCTAATGTTATAGAACTGGTTTTGTTTCTTTATTTCGTGCTTTCTTGTGGTACTTGCTATTTGGGGTCTGACCCCACTGGTTTTGCATGGCCAGGCTTAGAGCCAGCACCTGAGGATTAAGCGTATCTCTCCCTCACTGATGGCACACCCCAGAAGGATGGCTGTTGAGCCAGTACCTGAGGATCAAGCGTATCTCTCCCTTCAGTCACTACTCATCTTTTATAAACTATAATCTTTTAGGCATTTAGCCAACCGGTACCTGTTAGCCAGATAATCTAGACACTAGTTTCCTACATAACTATAATATATTCAAACTGAAGCTGACTCGTTGTCATATATACTTTTGATGGTGTATCTGACATATCACTCGTATTTGCTAGATCTTTAGAATATTCTGATGCGGCATTGGGGATGCCTTAATGCTTATTCTAAAATATTCTATTTTGTTGCTACTTATTTGAATGATTGAGATATAGAAGTTCTTGGCCCTAGAAGACTTGATTATATTATGTACCCCCTTGTCTCTAGACAACCTTAACACATTGTGGGTTACTTCAATATTTTGCAAGGTGTGGTTGGCTGAGTCATTCCCCCGCTCTCCAGTATTCTGGTTCTAGGGCGTGGTTAATCGATTGACGATGACCCAGACGATGTCGTTTCCTCATTGTATCTTTGGCAAGCCAACAATAAAGTCCATCGTGATATGGTCCAATTTCCACTCTGGGATAGCAATGTTCTGCATCTCCCCGTCCGGCCTCTGGTGCTCGGCCTTTGCTATCTGACAATACAAGCATTGTGACACGAAGAGCTCCACATCTTTCTTCATGTCATGCCACTAGAAGGTCATGTGGAGGTCCTGATACATCTGCGTACTTCCTGGATGTGGTATGAGACCGCATAGTGAGCTTCCGTGAGGATCTTATTTTTGAGTTCTATATCGTTGGGCACACATAGTCTTTCTCTTACCCTCAACATTCTACTTTCATCCACGTCAAAGTCGATCGCCTTTCCTGCTGAAATCTGCTCACACGTCTTCAACAAGAATGGATCGTTCGTCTGAGCGAACTTGACATTTTCTATCAGGCTCGGTTCAAGGAGTAACTGAGCTAGTGATCCCCCAATCAGTCCACCTCGATATTGAATTCGTAGCTCGATGCCCATACTCTCCAATTTCTTTTGTAGCCTGCAATTGATGGATAGAGATCCTGCAAGTACTTGACTCAGCGCGTTCGCTACAATATTTTCCTTACCTGGAGTATAGTTGATCGACAAGTTATAGTCTTTGATTAGTTCTAGCCAACGTCTTTGTCATAGGTTTAGGTCCGACTGAGTGAAAAGATACTTGAGGCCCTGGTGATCAGTAAAAATTTGGTAGGCCACACCCTAAATATAGTGTCACCACAACTTCAGTGCGAACACAATTGTCGCGAGTTCTAGATCATGTGTTGAATAGTTGCGCTCATGTTGCTTCAATTATCTCAAAGCAAAAGCTATCACCTTATTTTCTTGCATGAGCACCTCTTCCAATCCCTGGCCTGAGGCATCGCTAAAGATTTAGAATCCTATATTCTCGTTCGGCAGAGCAAGTATCAGAGCAGAGACGAGACGCTGCTGTAATTCCTGAAATAAAGCTTAACAGTTGGCAGACCACGCGAATGTGACTCCTTTCTGAGTGACGCGAGTCAAGGGCAAAGCAATTTTAGAAAAGTCTTTTTCGAACCGTCTTTAGTAGCCTGCTAAACCGAGAAAGCTTTGAATTTCACTGACTGATGAAGGTTGCTTCCACTCAACGATTGCTTCAACTTTCTTTTGATCGACTGAGATGCCTCTCGCAAAAATGGTATGCTAGAGGAAAGATACACTGCTTAGCCAAAATTTACACTTTCTCAGTTTTGCGTACAACTTATTATCCTGAAGAGTCTAAAGCAGGGTCTGCAAGTGCTCCTCATATTCCTTCTTGTTCTTTGAATACACCAAAATATCATCGATGAACACTACTACGAACATGTCAAGGCATGACCGGAACACTAGATTCATAAAATCCATGAAAGCAGCAGGGGCATTGGTCAATCCAAACGGCATAACTAAAAATTTATAGCGGCCATAGTGAGTACGGAAGGATGACTTTGACACATCGTTTGACTTTATCTTCAATTGGTGGTAGCCCGAATGAAGATCAATTTTTGAGAATACCGATGTGCCTTACAGTTGATCGAAGAGGTCATCGATTCTGGGAAGAAGGTACTTGTTTCGGATGGTGGATTTATTCAACTCTCGGTAGTCTATACGGAGCCTCATCGAACCATCATTTTTCTTCACAAATAGCTCTGGTGCGCCCCATAAAGATACACTCGGACGGATGTACCCACGATCGAGCCGTTCTTGTAGTTGGACCTTCAGCTCCTTCAGTTCGGCATGGGCCATTTGATACAGAGCTTTGGAAATCGGCCGAGTATCTGAAAATGTATCTATAGTGAACTCTATCTCTCGGTCAGGCGACATGCCTGGCAACTCTTCTGGAAATACACCAGAAAAATCTGTCACAACGAAAGTAGACTCTATGTTTATGCAATCTTCCTGAGTGTCTCGAATGGTGTCCAAGTACCCTTCACAGCCATAATGTATCATTCGCCAAGCAGACATTACCGAAATTACCATGCAGGCATTTGATGCTCTCGACGCTGGACTGCACGCGTAGCAAAATTTGGTCTCGCTAGGTAGACGAAAGACGACTTTCTTTTCCGCACAGTCAATGGTAGACGAGCAAGCACCGAGCCAATCCATCCTCAGAATAATATTGTAGTCCCTGATGTCTAGAACCATCGCATCAAATGATAATTTCCTTCCTCCGATGCAAATGCAGTCGTCGCGACAAACTGAGTTAGAAGGCAAGTTCATGTTGTTAGCCCAATGATCTAACTATATTTTTGAATATGGTTAATCTATTCTATTTAACATTATGACATCACTAATATTCATGCTATCACTACTTTTAATACTTAAACTTAGCATAGTTCAAATATGCATCAAATGTTATCATACTTGCTACTATGTATATTATTTTATTTTCCTAAACTTGTATTTGCAGAAAAACAATAAGCAAGATCAAACATGGACATCTGCAATAAAGAAATTATGATGGGCCAAAGACGACGTTATCCCAGAAGATTTTTCTGAACCACCTACGATATCTCCGAAGCCACGCACCCGTGGGGGTTCGGGGGTGAAGCCCCCGAAAGGTATTCAGATTTCATAATTCGGGTATCTCAGGACAACTACTGTCAAGGAAAAAATCCATCATCTATCAAGGGAAGAAGCCAAGCTATGCCATCATCATTTTCAGATTTTGAAGAAGCCTGCACCTAGTATAGTCTGTCTAGATTTTGTAATGAGTCTAAGAAATAATTATAAATACAAGAAATAGATGGCAAAATTGAAAGCTAGGGTAAAAAATAATCCAGGATCATTTTCGGCTAAAAATCGACATACCGACGGTAAACTAGAGTATACCGACGATATACTAGAGTATACCGACGGTATACCAATTTTATATATATGTTGCTCTATGTCGTTTGGACCGACATATCGATGGTATACTGGTCAATACCGACGATATACCGGTTTATCACAGTTGACAATCCAACGATCGAATTCTGTGCATTAAATGATCCCAACGGTCATATTTATAGTTGTTTCTATTGCAGACTAGTAAACTGACGGTATACTTTAGTATACCGACGATATATCGTTCGCAGGCTGAAAGTTGCATTTTTGCTCTTTCTTTGTGTTGGCCTATATAAAGCCTTGAACCCATTCTTTCAAGGTTGATCCTTTTGAGCCTAAAATTTCTAATCTACCAAAGGCCATCCACAAACACTCCACCAAAGCTTTCATTTGCCTATCTATAAATTGTGTTAGGGTGTTCTTGAGTTGTAAAAGTTAGATCTTTATATTTATTGTAAGAAGATTAAAACTATTTTGTAAGAGGTTGAAGTGTACAAGCCTTCGGATGAAAGCTTGTGTGAAGTTAGAGAGCCTTCAGATCAAAGCTCTTGTGTAATAAGTTAATGGATTATCGGATCAAAGCTCGTGGTATAACTATTTTGCTAATAGTGGATTCAAGCCGGATAAGTGTTTCCGGGACTGGAGTTCCTCGAGGAGGATACCAGGATACATCGGGTGTCGTTATTATTATTGTTTTACTTCTTGCACACTTAATATTTTAAGTTGTCTATTATTAATCATTTGTGCATGATTTATTAGCTTGACCATATTCACGCCCCTCTAGGGTTGCTACAATTGGTATCAGAGCAAGGACTCTATTTTTTTGGCTTAACATCCTTAGAGTAGATCCTTATTATCTATGGCATTATATTCCTCCTCCGATAAAGAGGGTTCTATTTCTAGTAGCATAGACAATCATGTTTCTTCTAAATGCAAGAAATGCTCTAAGTGGAAAGCTATGGCTAATCAATCCTTAGAGATTCTTGATGACCTTCATTCTACAAATGAAGAACTTTCGAAAAAGATTGTTTATTTAGAAGAAGCAAATAAGTTTTTAAGAAATGAGAACAATAATTTATTATCTAGACTTGATTCTCAAAACTCATCTTGTGCTTCTTTAAAGAGCTTAAATGATGCTTTAATTTTGAAAATCAAAACTCTATCATCAACAATAGAAGACTTCAAGAAACAAACTCATGAGTTATCTTAATTGCATGATTCTTCTATTGATGCTTTAAAGAAATAGAATAATATTTTTTTCTCTAGAATTGCTTTATTTGAAGAAGAGAATTATATTTTAAATGCTAAATTTAATTCTCTTACTTGTATGCATGATGCTTTGTTGTTAGAACATGATATTCTTAAAACCAAACCTTTTTATGCTCACACTAGAGATATTCATCATTCTATTATGTCACATGATCAAAACCATGTTCATTCTGATACATGTGCACACACTAGCATTAGGTACTTCTATTGCTCTCACATTGGATACATGAGTTTTACTTGTTCTATTCGTAGAAGTACTACCAATACTAGAGTAAATATTATATGAGTTCCCAAAGTTAACAAATATGGATTCAAATTTATTTGGATACCAAAGTATTCGTCTCATGTTATAGGTAGAGCTTCTTGTGCCGGGACATAGCACCGTGGAGCATGTTGGTGATTGTAAAGTTATAATGGTCATCTTCCAAGCAATTTTACCAACACAAATGTGGCCACTAAAGCCACTTTGGTAACATGCTAAACGATTCTTCCTAAATTGTCTATATTTAAAGAATGTAGCATGTTTCTTTTTTTATGTCTTGCTACTAGATCTCATTGATTTTTTTGTTGTTGCTTATTATATGAATCAATGTGAGATATATGATACTAGCATGCTTTGTGTATTTCTCGTGTAATCACTTGTATGTAGTATGACTAGTTGCTTAACTTAAAATGATTAGTTCACACTATATAGTTTATCAATTATTTTCTATTAGTGTGACACATTTATATATGCATGTTATAATTTTTTTAGTCCTTATTTATAAAGCCTGCATATTACTCTAGTCTATAGGATCTTGAGACTTTGAATTGAGTAAATATTTTTGTCTCTTCGTCTTTATATCATTGAGATAGTTACTCCTAGCCGATTTGTTTTTAAATGTCATATTTAATATAATCGGCTCTTGTGAATATATGTGTTTAGCACTAGTTTCTTATTGCTTGAAAAGTATATACTTATACTTTGATTTAACCTTGAGCTTGCATAATATATTCACTATTGATTCTTTTTGACATATCTCTTCTGAATCAATTATGTTGTGCCTAATAAAGCTTATTTATACATGTTTGATTTTGTGATTGCATTTCAACTTTCATTAAAGATACATGACTATATAATTAATCTCTTATATTCATATGATTTTTATGTATTTCTTATATTGTTATATATTTTTGTGTAAATATCTTTATATAGGCATATGGGTTAAGCTCAAGTTTTACTTTGATTTGAAGAGTATTCTATACTTGTATCTTTAAACTTGTGATTATATCATATTTTAGCTATTTATTCTTTTGATAAATTTGTGCATGTTTATTTGAATCAAGTAGCTACTTCCTTTAAGTCGTTTACCTGATTATATCTTCTTAGCTTTTTGGTTAACATTGTGTATACATGCTTTTATTTGTTTGAATCTCTTCATGTATGCCTATATATATATATATATATATATATATATATATATATATATATATATATATATATATATATATATATATATATATATATATATATACATTGATGATTTCTTGATTTTGAGTTTTTAAATTGATCTATCTTTGAAATTGGGTTGGTGAGAGAAAATATTTATTATTGTCTTTCTCATGACTATATATGGATTTTTATTTAAGAATCACATGTTCTTGTACTTTATCTTGTGTATCTTACTTACCTCAATTATTAGTGCACACTTTCAAAACCTTCTTTCTATTGTGCACTATGAAAAAATTTTGAAAAATATTTTTGCTTTCTCTAACATCTAGATTTTTCGATCTTGATAATTTTTTTTGCTCATCCCTTGGATTTTATGCTTGCTTTGTAGTTCTTGTTCCCAATAATATTGTAGCACATAAGGATACGTGTAATTGATATATCAAATACCTTATGTCTTTTGCTACTATATGTTTGAGCACTTGTTTTGAGATCTATCATTTTCTATATAATACACTTAATTCTTTATGGTAATAATATTTTGAATTCTCTAGATTGATCTCTAATTTTATTATCATGGATTATTCTCAATATTTGGCAAAAAGATTTGTATTATTGTGTTTTCATATATATATATTTGTTTTCCCTCTATCTTTAATAAGAGCCTCTTCATTTTTGTTGTGTTTTATTTGTGCTATTATCCTTTGTGTTGGTGACTCAAGGTTAAAATGAGAATGTTTAACTTGGTATAAGTTTACCTCATTAATCTTGGTTCACTTTCACCCATATAGCTATTTGTTTTTTTCCCAATCTATATATGGTATGATAGTTTATAAAAATAAGGTTTGTGAATTATCTTGATATGATTTATTTTCTATATTAGATAGATATGTTTATTCTATAATATTAGTTTGACAAATCCTTGATTTAATCTTATTTTTTATGTTGAGGTTTGTGTTTTTTTATGATTATTCTCTTTTCTTATTAGTCATTAGTAAGTATCTCTTGAAATTCTCTCTCTTTTGATTCATGATTTTATCATATCATTATTTCCATCTCATGTTGTTTAAATTTGTAATATTTCAAATGAGATTGACTCTTTTTCATATTTTTTATTGATTTATGAGTTTTTATTATAGTATGGACTTGGGATTTTTATTGAAGTTTAGTGATGAGATTTTTAGGATCATGTATGTTTTATTTGTCTCACTTGAAAAATGATCCTAATGATTGGGTAGTTCAAGATTATCTAACTATGTAAGCTTCATGTCAAATATTTTACTCTACCTTGACTACCCATGGATTACCACATATGAGACTTTGCTATTTGAACTTAATTGGTTTTTATCTAAGTATTAGCAAGGTTTGGTCCTTACCGTTGATTGATTTATATATGTGGTAAAGTCCATTAGGTCCATGTAAAGTAATCAATTAATTAATTCTTGCTTAATTAGTTAATCATGGACATATTTTTTGGTATTTTTGAGCTATATTGTGATATTCATCATGTTTTGTTTATTTGATTGATTATATTTTTAGCTTCATGATGACTTTTTCTCAAAAGATAATATATATTGACCTAAATTATTTTTTTATGAGTTTATCCTACTTAGGTCAATGTTTCTTATCTTTTGATTTATATGCTTTATTGGATATTTCTTTATGATGCTCATCTTTAAGTGTCTTTTACATTGTTCTCTCTTTTCTTAAAGATGATAATTTTTTATTTTTGTGACGATTATTTTGCCTTATATGCATTGAGTGAGGGAGAGAAAATCTATAGTTGATATATCCCCTAGATCTTGTATTTATTTATTATTATGCTATAAGTGCTTTGGAACAAGATACACATATTCTTAGGGGGAGAAAATTAATTGGTTCAATTCATTTACATCCTCTAATATGTGGTATAACTAGTTAATCATGAACTCATATTGCTTCTTGTTAATATCCTTTTAATTGTGTTCATGATATATGAAGGATTTATGAGAGTGTATGCTATTGTCCTAATTATCTTGTTTCTCTCTCATTTATGGGTAAATAGATAGAATCTTCCTAAAATAACTTGTTTATCTTTATTGGTGATTTTATTAAGCTTTCATTGTCTTGGCTTTCCTTGTATGCTAAATTATTTTGGCTTTCTTTGCTTGGACTTACCCAAATTTTATGACTATCTAAATTGGTCATACTTTGAGGTGGAGCATTCAAGTCGACTGAATCTCTCTTTCTTAAGTATTTTTCTCTTTTACCTTCATGTTTATCTAAAAGTTACTCGTATAGCATATTATGGTAATTGAGTTCAAATGCATGAACTTTGGTAAATGAATAGATCTTGCAAATAGGAAGATTCATGTATATCTACTTGATTTCTTTTCAATGATTATACTCCTTGTATGGCATTAATCCACTAATTTGTATGAAAAAATTATGAATCATATTTGTTTCCTTCATCATTGTAAAAGCTCTTATTATACCTCCCATCCTTCTATAATAGTATCTATTATATTTGCAAATATATAATCCTTATGGCTGTTGTTAGAAATTTATTCTTTCCAAACTAGAGTAATATTTTATTTCATATTATGTTTTGGATTTCTTTCTTGGATTTCTAGTTGGTAAACCTCTTATTGAATTATTCCCATCTTTTCATTGATATTACCAACTATCTTATGTTTTGACAAGCAATATTTTAATTAGTTTTATACATTAATTGTCTATTTTCTAAAACTTGTCTTTACACACTTCTCGTATTGCTTTCATAACTGATCTTGATCATGATTGTCTATGCCTTCCTCCTGCTCTGATTTATTTACTTGAGATTGAATTCATTGCATCTACTAGCAGGGGGAGCTTATTTTTTATCATGTCAATGGGGGAGAAGTAAGTTTAAGTATGTGCTAGTATGTTTAAAAAGGAGTAGAAGTATTTTTAAGTAATATACGATGTATGCTTATATCTTTTACATATTAGTGAAATATACTTCTATTGTATCCATTTTAAACTTAACCGATTTGCCATAATAAAAAAGGTGAGAGATTGTTAGCCCATTGATTGTATCATTATTTTGAATATGGTAAATCAATTAAGTTTAGCTTTTAAATATCACTAACCATTCATGAAATTACTAAAGCATTTATATTCTTCTTCCACCTTTGGTGATATATGCTTATTATTTTATATATTAGTGATATGAGCTTCTATTAAAGTTATCTTACATAGAACCGAGTTGCCATAATCAAAAAGGGGAAGATTGTTAGCCTAATGATCTTAATATATTCTATTTAACATTATGACATCACTAATATTCATGCTATCACTACTTTGAATACTTAAACTTAGCATAGTCCAAATATGCATCAAATGTTACTTGCTACTATGTATATTGCTTTGTTTGCCTAAACTTGTATTTGCAGAAAATTAAAAAGCAAGATCAAACATGGACATATGCAATGAATAAATTATGATAGGCCAAAGACGACGTCATCCCAGAAGATTTTTCTGAACCACCTACGACATCTCCGGAGCCACGCACCTGGGGGTATCTCAGGACAACTACCATCAAGAAAAAAAGCCATCATCTATCAAGGAAAGAAGCCAATCTATGTCATCATATATGCAGACTCTGAAGAAGCCTACACCTGTTATATTCTGTCTAGAGTCTGTAATGAGTCTTAGGAATAATTATAAACACAAGAAATTGATAGCAAAATTGAAAGCTAGGGTAGAAAATAATCCAGGATCATTTTCGACTAAAAATTGGCATACCGATGGTATACCGATTTTATATAAATGTTACTCTCTGTCGTTTGGACCAGCATATTGACAGTATACTGGTCTATACCGACAATAAACCGGCTAATCACAGTTGGCAATCCAATGGTCGAATTCTTTGCATTAAATGATCCCAACGGTCATATTTATAGCTGTTGCTACTGCAAACCGGTATACCGACGGTATATTATAGTATACCGACGGTATACCGTTCACAGGCTGAAAGTTGCATTTTTGCTATTTCTTTGTGTCGGCCTATATAAAGTATTAAACCCCTTCTTTCAAGGTTGATCCTTTGAGCCTAAAATTTCTAATCTACCTAAGGCCATCCACAAACACTCCACAAAAGATTTTATTTGCCTATCCATAAATTGTGTTAGAGTGTTCTTGAGTTGTAAAAGTTAGATCTTTATATTTTTTGTAAGAAGATCAAAACTATCTTGTAAGAGGTTGAAGTTAGAGAGCCTTCGGATCAAAGCTTGTGTGAAGTTAGAGAGCCTTCGGATCAAAGCTCTTGTATAAGAAGTCAACGGACCTTCGGATCAAAGCTCGTGGTGTAACTATTTTATTAATAGTGGATTCAAGCCAGACAAGAGTTTTCGGGACTGGAGTGCCTCAAGGAGGATACCAGGATACATCGGGTGTCAGTATTATTATTGTTTTACTTCTTGCACACTTAATATTTTAAGTTGTCTATTATTAATCATTTGTGCATGATTTATTAGCTTGACCTTATTCATCCCCTCTAGGGTTACTACACATGCCCGACGGGGTACGAACACTAAGCCTTAGTTCTAACGGTGTCTGAAAAAATTTGTGCTCCCTAGCGAAGTTTGCCGATACAAAACTATGTGTGGCACCAGAATCAAATAGTACTCGTGTAGGAACATTATTGAATAGCAATATACCTGTCACTATGGTGTTTGAGGCGAATGCCTCGTCCCTCGTCAATGCATAAACCCGTCCCACAGCATTCAGATGACGCTCTTGTTGTTGCGCATGTCGATTTGCTTGGGGGGCCTTAGCTGAATTTTGTTATTGAGGATGGCGATGAGGGAACCAATAGGTATTTTCAGGACAATCACTGGCTAGATGACTTGAATTACCACAGATGAAGCATACCCTATGTCACAATTCGCTCCCAGAATACTGGATAAATACGAGGACTGACATGGCCAACCGCACCTTGCAGAATACCAAAATTAGCAAAAATGTGTTAAGGTTGTCTAGAAGACATATGGGTGAACTCTAGCATGCTAAGACGTCAGTCCTAAGGCCGACAAATCCTAGTATCTCAATCCATCAACACAAGTACAAGAGTATATCATATATGAAAGTAAAAAGGTGTCCTAAATTACATACCACATATGATCATGAAGTTAGTGAATACAAAATAATATACTAGCAGAATATACTTATATATGATCAAATATACCAGTCATGGTCTAATATATACATCATGTTGACCGTAGTATCAAAAATATAAGGAGCTAACTCTGCCCTTTGCTAAACACCATAAAATAAAGTAACACTAGGAGGGGTGGAGGAAGAAAACCCACTCGCTTGCTTCGGTCGCAGTCCTACAAGTGCGAGCCATCATGTTGGAAGTGCGGTAGATCCTGGTTCTCCTCAGGATAATCTGGCCATACAAAACCAGTGGGGTCAGAACCCCAAGCAACAAGTAGCACAAAGGAGCTCAAGGTGATAGACCAGACACATCACAACATACAGCAGAAAAGAGACATAAAAGAAATGCAAATCGAGACTTGTATGGTACCAATGTACTTGTCTCAAAATATAGCTGGACGAACTGATAACAAAATTGCTTATAAAGGAAAGTAAGGCGACAAGCGGCAAAAGGGCATAGGAACTACTCTGGATCGGGACTACAACCCTTAAACCAAACAAGGACCGGGGTTGCAAACCTTCACCCGAGCAAAACTTAGCATTCTAACCATGCATCGTGAGAAATAAAACTAGAAGAGCGAGCTATAATGAATGTAACATCATTCATTGCACGGCCAAACAGCTCTACATCTTGCTACGATTAACTAGCTAGGATTATCACAGGCCTTAATTACTAATTGCATGTTTTAAGAATATTGCTACCACTGGCACTGCAGTTAACCCGGATGGCCAAGGGTACGCTTGTCGAGTAAACTTAAATGCACAATCAACATCACTACAACATAACTTGTTACTTTCTCATAAACAGAAATTGAACTTGTAAGCATAAACTTAAACTTGTGATCATAAACTTTCTTTATAAACAAGAACTTGTATATAAACTTGTCTCGTAAGTGCCACAGCATGCGTAAACTTGGTAAGTCATGGAACCCTTGCCTAGCAGGGTTGGTCCATGTTGCATGGGGCCCTTAGAGATCGGGGTAGCTGGTAGCTTAATATTCTTTCCTCCCAATGATCTAGGTAAATCTTATCTTGTTTGATCATTACTAAATTATTTTAAGTTCTCAAGTCGTGGACACTTGAGAACTCCCTAGAATAATGTGTCACGAGTACGAGCTTTTCATGAGTTATCATAGTCGCGACCCGCGATACATTGGAAAATACTCACACTCTATTTTCTAATGCCAAATACAATAGATTTTTATACAAAAACATTTTAATGGCGTCGTAAGGATTGTGAACTTGTACATAAACTTATCTTGTGAATCGCATGCAAAACTAGTCTAGTAATATAAACTTGTAGCGTCATAAGAAAGCACATAGCAACAATCACTAAAAGGAGTTATTAAATGAACATAATTAAAAGGAACACAAAAATGCACACAAGAATTCCTGGCCCCATGCGCCCACTATCTGCATGCGCCCACTGGTCGCATGAACTTACTGGCCACATGCACCCACTGGCCGCATGGACTCACGTGCTGAGTGATGGGTCACAAATAAAGTGTCAGTGAAATGAAATAAAGAAATTGATATGCCATAAAATATGTCAAGAAGAAAAGACAAAACCATAGAAAGATGTGCCAAGGTTCAAAGGCATGCATCCAAGGGAAGGTAGCCGCATGCTGAAAGGTACATGCGGCACAGAGTTCAGGCCGCATAGCACACAGGTCGCATAGCACTCTCTGCCGCATATGATGTTGGACGCATGATCACTCCGTCTTCTCCAACAGCAAGTTCAGCCAAGGCGAAAAAGCTCCAAAAATTAAAAATTTGTTTCCTTTATAAAAATCTCATTTCAAGTCCAAATCCAACAAACCAAAGCTCAAAATCGCACGAAATCAAATGCTCTATCATATGAAACTATGGTTTTTTCAAAAATAATAAGTTTTAATAGATCAAAACCAAGGAAAACTCATGAAACCCATAGGAAACCATAACTTAAAACTCATATCTACAAAAATTTGTTCATCAAAACCAAAAATACCAAGAACTAAAAATGAATAGGAACACATGGGGAACATTTTTCATCAAATATATTTTTAAAATAACATATATATATATATATATATATATATAATCTGGAAATCAAGGCTTCACTATTGAGCAAAATGTACTTGCTTTGGGTTGCTCCTAGTCTCTACCTCTCTCGGTCCAAGTGATCACCTTAACTGCTCCCAAGTCCTCTAGGGTTAGGGTTCGGCCTAGGGCAAAGGAAAGAGAGGGAAGGAGTAAAATGAGAAAATGAGTGAGGAGAGAGAAATACTCATATATATACTAAGAGAAGAGGAAAGATGCTTTAGTCATTGGGTTCAGTCAAATGAATCGAACCAAGTATCCATTCTACATGCGGGTCCTAAATCGGGTCTATGGTAACGCCAATGGGTATTCTACTTGTCTCGGGTAGTCTCTCTCAACAATAGAAAAAATAATAAATAAAATGACAGGAACCAACATGAGAAATACAACAGGAATACATTATCAGGAAAAATTAAATTCTAAAAATTCAAGAAATACCAAATCTGGAATTGGGTGTGACACCATATTCTTACGGCGACAGTCGGTGACCGTGTGCCCCATTTTGCTCCAGAAGGTACATTGTAGACCTTGACCACGCCCCGGATTATGGCCCTGAGAACCGCCATTGTTTGAACGCTTAAGGGCGTTGTGTCCTCCCGTGTTAATAGGGCGCTTGTGATGAGAATATTGCACAGCTCCGACAGTAGTAGAAGAATATTACAATTCTAGGATAAGGGCATGGTTAAGAACTTCCCTCATCATCTCATACTGTGGATCGACTACGTGCGCGTGAATTGCAGGACGCAGACTACCTTCGAATCTTCTGGCTCGACTCGCCGCATTGGGTAGATAGGATCTAGCAAACTTTTTTGAGCCGGTTGAATTCTACGATATACTGCTTCATGGTCATGTTCCCTTGTTGCAGACACACGAACTCGTTCTTCTTTTGACGATGAATGGGTGGGGAAATAAACTCCTCCTCGAACGCGCTAAGGAAGGTGGTCCATGAGATCGTCTCTCCTTCACTCTCTGCGAAGAGAGATAGTCGATGTACGTATCACCAATCATGCACGTTCAGACGAAGTTGGAGTTGGGCACAAGAGACTCACTTGATCTTGGGTACTTTTAGCACTTTAAAGTGATCTTCAATCTCGGCCAGCCAATCTAGATCTACGACGGGGTCTTCGGTCCCACGAAAAGAGGTATTGCAGACCTTCTTGAAGTCGGCAAAGTCGAAGGTAGTCACATCCTTCTTCTTTAGGGTTTGAGGTATCTCGACTTCAGGTGTTGGTTGCTCCACCGGTGCCGCGGTCATTGCAGAATGGTTGGAAGCAATGGTCTGAATGATCTGTTGCAGGGCATCTACCTGCTTTTAATGGACCGCGAACCGAACTTCTAGATTTTTCTCAAATTTGTTCTGTCGGGCCTCATCCCTTTGTTGTTGTGCCTGAAACATGTGCATAATCCACTCAATTGGGTCGATGGGGGGCACAGGTCGTTGGCTCTCGGAGCTTGCCGAAGTGCCCGAAGTACTTTTTTGCACTTACGCTTCTACTTGTGATGTTCCTTGTATTTGAGTCATTCCTTCAAAAATAAATAACTTGCATAGCCTTATAGAGTATTACGGACTCACTGTATAGAATGCATCTCATTTTGGCCAAACGATTTCAAGGGTTCAACTCGGCGGGACATGATCATTTCAAGAAAACTTTTCTGACACGAGACCAAAGGATCTGAAGCTGTGCTCTGATACCAATATGATACGCCCTAATTTCGCAGAATTGCTATTCGTCCCCCGGGCGTGATGTCGTACGAACGTAAGGTGTGCCCGCAGAAGGCCTGGCATAATGATATATATAAACACAATCAACAGAGTGCGGAAGCTAAAGAACACATGTTGAAATGAAGGATAGTTCTCTTTATTGATAATGTACATATTTGTTATAAACTCTTGACTCAAAGGTAAAGGGGTGACACATGGGTTTAAAAGATGGATGCAAAATGAGATAACCGTTCCATACATTATATCTCATACTAGAACTTCAAAAGATAATAGACACCTTCGGGCGAAGTTATCGCCTTTCGTCGGAGCTGCATAAGATGTGTGCACCAGCTCCAGATGATTTGTACAAGCTTCAAAATAAACGAAAAGAATACGCCGAGTAATGGACTAGTTGTAGGAAGAAGCTTCAGCTCCTCGCTACGTCACCTCCGCTCGGGGAACCTGCTACAACGAGGATCAGTACTTTGACAAGTACCGGTGAGGGCGAGCTAACCCAACTAACCAAATTGACACAGTATTCATGTGGAGCATACAAACTATTATTATGGTCTATCTATCTTGCTTTAGTTCAAGTTACAGCATACAATATAATTTGAAATAACTGAAATATATATGCCACCGTTCGGTGACTTTCACCCGTTCGTCTGAACCAACTGCACAAAACTTATCATATTCTTTCCTGCCACGAAGACATAGTTAGCTTGCACAGTTTAAATATACACATATGGGGTCACTGGCATAGCCATACAGGATGAGTTATAGTTAAGGTAGACGCTAATCCTTGCAATTGCGAGCAGATAGCTCCATTACAAGTCCCAAACTCACCCGTGCTAGGCTATTAGCACGACTATACTAACGTTCCGCCTAGGGCGAACCGGTTCCAGTGCCCCAGAAACCGTTCGCAGGAACCCTACACCTTGTGCAAAAGTTGTCCATGACCATGCATTGTCTTAAACTAAATTATCAAACCAAGCATTTGGTGACAACAACCATGAAATATAAGAGTTCAGAAGAATTCCATAGCATAGCCCACCTGCTCAAGTTATGCACTACTCATTGCACAATTATAGATGAATGAATTTAGCTACAATTGCAACATAAAAAAGATACATGCATAGCAGATAAGCACGCAATAATATGATCGTACGATAATTTTTGTGTGGTAAGCATTAGTGTTTCAAGTTTACTTCTTATTATCTTGACTTAGTTATCATTATTATGGTATCATTAATTGGAACGCACAAGCAAGTCAGATTTTTAAGAGTGAAGACTTGGAAGAAGGGACTTAATCGAAGGTAAGGTCACTCACAAATTGGTGAATCGGGGGAGAGAAAGGGGAGATCTTCAAGACTCCGCTTGCGCGTAGCCTACACGATCACTTGCACGCACCAACAAATGATCAATATCTCATGCCTCAGTCTCCAAGGGTTCGATACGAAATACGAAATTCAAAGAACGAAGACAATGAAATCTATCGAAACCGTTCAAGAAAATGCAAGTCACAAAACCAACAAAAAAGCAACCAAGCGGCATCAAAAATGGGCAAAGAAACCAGCGCAACGGAAAGGTTCCTCACGAATCTACCGTCGAGTCCTTCCTCGAGGCACGATCCACTGAATGTGGGACTTGATTTTGAAGAAACCAATCCATAACGAGGAAAGAATCTTGATTCAATATGTCCCGATCGAATGATACCAAGTATTTCTTAGCCGCGCTCCCCGAAGAGGGGAAACTGGGCACTACAATGATGATAATTCTTAGTTGGTGGACTCAAGGGCTTCAACGTACGTATCTCGTAATATGGCACTTTTTGCTACTTACACAACAGGAGATGGTGGAGTGTTAAAGATAGGGCAACAAAGATGTGTCAAAGGTTGTTGTTATTGGAGTGTGCATTTGAGAACCAAGACAGGCTCAGTTCTTGTTATCAAAGGTGTTCGTCATATCCCGATATCCAATACAATATGATATCAGTTAAAAGGTTGGATGATGGATTTTTTAATCTCTTCAGAAACGGTCAGTAGAAGCTTTCTAAGGTTTTTATGGCGATTGCCAAAGGAAGCAAGAAGTCTGGTCTCTACTACACGAAAAGTAGCACACAGGGGACACAGAAGGTGAGCGCAGTCGTTGATGTGTCTACCTAGTTGTGGCACATGCAGCTTAGTCATATCAGCGAGAAAGGGATGAGCTACTTGTTGAACAGAAGAGTAATCTGGGGTTAAAGTCTACAAAGTTGGACAGATGCACGCATTGTTTGGTAGGAAAGCAAAGTAAAGTGTCTTTCCAAAGTCATCCAACTTCAAGAAAGTCGGTGTTGCTAGAGTTAGTTCACTCGGATGTCTGCGGTCCAATGAAGGTAAAATCTATTAGTGGTGCTTCTTATTTTATAACTTTTATTGATGACTATTCCAAGAAAGTTTGGGTCTATGCTTTAAATATCAAGGATCAGATGATACCTACTTTTAAAGATTTTCAGGCCTCTTTTGAAAAGGAGACGGGTAAGAAATTAAAGTGTGTTCGGTTCGACGGTGGTGGCTAATACATTGGCCCCATTGATGCATATCATAGAGAGAAAGGGATACGACACCAGAACCACCAAAGATAACTCAACTCAATGGTGTAGCAAAACGTATGAATATGATACTGATATAAAAGGTTTGGTGTTTACTGTTAGAAGCAAACTTACTGGACAGTTATTGGGGCGAGGCTCTCAATATTGCTGCTTATAATATTAATTTGTCTTCCAATGCTCCTTTGTAGGGTGATGTGTCTAATAAAGTATGGTAGGACAAGGAACCACCATACCCTTCGAGTATTTAGTTGTAAGGCCTTCGTGCATGTACCGAAGGACGAGAGATCCAATCTTGGGCCAAAGATGAGGCAGTATATTTTTGTCAGTTATGGTCAGGATGAGTTTGGCTATAGACTCTACGAGACGGTAGAACGAACGCTCTATAGAAGCAGGAATTTGGTATTCGTCGAGGATCAGAGCATTACCAACCTCGGGATTCTGATATGCCTTTTAAGACTGAGAAATTATATGAGTAAGAGTCATCATGCTTTGAGCTATTTCTAGAGGACATTGTAGAGAATCCAGTTACGGGAGAACCAATATATGGAGATGCTCCCAACCTTGACCATCGTCATGTTCTTGTGGTGGTCAATGTGACCTTCAAAAGATTGAGCATGCCGAGGAGATAGTTTCTAAAATGGAGGAGGTTGTTCGTATACAACCAGCACTAGAGGCTCCATTGAGGAGGAGCACGAGACAGCGTCGACCATCCACGAGATATGAACTGATATTATTGCAAAAAGGAAAGAAGGCTTTAAAAAATTTATGGGTATTCAGAGTGAAGCAGACAAAAGATGTTACTCGCCCTCGATACAAAGCGTTCTAATTAGTTAAAGGCTATAGCCAGCAGAAGTGTATAGATTTTGATAAAATATTTACGTCGGTCATCAAGTTGTCATCTATTCAGGTGGTGCTAGCATTGACAGTAAGTTTCAACTTAGAGGTTAAGCAGATGGACGTGAAGACGATATATCACGGTAAATTAGAGGAGTTATACATGGAGCAGGCAGAGGGATTATGTAAGCAGGGCAAGTCATATTTAGTCTACAGGTTGAATAAGAGTCTCTATGGTATGAAGCAGGCTCCGAGGCAGTAGTACAAAAAGTTTGAGCCGTTTATGGGCGAGCATGGTTATGCATATATGGCGTTGGATCACTGTGTGTTTGTGAAGTATTTTATCGAGAATTATTTTATCATATTATTGGTTTTTGTTGATGATATGTTATTGATAGGTCAGAATGTCACCAGGATAGTAGAGTTGAAGCACCAACTGGGCGCGGCCTTCTCTATGAAGAATTTGGACGCAGCGAAGACTATTCTTGGGATGGTGATCAACCGAAAGAGGGAGTCCAAGTTGCTTTACTTGTCCCAAAATAAGTACATTCACCGGGTACTTTAGTGTTTCAGGATGGACAGGTCAAAGAAAGTGAGCAACCCCCTAGCAGCTCACTTTAAATTTACTGCAGAGCAGTGTCCATCTACCGAGGATGAAAAGAAAGATATGGAGCGGGTTTTGTACGCTTCAGCAGTGGGGAGTCTCATGTATGTCATGATATGTACAAGACCATATATTGCTCACGCAGTTGTTATGATTAGCAGGTATCTTTCCAATCCTAGGAGGGTACATTAGAGTGAGTCAAATGGATACTTCAATATCTTTAGGGAACTGTTGATTGTGTTACTACACGCATCCGGTATAGGGGCACGAGAACGTGGGTACGTCCAGCCTACGCCGCAGCATCAGTGGTAGAAAGTTGTCTAGGTCATCACTATCTAATATCATTCATACTAATATAGCTAGTTCTATCATATACTCAATCACAATAATCTAAAGGTAGAATAAACAGGAAGGATAATTCAAATAACATTCTAAAGAAAGGTAACTAGACATGATATGAAATAATTAACACTAGCCTAGATCTCTATAATTGTCACCTCAAGGTCCATAGTGTAAGAGGAGTCTTGTGTATAGCATCACTCTGAAATTCCGGAATGTGGTGCACTACAATCACTGGAAAAATATTATCCAGTCAGGATTGGAGCGAAGTATAAAACTCAAAAATAGTTCCAATACATGGTAGAAAATATATAACAAGCAATAGTAAAGAATACAAGATGCACAAGTAACTAGAAATGGAAATATAGCTGGAACAGACAGATAAGTACAATATGAACTGGAAAGATAAATATAGGCAATATAAAAATAACTGCAAGTAGAGAAATTGAAATACTAGCTATGTGGTTTAGAGCGCAAGTTCGTTATGTTATCGGCTTAGGTTGCACATGAGGTAAAATAAGGTAACTCGATTATATGTGAGATGTACAATCGATATACACACGAGATAAATAGGGCTTGATCACATAACCAACTTCTACTTCCCCTCCCCAACCAATACTCGTGGATCCAATCACGACACGTTACACACATGAATAGGACTTGAGCACACGAAATAGCAGATACACAAGAAGCACATGAATAGGGCTTGAGCAAACGTTAAACGTTACACATGAGGTAAATAGGGCTTGAGCACACAAAATAGCGGATGCACAAGAAGCACATGAAATAATACCCGATGCACACGATAAAATACATATGTAAGGAGTACCCATTGAACACGGTAGGGGATAACATCTCCTGACAGAATCTATATAGTACCAATCTGTGTCTTTAAACGTTACACATGAGGTAAATAGGGCTTGAGCACACGTTAAACGTTACACATGGTATTCTAGAATGATAATCATATTTAAATAAATTAAATATATGCTTCTAGGTCTTTTCTAGGCCAAACGGGTCAAACTAGTCAACTCAAAGTCAAACCGATCAACTCTCGATCAAACTAGTCAACTCTAGGTCTGACTAGTCAACTCTAGCAAAATTAGCTATTATCTAACTAGTACAAGTCAAACCAACCTAAGTAGACACTAATACAAATAACTAAGGAAAAGGGGATACTAGGATACCAAGTATCCAACTCATACTCTACCTCATAAATATATACTATATATACGTACCTATCTAATATCCACTTATATAAGATACAATATATACAACACTTATCTAACTATACTAGCTACCCTTCTCTAACTCAAGTGTCAAGTGACTGATACTCAAACCTCACTCTCAATCTTGGTAATAGCTCAAGGTAAATAAGATCTCTATATCTACTCTTAAACACTAACTAACACTACCTACAACTAACACTAACAAATCCTTAATATACTAACTCAACATATCTAGCTAGATACTAATGCCAATATCCAATTTCCTATTTGAAACTAACATCTAATATCAAATTTATGATACAAATATCAATATCAATTAACATACTAACATCTAGCTCAAGTAGGTATCTAACTTAGCTAAATTATAACATCAATTAACTAGCTTCTAGATTGGTTACCAGTCTAAACTAGCTAATAGTAGGTGATACTAGGTTATGATCAACCTTCTAGGCCCATACCTAGAATAGCTATACTAGCTAAATACAAATATCTATGATACTATATACAAATGAATAACCTATTATCTTGGTATTACCTCAACACAAGTCCTCACTACTTTATTCACACTAATCCAATACTCAAAGTCCATTCTAGAACACAGTACCTCACTCTCACTAACACCTACCATGATTCATGGATACCATACCCACATGATACCTGAGTATCACTACCACATGGATACCTCATTCAACCCATCAACTACTGACATTGGTCTCACATTGATACTTGGTATCCTCGCACCTGAGAATACAAAATCAGATTACCCAAGCTGTCACCAGAACCACTGCTATCATAAAGCTTATAACATGACACTAACTGACTAATATATATAAACATATACTAACTAGCATGTTAACTTAATAACTTAAGTTATCAACTCACACTACTAACTATCATAACACTTAACATTAGCTAACAACTATATATTAACTATCACATAACTAATCAAAACTAACATCGAACTTTAGAACTAACAGATAACACTAACATATATATACAATTCACTAATTAGTTAACTATTACTAACTAACTACCAATTGCAACAATTAACTACTAGTAGATAACACAAGTAACTATTAAACAAAACAAATAACTAACATCACCAAACAACTTAATCATCACTAATCAATAATTGATATCAAACTGAAATCTAACCAATGAATGTTAACATATATACCATACTAACTAAACTAATAGTCAACTAACCAACATATACTAACTACAAAAAAAAATCTTGAAGTCTTTTGGATCTCGATACTAAGGTATTCCTCATGTCTTGTTATCTCGTGTAAACTCTCTTAACCATCTCCCTGGGATACTATTATGTATCTAGTATTATTATAACATAAATACCTTATAACCACCACGACACTAGGTTATCTCACTGTATCCTTATGTTCATCATATTGCCCACTGATACGGACTACTTCCATACTCCTAAAACTAGCAAGGTACTAGGCTCACTGGACTTATTTCTATATAGATTACCCTTCTTACTTACTGCCAAGGACACTAGTACTCTCACCCTCAAATATCCCCTTTTCTATATTGGCTGACATACTCGTCATACTATCATGCACAAGATATTCACTGATACTAACATATTATAACTTACAATGGTATTGCTAACATCTAATTGACTTTATGTATATAATAACTAGATGCCTTAACTGATACTATATATCACTAGCTATCTTACATTAGCTCCAACTTATGCTAACTGTCAACACTCTGACACTAGTTCAAATCTTACCATATAGTAACTGATCACTTATACCATTAACATAGCTAACAACTCAAATTAATACTAGTATACCTCTCACTAATTGATATCAATATACTAATACACTATATACTAAACTTACAAGGTATTCACTCATAACCATCACATATTGGTATCGTAATACCCAGACCCAAATCAATACTTTAATTTTATTACTGACTCACTCTCATATCAAATCTGTATATAGTTGTTAATCACTTATCTAACTATACACCAAGAAACCTACCTAATACCTTGAACTAGGGCAATTGATATCTCTACACTGATTTTTTTATACCAACTAACATACCCTTAAAACTCACCTAGACCCAACCTTGATACCTACTCATGTCCAAGTACCACGTAACATCTAACTTAATTCCATCCCTCAAGTATCACTGATGTCACGCCCCGATCTCCCGCAGGCAAAATCGGTCGTTCCCGCTAGGCGAGAATCACCGCGCCAGCGCTCCCGCGAAACGATCGCTTTGACCCATTCGGGCGTGATGCCGCACGAGCGTGAGCCACGCCCGTACAAGACCGTGTTTCATTGGCTGGCGGTAAGAGTTCTAAGCCACAGAGTCACACAGATTGTCCGAGTTCAACGGAGTCATGAACGCATAGGCGATCGGTAACAAGTTCACTGAGTCGACAATATAGCGGAAGCATTGAAACACAAGTTGAAGTAAAGCAAACTCTTTTATTGATATAAACAAGTGTTACAGGCGGCGCTTGGCCGAGATTATAATTCGCTCAAGCCTCGCTTTCTGAAACAGTAAAAGCGTGCCAAGTGGCTATAATTTATGGAATGATTGTACAGGCGATGCTCAGGCAAGTTCCAACATTATGTCTTGTATATGTGCTACAGTCCTGGATGTACCGCTGCTTCGGAGTGATCTCCACGCCTTAGCATGCACGAAGGAGGCATCATGTCACGCCCCAGTCCCAAAATACCGAGGGACTGGACGCGTGATAATGGCCAGCAATACGCACCGATGGACAACCCAATTTAATGGATCCATCGGGGCATACTTAAGCTGTAATATAACAATAAGTAGATCCAGTGGTACAAGTCATAGTCTATACTAATCTCATCCACAGCAAATAATCACAGATCAAATGACAGAAATGAAGTAAATAAATAACTAACAATGTCTCAATAAACGTGTCTCGGAGAACAATCCGAGTACAAGTCTGGTACATCAATGAAATAGACTGGAAATAAAATAACTAGAAACTGAAATAAATGAGTATCTCACGCCAATACTCAAGAGAAGTCCTCTGGTACAATCTCGTCCTCAGATCCTGGTTCTGCTCCAAGGTAGGCACCTGCTCCTGCTAATGCTAATGCTCCGGTCCCGTATACCTCGGGATAGATCTCGTCAGCTATACCTGGGGACATAGTCCGGATCCAGGTCCTCAGAGGACAGCAAGGTACAGAAAATACAAGCCAAAATAAATGCAGTACAGCAATAAATGAACAATAGGATAAATAGATAACCAGCTAAGTGATATGCAAGTTGAGAACATTATTCCATACTCGGGCTGAGACTACTACAGGATCAGTGTCGGAGAAACCCATAGCAGTATTTTCTCGAAGGGCCAGAACTGGTGCCATAGCTCTGTGTCAGAGACTAAGACACATCCAGATGTCAATATATAATATAATCAGCCTTTCATATGATAATACTCTCCCCACCCAATGAAATCTCATGTCTCATGTCCATGACACGCAGGATCAAGACTAATGCAACAAGTCATACTATATCTAAGAATATAATGTCCAAGTCCTGTATCCTATACAGAATCACCACGAATATCTCGAGAAAATCCTGTCTTATGAATAGTGTCAAGTGTCCTGAGTCAAGCGTACTTGGTAAGACAAGTACGAGAATATATAGTGTCACGAATGTCCATCTCTAGATGACCGTACACAACACCGCGTACAATGTTGGCACCCGACTAATAATCGGACGCTAAGTACGTCACACGGTCCTAGGTTAAGCATGCACCGCGATATAATGAAGCAAGGAAAATATATAACAATACTGCAAAGTTTGGCAAGGTACACTTGCCTGTGGTCCTGGCTCCAACTGTAGCTCTGGTCTCAGTGTGATCTGCAGGTACTACTTCGGTTGCTGAAATAAACATCACCATTAGATTCAGAAAATATCAAATAGCTAGAAACGCCTGTCCTTACGTCCAATTTGGACACAGGGGCAAAAATAATATTTTTGGGCCAAAGCGGGGTCCACATGTGGGCCACTTTGTACCGAAAAGCGTGTCAGGGTCAAAGGTCTCCAAATTCGTCAAACTCAGTGTCAACAAGTCAGGAACGATGATATGAACCCAACGAAACTTCCAGAATTGGATTCCGATGGGCCGATCACAAAATCGCCCGTCAAGTGGAGCCTGTGGGGCCCACGATACGCGATTTTGTCAACGTTCTCAGAATCGAACCAAACTTGGGTCACAGGACCAACGTATTGCTACGAGTCCGATGGTGCAAGTTTTGTCTCGATCCGACGTGTGTACACGAAGTTACAGCGTATTCCAGAATCGACGGATACGGGGCGGTGTCGGCGGATACGCGTTGATTCCGGTGTGCACGCACATCCAAATCAACTTCTGCGAAATCCTACACGACCGTATCAACGACGCGCACGTATCTGTGAAGACCGCACGCGACCAAGTCGTCCCGTTTGGCGGGGCGTACTCAGTTCCGGGGTGAAATGGGGTATTGATTTTCCTGTTTTTGGATCGCGGTTTGCGATCACCACAGGACGCGATGCCCCGAGCGGGTTGCACGGGCACCGAGGGGGTCATACAGGCTACGCAACACAATTGACGGAATTAGAAATGGGTCAGCGAGGAGAGAGAAAAGAGTACCTGAACAGGGCTCCGCGATGACGATTCTCACGTGTCCGAGTCGTGTCTGTGTCCTGTGCTGCGTTTAGGTTCTAGGGTTAGGGTTAGGGTTTCGCCGGAGTTCGTCGGAGGGAGGATGGGCTCGGGGCGGTCGTGGAGATACAGGGGACGGTGGAGGCGGCGAGGCCAGGGGGTTGCACGGTTGCTGCTCCGGTGATGGCGCCGGTGGGGGAATCGGGAAAGGATGAGCCGTGGGAGGAGGATGAGCGGCGGAGCGAGGAGGAGATGAGCGGGGTGTGGAGGTTAGGGTTCAGGCGAGCTGGGTGGTCGAGGGGTTCGATGGTCGACGAGGGCAGCGGCGGAGATGGGAAGGCTGAGGAGGGTGACGACAGGGAGGAGGAGGCGACTAGGGTTACGGCAAGGGGGGGGAGGCGGCGCTGGGCTGTTTAGGGTTCAGGGCTGAGGGGTTCGGGGGTTGAACGGAGGAGTTGGGCGGAGGAAGGCGGTCGATGATCGGGCGAGGCGCGAGCGGTGAGAGGGAGGTGGAACTGGAGGTGGTGATGGGAGAGGGAGAAGGAGAGGGCTCGGCTGCGGCGTGGCAGAGTCGAGCGGCGGCTCGGGGCTGTGTCGTCGGCGGAGCGGCGCTGCACGGATGTCGAGAAGGAGGCGGCACGGATCCCGAGGCCTACAAATAGGCTGCTACAGTGATTCCGAGGTGATTTGGGATTAGGGTTTGGTTCGGGTCGGGTCTCAAGCGGGTCGGGTCGGACCCGGATCCGACCCGCTAGGGCCTAGGGGCGGTTCACTAGACCGGGTCCGGTTGGTTCAGTGTGGTTTGGTCTGAGTTGTTTTAATTGAAATAAACCCGGTTTATTTAAGGGGTTTAAGACGGTTTAATTTATAAATAGTTTTTAGGGCTTTAAAGGGGTTTCTGGAGTCCAATAAATCCGCAGAAAATTATCCCGTGCTCGATTTTCCATTTTACACCATAAAATATTATTTTCATAATATTTTAATATTAATTTAAAAATCCTTTAAAAATTAAAACACCTGATTTAAATTACGAAAAAATCCAAGGAAATTACAGAAAATTCAGAAAAATCCAAATTTAAAAATTCTTTAAAATTTAGGGGGATTACACATCCGCACTGAACGAGGTTCTCCCGCACCCTGTAAACGAACTGGTGGATTATCAGTACATTGAATGCACTGGTGGGGAGGCTACTCGCCCGCTCGACAAATCCAAACACGTAATACAGGTTCCGTGCACCAACTATTTAGTTGTCTTTCTAGTTGCCTTAGGATCAGTTTCATGCAAGATTTGAATAGCCTAATTCGTGTGGCAGTGCAACGTGCGACATGAGATGAAACACGGCGAGACTTACCAACTTACCATTGACCTTCCCTGTCCAAAGCAAACATTATAAATCTGAGCACGGGCATGTATAAACATTCAGGGGCATTCATGGTGAAAACCAAGGCAATAGCATATGCAAACACGAGAGTCGTTGTATCATGATCTTTCAGGTGTTCAGTTGATGCGATGCAATGACTCGCACGTAGATAACCGCTAAGCGAGGATGACTTATCTATATGAATGTTTGTCGCTGGCATAGCCATAAAGGACCATTGGCGGGGTAGAGAATGCAACGAAAGCACGTGAGGCACTACAAACCATCCCGTCAATCACGTGAGACTATTACGTTATGTTCCATCCGGATCAGGTCGATCCCAGTGCCCCGGTGACCGCCCGTGGAACGATGCCTCGTTTCTGAGTTGTCCACGACATGCAGGTCAGGGTCTTTCCAAATCCACAACTTGATATGATAATCTATGATTCTTGTTCTGAACTGTGCGTTTGCTCCATGAGCTGAGATTCGTTCTTGGATTCGTTAACATGATTCTCGTTCAGAGGTAACTTGATGTGATTATTATTCAGTTGTAACGTGATAGGATTCTCGTTCAGTATTCATTTGCCCTGATACGTGCCCCTGTTTCGGGGATTGCCTTGGCGACCCAACGGTCCCGGATACTTACAGGTTCAATTGCACAGAAGAGCTATTTGATAGTCTCCTGGCTGACTCAATGTATGCACCATACAATAACGTTAGACATTTGCAAGCAAACAAGCATTCGTTTCTAAGGAACATAAGCAGACACTTTTGCTCGGACCCGAAGGTAAGCCGAGAGATGAAACCGTAAGGGACTTGGCATACGAGGGTCTGAATATAAGCAGTATTTTAATTTCCATGTTCTAGCACAAGCAATACAAGTTGGAATTATTCCCTTAGCTAGGTGCGTTGGATTCTTATTAGCATGCAGGGGTGATTCACCTAGCGACTAGCATGTATTGTTCCACATTTTATATGTGCTGGCTAAGCAAAGACAAGTTCACCGTAGCCACCCACCTTAGCGATGATTTCCCTCGGTTGAGCGATATGTCAAGCGAGCCTCTGAAAGCCTAAGCTAAATTTCTGTAGGGACAAGTCTGGATATCCTTTGCCTCAAACGAGCATTCTCGCCTGAGCAAAGCGGGTCGGGACAGTTGCACTTTGTCGTTTGAATCGGCAGTCCGCTTGAACGGAACGGGGTGTTACAACTGATACTCACTGGCAATACATACACACCATCCTAGATTCCTCCAACTGAACTCAAGAATAATCTCCCCAAAGCAACTACCACTCTTTAAACCATCACTCAGCCTCAAATACTAGGTGATATACCCTCACTAAACATATACTGGTGCACTCATACTTGCCCAACTAACACAAGTCCTGCTACCTTAGCACCACACATTCTAATACCATCACACTCACTATTGCACCTATGGGTACCACTCTACTATGGCACACTCACTAATATACCTCTCCTGGATACACATCTCCTACTCACAACACATCCAAGTACCAATTGGAATATCATTAATTGATACACGGGTCACTCCACTATATAAATTTACCTACCTAGAACGGACATGCTGGCACAGATATCAACTCCTGGAATCATAACTGATTACTCTACTCTCCTCCCTACTATTAGTACCAATTCTAACTATACCGACACCTTCAATAAAACTATTTCTACAAGGCACTGCACTATGAGTTATCTCTAGACTGCTGCCTACAGCTCACCTGTCCAACCAAGAACCACTCATAACTCATAACTCACAACTCACAGTCTATACTCTAAAATAAATATTGATACTCAAGATATAATTCTAATTTACAAGTTACCAACTACTACACTATCAAGAAATCCTAATGAATTGAAGATCCATAAGGAATCTTGACTAAAGGAACTGAAAGTATCTATATTTCTGAACTAATAGATGATGGAACATAATCCTATAATAATAGAAGTGGAATAATAGAGATGATACATTAAGAACCAGTTTAAGATACAATCTGATAATCATACGCGTCTGTCCAAAATTATGATATTCGAAATCCTTGCCATGCCAGTAAGCATAGCTGCGATCAACGATAGATTCCATAACCAATGTATGCACCTCTATATCATGTCATCTAGAATCCTCGTTGTGCCGCCTAGTATAGCTGCGAGAAATTCTAAATTTCATAACTAAGATATGTATATCCGAAGTCAGGTCCCTACATTTTTGCCACGCCAGCTAGTATGGCTGCGATAAACTCTAGGCTCCATAACCAAAGCAGACGTTTTACCTTTCTCACTGTCCTTATCAACATATGTCATCAGAAGATGCCGTAAATTTTAGTCCGTAAAATTTATCTCGATATGAAATCAAACTCAACAACGAACATCAAGAATCAAATTCAACATTCAACAAGTGAGAGTTAACGAAAACAAGAGGAAAGGATTTTGAATTGAAGTTCAAAATAAGATTCTCAGGGGTCGTCCCAGGAATCTCTCAAGAAGTCCTAATTTTTTTTTATGATTGAGTATACTCTCATAGCCTATATATTATATCCTAGCACAGGCTCGCAGTAATATAACTAAGACATTGTACTACCACGACATCGCACAACTTGCAAAGCCTGACCTGCATGGACCACCACTAAAAATGTGTCACAATCCGAACCGGTATAGGGGCACGAAAATGTGGGTACGTCTAGCCTACGCCGCAGCATCGGTGGTAGAACGTTATCCAGGTCATCACTATCTAACTCTCATTCATACTAATACAGCTAGTTCTATCATGTACTCATCACAATAATCTAAAGGTAGAATGAACAAGAAGGATAATTCAAATAACACTCTAAAGAAAGGAAACTATACATGATATGAAATAATAAATACTAGCCTAGATCTCTACAATTGTCACCTCAAGGTCCATAGTGTAAAAGCAGTCTTGTCTATAGCATCACTCTGAAATCTCATAATGTGGTGCACTACAATCACTAAAAAAATATTATCCAGTCAGGATTGGAGCGAAGTATAAAACTTTTAAATAGTTCCAATACATGGTAGAGAATATATGACAAGCAATAGTAAAGAATACAAGATGCACAAGTAACTAGAAATGGAAATATAGCTGGAACAGGCAGATAAGTACAGTATGAACTGGAAAGATAAATATAGGCAATATGAAAATAACTGCAAGTAGAAAAACTGGAATACTAGCTATGTGGTTTATAGCGCAAGTTTGTTATGTTATCGGCTTAGGTTGCATATGAGGTAAAATAAGGTAACTCGATTATACGTAAGATATACAATCGACATACACATGAGGTAAATAGGGCTTGATCACATAACCAACTTCTACTTTCCCTCCCCAATCAATACTCGTGGATCCAATCACAACACGTTACGCACATGAATACGATACAGTCACACTAACACACGAAATAGCAGATGCATAAGAAGCACATGAAACAATACTCGATGCATACGATGAAATACATGTGTAAGGAGTACCCGTTGAACACGGTAGGGGATAACATCTCCTGACAGGATTCATATAATACCAGTCCGTATAACAATGTGTCAGAATCAAGTATATCAGTTCTAGAACAAGTGATATATACACTATCATAAAATAAAAACTAACAGAGAGATGCACTCGCTTGATGTCCTGAGCAACGAGTGAGGATCGATGTCCGAACTGGCGTCATAAAGGCCTAATATGAATTACAGAGTTACTTGGTGTTCTAGAATGATAATCATATTTAAATGAATTAAATATATGCTTCTAGGTCTTTTCTAGGCCAAACGGGTCAAACTAGTCAACTCAAAGTCAAACTAGTCAAACCGGGCAACTCTAAGTCAAACTAGTCAACTCTAGGTCTGACTAGTCAACTCTAGCAAAATTAGCTATTATCTAACTAGTACAAGTCAAACCAACCTAACTAGCCACTAATACCAATAATTAAGGAAAAGGGGATACTAGGATACCAAGTATCCAACTCATACTCTACCTCATAAATATATACTATATATACATACCTATCTAATATCCACTTATATAAGATACAATATATACAACACTTATCTAACTATACTAGCTACCCTTCTCTAACTCAAGTGTCAAGTGTCAAGTGACTGATACTCAAACGTCACTCTCAATCTTGGTAATAGCTCAAGGTAAATGAGATATCTATATCTAGTCTTAAACACTAACTAATACTACCTACAACTAACACTAACAAATCCTTAACATACTAACTCAAACATATCTAGCTAGATATCCAATTTTCTATTTGAAACTAACATCTAATATCAAATTTATGATACCAATATCAATATCAATTAACATACTAACATCTAGCTCAAGTAGGTATCTAACTTAGCTAAATTATAACATCAATTAACTAACTTATATGCTATAGTAACTTACTGTAATTAATACTAACTTCTAAAATCAAGCCAACACTCCATGCACAGTCTAATACCCACTGCCCCTTGGCACACATGTGAAATCACTCGACTAACAACCCAACTCCAATATCCGACTCCCATACATTGCTAGCTGCCTAAAACAGTTATTGCTGCTGCTTGCTTGCTACTGCAAGCTGATGCTGCTGCTTATGCAGCTGTTGCTGCTTATCGCTCGAATCTCTCCCCCCCCCCCCCATATGCCTATACACATACAAAACACACACACACTCCCAACCATATATATATATATATATATATATATATATATATATATATATATATATATATATACACACACACACACACACACACACACTCTTATAATCATATATATAACTAACTAGAATAAATATACACAAGTATATCCAAGTGCAACTGAATATTAAGTCAAAAATGGCCAATTGGCATTCTCACAAACACTTGGGGTGCAACCGATCGATACCCTAGGATACGCTCTTGATACGCACCCCAAACATATCCAAAATTAATCCAAAGCCTACCAACAAGTTCTAAATAACAATTATAGTCTAAACTAAGTGTTAGCAAACTATTCTAAGTGTCATGTCAATTTATGGACCCGTGTTGAAGGAAAAACCCCCAAAATTATCTCGTATCACAAAACCTTGTGATACGGCCTACCAGTATCCAATTGTGGACACGTACCTAGTCTCATAACCCCGATCTAAGTCTAATTAGATCTAATTGGTCTCATGACACACAATTGATGTGTCAATTTAATAATTCTCCCTAATTGGACACAAATTACCATGTAACTTTCTCAATACAATTTATATGGACTCAATTCTTGATCCTATGGGTAGCTCTAAGCCAAGGGGTGATTCCTAATGGTTAGATGCATGAATTATAGTCTAAATTAAGGGGTGGATTCAGAATTTACCTATTGGGAGATGAATTTCCAATGAAATGCACAATGGACACGATCCGGACACAATCTTTCTACCAAAGTTCCTTCTCTTTGTTCTCCTTGCTTCTCCAAGCTCCAAAGCTCCTTGAAGGATAAGAATGTGAGGGAATGCAAATGAATTGAGAGGGATTGATGGAGGGAATGAAGAAATTAGGGATCTAGAATTTGGGGATCTAAAATGAAGGAGTAAATAAAGAGGAGAGAGAGGGAGGGCCTATCTAATAGGGCCGGCCAAATTTTTTTTCCCTTCCCCAACCAATGGTCAATGTCTAATATGCCCCTTCTATCTAATTATGAATAGGATTAAGGAAGGGCTATTTTGGAAAGCTTCTAACTAATTCTAATTAAGCTAATTCTTCTTAATTAATTGGTAGAAATTGGCCTATTGGGCTTGATCCATGTTTGGCTCACTAATTGTCATGACAAGTCTAATTGGTTCACAAGTGTCAAGTCTAACTAATAGGCTAGTCCACTAATTAATAAATAAATAATACAAGTCACAAATAATTATATAGCATACTAATAAATAAATAAATTATACAAGCATCAATTAAATATTTATAACACACTAATATTAATATTTATTCCTAAAATTAAATACCCATGCCAATTTATCAAACTACCCCTAGTTGAAAAAATGAGGGTGACAGATTGGAAGCTTTCATTTGGTGGTGACATGCCGAAGGTGGTTGGACATACCGATGCAGATATGGCTGGATATGTGGACACGAAGAGATCGACTTTGGGTTACGTTATAATGTTTACGGGTTGAGTGGTTTCGTGACAGTCGCGGTTGCAGAAGTATGTTGCCTTGTCTACGTTAGAGATCGAGTTCATTGTGACGACAGAGGCTTGCAAGGAAATGGGGTTATAGCAAGAGCTGTATGTTTTTCTTTGCGATAGCCAAAGTGCAACTCATCTTGGTAAGAACCCGACACTTCATAGTCGGTCCAAGCATATTGCAACTCGGAATCATTGGATAAGAGATATGCTTGAGGCGAAGGACGCAACGGTTGAGAATGTTCACACGGAGGACAATGGATCAGATATGCTCACGAATGTTCTACCAAGAAAAAAGTTTTGAGTACTGAAGGAGGATCGTCTGTAAGACGAGCACCTCCCCCTAGTTGGGAAGAGAGATTTTTTGGTATTGGATGGGGTTCCCAACCTATATGGAGAATACCCCGAAGTGTATGCGATCGTCCCGTGATTTTTTTTCGCAAGAATTTTCCACGTCAAAAATTTGTGTATGCGTTTTTAGCTCTTTGTGATTTTGGCAAATTGGTTTCAGCGATTTACTTTGTTTCTCTCGCAGTACTTTTGCTTTGGAGTACGATTTCTGCATTTCGTTCTCAACAGATCAAAAGTTAAAACTATGGTTAAATTATATTATGTAATTTTTATACATATATTTGTTGTATTTCAAAATCGGATCCAAACTTGGACTAGTTGTGAAATTATCAAAATTTAGCTTTAAAGATAAATAGTTTTTTTTTTCAAAATACATAAAACTAAGATTATTTAATATTGCACAAGCCTTATTCAGTTTTATATTTTTCACTGAAACCCAAATTCAAAACCAAAACAATCCAAAAACGAATAAATATTTTTAATATTTTTTTAAAAAAAAATGAACCAAACTTCTTTTTTTTCCAAACCAAACTGAATCATCAAAAAAACAAATAATGCTCACCCCTAATTCTGATTTGGATTTTACATCTCCCTACTGCAAAAACGTCCTTTAGGAATAATAGAAACAAGCCTTTATAAAAAAAATTGGGTTGGCTATTTGAATATTTTTCTTCCATTCATCACAACATTAAGGTCCATCTCTGTAAAAAAATAGCTCAGATTATGAAGTAGCAAAGTAGCAAATCAATCAGATGCATTTGAACGCAAACATTTGATAATATAAGCAGTTCAAATTGTTGTATAGTTCGGAAATATTACATAATTGATATCCTAAGTTATGAATAAGATTCTCAATCTCACATGACCTGATGCTGTAAATACATACATGCCCCTATTCACAAAGTTTGCTCTACAGTTCACCATGGTAGACTACTTTTACATTATGTAAACAGCAAATATTTGATAATATAAGCAGTTCAAAATTGTTGTATACTTCGGAAATATTACATGATTGATATTCTATGTTATGAATAAGATTCTCATCTCACGTGACCTGATGCTGCAGATACATACAAGACCCTATTCACAAAGTTAGCTCTACAGTTCACCATGGTATACTACTTTTACATTATTCATGGCTTTCAGTTTGCAGGGCTGAAATAATATTACATTCGATCTGCAGAATTTGTGGCCAGCCTTTAAGCCCACAGGCCACTGCATTTATGCATTAAATTTACGTACCTGTCACAAAGAGCTTGGTCATTGCATGCTTCCCACTTTACTTGAACAAGTATCTAGATTGTGTATACTTGCTGGCACAAATCTTTTCGGCACCCATGTTAGTAGTTCTATTCGTCTGAGCACTGTTGCTAAGTTGTGGGTCATCATCTCTCACCTTGAAGGGGAATCTTATTTTTGTATACTTGCTGGGAAAAATCTTCCAAGGGGTCAGTGTTGGTAACTCTTCCTCTGACATGTTTACTGAATAGTCACATGGGAATCATCATCTAACTTCCAAAATCCATGAAGTGACATCCAAGAGTAGTTGGAATTTCTGATGGATGGCTATGTTCAGAAACACGTGCATTTTACTTAGGAATTCAGACGAGTCTTCCTTACACCTGAATGAGCCACCACAAACACACTGCTCAGCCAAATGGGCACCTTTAACCTGCCTGCACCTGAGGCACACCAAATCCTGCAAATGGTAAAGCCTTTCCCTCTGTCTCACTATCTGGAGGAGAGAATTTTCAATCTGTTCACGATTGTATGGCTGCCCACAAGTCGGCACTGCACAACACCACTCCTGATCAAGAAGTGCTGAATCACGACACAAGTCTAGATCCCGGCAATCATTGCAATAGCTGCAAAATAGCAGGAATATAGATATAGTAGAATTAATACAAAAGGTATGAAAGGAAAAAAAGAAAACGGTACTGTATCGACCAAGCTAGTGTATTTTCTTAACGCAGGCTTAATTTATGTTGCATGGACATAGATACGACACGATAAGGGCACGGTGATACATGGCACCTATTTTGGTGTCCTAGGATATTCTGGTGTGTCCTGTGTAATTTGAGGGTATCCTTTACAGAAAATGGTTATAGTATTATCTCAAAAAAGGTATTAATAATAACCTACACAGAGTTGTATTTAGTCCTAGATGGTCAAATAGATTCAACAAACATGCATACATTATGGCACACAAGTGATAGTCAACAGCTTACCTGCAGATAACATTTGGAAGCGTGAAAGATCGACAAGGTTCTTGGAACTGTGCTTCTGGGGCAAACTCTTTCACTCTGACGATCTTTAACAAATTTTTCCTCATTTTCTGTTGAGGTAGATACATTCAATCCAACTTTAAGTCAATCATCATGCATACCTAGTAATAACGGTTGAAAGCGATGCACATAGTATACAACAACATATTGGCTAAGGAATCCATAAGTTTTGGGGTCCGCAAGAAATAGTAATATCACCAAGTAAAGAAGTAGAAAGATGCAACTAAATTTCGTGTCTTATGTTCAAACATGAGAGTTCAGTTGGTTCTTAAGGTTCTCTATAATTGGAGATTGCAATTTGAAGGATTCAGCAAAACCTGCAAACATAGGCATGGCACCAGCTGAATTGTTTGGTAAAATCCTGATTATGGAGATGTTTTAAGGGTTTCCAAAGCTGCTTAGTAGTTGCCTGCTTGTTTGAATTTGAAGGGATCTCTGATGAAAGCTACTTGCCACAAGTTTAGCAACTTCCATATTAGACTCTAGAACGCCATAATTTAATGAAGGGATCTCTGATGAAAGCCAATTCCCACAAGTTTAACAACTTCCATGATTAGACTCGAGAACAATTTCCATAATCAGACTCTAGAATGCCATAATTTGCGTCATTAATATCGTTTTTTTCATGCTAAAACCTTCAATATTCTTAAAATTCCAGAACAACTCTCTTTCCCCCTGTATCTGTTATATGTATGCCATACTCTAGACAACGGCAGAATCTGATTTTCTTCAGCTTTACTCTGTTACAAATCATGATGTTTTCTACAATAATACCAAACATGGCATTTAACTATGAGCATCTCTTCCAGTTCACTAGGATGATAATTATGATCTTTGCATATGTTATAAAAGAAAGAATCGAGAATAGAAAGCAGCATATTAGTGCAAGGAAAGAACTCTCTGCTTATGCAACATGCACACATAAAATATTATTTTGACACAAATGTGGCAAAAAAATAATAATCTAACATGTCAATTAAAACGAAATTGCCACTGGGAGAGCAATGTACGAATATATGGTTTGATACACTTCATTTGGTCTCTTTCTATCATATTCAATAGGTTATAGTAGAGGGCATACCAGAATATCATGCTGAACATTCTGATCAAGAGCAAGAGCAGCACAAACATGTTTGATGAACTCCAGTGCAGCATCTCCTTTGTAAGCATGAGATTCAAAGGATCGGGACATTCCTTTGGCTGCAGGGACATTAACCTCTCGCTTGTTCCCCCCTTTGAAGTGATGAAGTGTATCATCAACAATCTTGAAAAGTTTCTGGGTGAAATAGTTGCTGACCTGCTCATACCAAAATGTTGCATCAAAACAAGAGAAGCTAACAGTCAGATGTTTCAGAAAATCCACATTCATACTAATTTTGCTACCTGTTCTTTAAGATACTCCGTGACAGATGCTTCAAGAGTCTCGGCAGCTGTCACAGTGATTGATGGAGTGCACATTTTACCATCTCTTGCTGCTGTCTGTAGTGCAACCTGCTCTCTTGAGTACTTCCAAGGTATATACAAGAACTCGGACACAATCAAAACAAAGTGATCCTGTATAGCCCATTAGAATGCCTTTACAATTAATAGGAGCAGGGAAAGATGTCATTAACAAACCTTAAACAAAAGTGTGAGTACTTAAACTTCCATCTTAAGATAAATATGTTGTACGAGAATGAAGAGACCAAAATATGTAACACAAAAACAAAGAGACCAACCTGCATCTCTTTTGGCAGGTTTTCTGCTATATTCCAGCTTGCTACAATGTCCACTGGAGATTCATCGTCTAGATTTTCGTCAACAGGTCCAGTTGTAGATTTGGCTTGAATCCCTCCATAATTGTACTGTCACAAGGATCCAATTATTAGCATACAAAAAAGTATTAACATTAAAATCATATAAGCATGTAAACATGAAAAGCGTGATTTTGATATAGCCAACACATCCCTCGTACCCACCCAAATTCAGAATCTTGGTGCCTCCAACTAAATTCTTAGGCCCCAAATATTTCAAGAAGGCTCTTAACTTACTACTTTCCCTCTCCATCTCAAGTCTTCCAACAACCAATAATGAATGAAGCTAATATTTTACTTAGCAAAATAGGTAATAGATAGACAACTCGAAGCGAGATAAAATGGCATAAAAGATCAATTCATCAGAAGGAAATGAGCAATCAGTTGAGGATCTTATAGGTTACTTTAGAGGTAAGCAACCCCAATGTTCAGGGAGGCATTGTCATAGTTCTTGTCAATTGAAAATGCACCTGCAGCTAGGATGGGGCCTAAAACCTAAGGGCCTACGCAGGGCTTAAGCAATAACTCGAAAACATTAAGTTTTTGGAAATTAAAAACATATAAAGAGTCAATATCATGATAATTCTATTAAGTTATAAAGTAACACTAGGTAACTATAAAGGAAGTAATAAAATGCTTGCTTAAGCAACAAAAATAAACTGCAACTAAAGAAACAAACTAATCATTATTCACCAACCCAAAATATGAGAACATTTTGCAAGTTTCTACATTAACTCATTATTCAATGAAATTAGTAAACAAGCCTGTACAGATTAAGGTGGACTAGGGAAGATCCAGGTAGGCTAAGGTGGTGGGCTAGTACCCAAAATAGGTTACACACCCAGAATAAATATCACAGGTCCTAGGCAACACAAAATGGTGCCGGCAGAGGCTAGGCGTCCTAAGCGGACGTTTTTACAACACTGATAGATGTTTTTTTCAAGTAGGTGGCACTGACCTGATCCATGAATAGTAGTGAATGCCAGAAGTGCAAAGGTTCGAGCTCAAGCCACTCAAACAGATCCCTACAACAGTAGTAACAATAGCCAGATTAAGAAAATATAATAAAAATGGATCTATTGATTATAACAGAATTCATGGGCAACAAACCTTGTCTGCAAAGTTTTCAGTAGGCAATCACAGTAATCCCGGGCTGCCGGCAAATCAATCTTTCCAGTATCTATGATGATCTTAGAGAAGTTTGCAAAGATTATAGTCGCTCCTAATTTCCGAAACTCAGCTAGAAGTAGAGCAAACACCTTTTTCATGACCTGTGCCAATATCAGAAGAAGATTGGATGCTTATATTAAACCAAAAAAGGGCCCACACTCAAATGCATAAGATTCAAAAATTGTCAAAAAGTTAAAACCTATCTAAATACTGTTACAGGTCTTATACCAATCGTGACACACCAGTTGACGTCAATGACATCATTCATTCTCCAGGAATGGACAAAAGAGTAGGACACAAATTAAACAATATTACTCTATTTTATCCCTTTCTTAATGATATAAGTTTGTTTCCCTTTAAATATACAGAAGGACGACTATGTTGTACGCTTGCACCTGCATGCCTCCCATCAAGACATAAAAACATAGATACCGGGTTCCCACTACACTCCTAGGAACCACATTCTGGATGTGCGACTCCAAACTGGGCGAGCGGGGTCTTAGATGAAGTTCAACAAGAAATCAATCGAATAATAATAGAAAACACAAAACAATCAATTGTCAAAATGAAACATGCAGAAACATGTTGTAGGATTTGGTATGAAATCTTCCCTACTAGAAACAAATATGCATATACACACAAAAGAACTGATCTTAAGTGAACCTGAACATTAAATAGCATACTTGGTAAGCAAACTCCCCTCGTACCACATACCGAGGAAGGCAGAATATCGTGTGCCAATATCCAGGGGCAGACCCAAAATAGGCCGAGGGGGAGCAGCCAATCCCCTTTAGTTTTTGGTATCCTTGTATATAGTCTTTCATTGTCCTATTTTATCTTTAGATATTCAACAACCAAATGGTGGCTAAGATGGTTAAGTGGTGAGCAGCGAGCTTCATGCTCAAGAGGTCAACGGTTCAAATTACTAGTCACGTTATGATTGATATATAATTTTATCATTTTTTATAAAAAAAATCACTAGCCACACAATGATTGATTTATAAAGTCTTTATAAATTGTATATATTCCCCCCCCCCCCCCCCTCCTTAAAGTTTAAGATGTGTTTTTTCACTCCACTCAAGAAAATTTTGTGTACGCTACTGCACATCCTGAGTGCATGTTAAAGTGAATTGCGACCCAGGTAACATTGAGATTATAACAAGGTTCGAAATATCTGTATGTAATCGATTTTGGATCCTTCCAATGAGTATCGGTATTGACGGTTTCGGGTTCTTCGTTTCAGAAAGCTAAAATTGACAATAAAAAGGTCGTTTAAAAAAGCTAGAAAGATATTTGATACATTTAGACATAATTTTACATATTACATGTCATTTTCGTTAGTTCTTAATGGAACAATGTTCACTTGCAATAGATAGTATTGTTTATTTTCTTGCCTTTAGACATACATATTGCAACCACAATAAATAGTTCACGATGAAATAATATTAATATGGATGAATATTGTGAGCTTATAGATTATAAATTTTGACAAATGGTAATGGTTACCATTTATAAATAAGGAATCATACCAATACTATATAACATTGTCAATCTTCACAACTGAATGATTGTGTTGATACTAGTTCCTTTTTCATTCATTTTTTCACCGCCAGATTGACTGGAAAAGAGACCCCATCATTGGTATCGGTCTGTATCATGGGACATGGAAAATTGTATGTGTATCGGCTGTATCGTATAGGTATCGGTCAATACTTCAAACTATGGATTAGACCCATATACCAACCATGTACATCATGCGTGGAATTCATTCACAAACACACAATTCTACAAGGTATTCTGGCTAACCAAGATCATAGCTAGAATACCGTAATCTACTCTTTTGACAGTGTGTATGAAAATACACAGATAAATCATGGACAGTGCACTAATGCATTCAAGAAAGGCATGTATATCTTTTTGCCAACATGACCTGAAAAAAAATATACCTTGTGGAGACCACGATGAAGAGCCGGATCATGGAGTTTAGAATGAGGGCTGAAATGTGAATATGGAAATCTAATTAAGTTCAAAATATGCAAAATGGTAGATCTATAAGTAAAAGAACTTAACCTGCAAAGCCACCGGTAAAGGTGCTGCAGTATCGCATCAGCAAATACATTTCCAGATGTCACTGCATCTGAAATACATCTTTGAATGAGTTGCTTAAGCACTCGAAAGGCAGCTGCACATGATCTAGTTTCATCGAATTCAGTTTCAGGAACATGTGATCCAGAAGGCATTTCATAGTCATGTCCAAATACGGATCCTCCTCCTTCCATTTCATCCACTTGGCTACTTTTAAGAAGAGCATTTACAGCTAGGTGATGTATCTAAGAAGAAAAGCATAAGTAGACCTTTAATTCAACTGCCACTAATTTGTGCTTTCAAGAATGTCTGCAACTACTATACTTCAAAACAGAAAGTAGGAAAAAATTATGAACAGAATAATATATTAGCCTAAGACCTTTAATTCAACTGCCACTCTTCTGTATGCTCCAGGATAAGTGAGAGCTGGTTGATAGACCTAGATGTGATGGTAATTGTAAGTAAAATGCAGCAAGAGGTATACGAAGAAGATCCTAAAATAAGCAAGAAAATTACAAACTTTCTTAAGGATACTCGTCACTTTGATATATCTAATGACAGTTCGAGTTAAAGAAAGTATGATCAAAAGAATAGATGAGCTAGCATTTAGTTGTTGTGCAAGTCTCCAAGTATAATCTGCACACTTACTTCGTCAGCAAAACATGTATCTTCCTCACAAATGACTCCCAAGTCTGGGTTGCCATCATCAGATATCCAAAGTACCTACGCAAATATTAGTAAAAGGAATTAAAGAAGAAGAAACAAAGTAGAAAAGGATAGATTTAGCATGGCAGTTCAGTAAAACACAAAAATGAGTCATGTAATAATGCAGTTGAACATTTTTTGACAAGAGAACACAAGTCCAGAATCAGTTTATATTTAAGTAGATGCAATTTAACAATGGCAAGTTCGTGGTGAATAAAGTTTGTGGGACCAGAATCCTGCATAATTGAAAGGGAGATATCAAATGAAATTAAATAGCATTATATATGTTTGCGAAACGAAACTAAACACCGAACTATTTTGTTAAATTGATGTTATCTTATCATGTCATTTTCTGAAACTTATAACATACCCACAATTTGTTAAACCACCTGAATCCCTTCAGCTCCTTGGCTTTTCCTTACTCATCAACATTGGCACATATATTGAAGGACAATTCCTAATTTACAAGAACCCATGTTGCATGGATACTTCTCGGGAGGACCATATTTGTATCCGTGCCCGTATCAATATCCAACACGTATTGAACACAATACTTCCTTGACACTCCTTTCAGAAATGGCTTGATCATGTCTAGGTTAGGTTTTACATAATTCTAATTTGGCCCCTCATCAAATTAGATTTATCTCTATGGTATCTACACATTCTCTCCATGACAATTATACCCTTAAGCCTATTTTCTAATTAGACCACTTTAATTTGGCTTAATTATCTAGATAGCACAACACATTTAATTTGACATGTGCGGCCCTTAATTATTGGATAATTCCAACAATCTCCCACTGGGCCGCATATGTAACCTTACAACCAAAACATAATTGAAGTAATTTTGGCATATGTGATTGTGCCAACCGTAACTGAGATATGAGAGTAAAATTGATACATATATGATATTATGGATCCCATATAATATTGCATGGATAGCAATACGCTATTTACGGATGAAGATGATGACATGATATTTGTGATTCGGTTGGATAAATATATGGATCCAGACCGATTACCATCTGGAACTTGATCCAGAGATCAGGAGATGACCTGATACAAATAGATAATTTATTGTATACATATATAAAGTTATAAACCTGTGTAACATAAAATAATATGTACATATTAGTATATGTTAGTATAATTTATGTGTTGACAAAATAAAGATTTAACTACCTTAAAATTGACTAGTTTGTATCTTAACATAATTTTAGTAAATGAAATGTTATTGCAGTATATTTAAATCAATCCCATTTAAACTCCAAGTACTGTAATTTATACTCACTTATAGCCATTGCATCCATTTTATCCTGTACTGAATTACCATTTGCATTTGGTTTATCCACATCAATTCCTCTTTTCTCTGATTCTTTTTCTATCAGCTCTTGCCGAATATGAAATTGACTGTTATTTGGGAACAATAACCAGGTTTGTACCCAAATTATTGATCTGGAAATGAGTGCGTTATTTTCTTGCGCCTTAAGAAAACCATAACTGGTTCACATGGGAATACAACAGTGAAGAATGCTGATCAATTGTTTCCTAACATAGGATCTAGGCAGTTAAACCTCCTGGCAAAGTAGGTCTCAAAGAAAGGTGCTATTAATTTCACTGAAGGATCCACGCAGACCATCAGTCGTGATATTTATACCAGAGTGAATTTATGATGGCTTTAACAACTTGAGCAAGGAGGCAACATAGCAGGTATAAAAAGGAATATATGGGTTATAGGTTAGTATTCTCAACCTTTTAACCCTGTTTTCTCAACTCTTCAGTTTTATTTTCTTCTTTCAAACATTCTTTCACCCTCTATTTACTCTCTTCTTCTGAACATTATTTACCCTTCTCCCTCCCTTCCTTCCTTTTTTTAAGTTCAGGTTTGAAGTACTAATCTTTAAGCTAATGTGCATGGGTCATCATTTATGCCTTTTGCACCATTGCTTGGCATTTAAGCTAGGATTAAAAGAACAAATGTTCAGAAATTATGTTCATGATTTAGAGCAATCTCTATTTCCTTTTACATATTTTCCTTTGTTCTCTGTTAACTATTTTTATGCTATATTGCTATTCACTACATTCTTACTGTTTTGTGGTTTAATGGCTTTAAAGATTTGGTTATTAGATATGGGCAGAGAGATCAATTTCTATATTACCTCATGAATATGTGCACTTAGGTGGTTTGATAAAATTTATGACAAATAGACAATGAAGTTATAAAACATAAGACACCACTAAGTTAATGACATTATACTTCATATATCATTATTATCATCAAGGGGTAAAAGCAAGCAGTTGGGCTGGGTTTGAGAAAAGTATGCCAGCAGACACCACTAAGCCTGGGTTTGGCACACAGCTTACATGGCTGCTTCTGCTTATTTTATTTTATTTTATTTTGAAAAGTACTGGTTACAAAGCTGTTTGGTAACACCAGCTTCTGCTTATGTATTATTTATTTGATAAACTAGTTCATATTTTGGGTAGCTTTTGACAGCAGCGATAGACTGCTTTCAGTAGCTTCTTCTGCTTCTGCTTTCTGAAAAACAGCAGCAATACTGAACCAAGCCTAAATTGATTTATAGCTAGGACAACAGCTACAATATTTCCAACTATTCAATGACAAAAAGAGCATCATTCTTTCGCAGACGATGATGTCATTTTTAATTACACCACTAACAAACCATAGTAGCCAACATTTTATGGAATTACACTCTTCAAGGAACAATCCAATTGTAGCATCTGATCAGCACTACGATTTCCTGAAGTTGTAATATCTATTTAAGTATTTAACATGCTTTGTGGATTTCAAACCTTCAAAGTTTGCTTGTAGTTTAGCAAGAAAATTATAAGAATTCAATATACTGCCTTAATCTTCTTAGTCTAGGCTTATCTTACAAAACATGTACCTTAGTATGCCCGTCTAGTTATCACAGTACCTGTAGATGCAAATTGATTTTGCAGTATGTTTCACATACAATGTTCCAAACAATCTATATAGAAATAACTGAGATGTACAGTCTATAAGAAATTACATCAATGCATGGTATACTAGTACATGCAAGATGCTAAAATTCTACCCTGTAGTTTAGACTAGAGACTGGGATCAAAAGTTTAAAAGTTTTCGGAGGCAGTCCAGAAGAAGAATTTGTTTTGACCATTTTGTACTATTTCAGGGCAGTATCTATGATCTGGCATGAACCTTGTGCAATCTATCTTTCATCTGATCACATTATGTTATCTGTTATGAACATAAAGCAGGCTTACATAATGAGCTACGAAGATCAGACAAGAATGCAGAAGCAAGAAAGAAAGAATGTTGTAATGAATCAGCAGAGGTGGTTTTAATATTTGATAGGAAATCCAACCTGCTGTTGGTCACGTAATGCTCTAGAGAAGAAAACATCAGCAGTAAACAGAAGCCAATCAACTTCAAAATTTCCCAATGGCACCTGTTCCAAATCATAATAGCATCACATAGTTATTATATTTCATTAGTATAAAAGCAAGGTACTATAGTTGGAGTAACAGTATACATGTGCATATCTCGAAAGAAGAACTCTCTCATTAAACCATTGTCCTGATGCAGCACATCGCTGCATGCCAATCTTTCCAGCTGTTACTTGCCAACCAAGAGCCTATTTTGAGCCAAGAGGGAAGATAGTTAATGCGTATCTAATACTATTATCAGATAAGTAGTTATGATATCCACAAACGTACCTGATAGTTGCTGTCACGGGCATTGCAAGGAATATTAACACATGGAAACTCATCCAAAATTCGTATAGAGGATTTCATAGCCTGGACATTTGGGCATTCAATGACACCAACAGCAGGTCCTGGATGTTGGGCCCTACAATGATTTTAGTCAGTTTCCTGGCAACTGATATACGATCTGATCTCAGGAAAGAAGAGGAATTTCAAATTAGTAAAATGCGTTCAAGTCTCACTTAGGTAGATGCCATCTAAAGCACAATAAATTATAACATGCTCACTCCCTACCATCCATAGCCAATAAGTTGGCGATCCAATTCAATTAAATGACAATTGTCCCCACTAAGCTGTTCTTACAATTTGGTTGTCATGTGCAATTTGGTGGTAAATATTAAATAATTAAAGATATCATTATGTGACATCCGTAAATTTGGTGGTAAATATTAACTATAGTTCTCACTCTATGGCTGTCATGTGAAATTTTTGCATATCTATTTTGTATTTTTCGGAGTTTTTCTTGATTTCTTATGATTTACGACTACTTTTGGTATGGGGTCATGGCCCAAGTTTCGAAATATCGATACCAGAATTGGTTTTGAACCCTTCCTATGAGTATCGACATCGGTTTCGGCATTTTCAGATCAGAAAGCCAAAAAAGATAAGTCTTTTAGAAAGCTAAAAAGATTGCTACATTTAGACATAATTTTATATTATACGTAGCTTCTCGTTAGTTTTAAATGGAATAACATCCACTTGCAATAGATATTATTGTTTATTTATTTGCATTTAGACATCGCGCAATCACAATAAATAGTTTTATGATGAAATAATATTAATATGTATAAATGTAATGAATTTATAGATATACAACTTCAATAAATGGTAATAGCTATAGTTTACCAATAAGGAATCATATGTTTTTCTTCAGCATAGTTAACAGTTTACAGTATTGCCCGATATCGATCCGATCCGATACGGCCAATACCGATATGGTCTGGCATGTCTCGATCCGATACCGACCGATACCGACAATGGGGATCTCTTTTTCAGTCAATTCGGCAATGAAAAATGAATGAAAAAGACCAATCAACAAGGGTGCAAAGATACAGTAAGGTTGTAAAAGCATATAAAAGAAGAAAATGTATCTATCGCATGTAAACCAATTAGCAAGGGTGACTACTATTTCATTTAATTCCAAAAATACTAAGAAACAACACAGAAAATACTTAAAATTATGCCTAAATAAATATATATATATATATATATATATATATATATATATATATATATATATATATTCTAAACTTTTAATAATTATTTGTTTTACGATACCAAAAACTTCTATGCTCCGACCCGAAACCGCCAATACTGCCGATACAGCTGATCCCGATACTCAGGAAGGGTCCGATATCAATAATACGGACCTTGGTCATATGAACAAATAAATCATTATGTTGACACTATTTTAACATTCTTCTATATTTTTCATTCAATTTTCTCTAAAGAATTGACTAGAATGTGGCAATTGGTATCGGATCGAACATACAAAAATCGTATTGGTATCACCCTAATCATAGCGCATCTTCTTCTCTACTAATTTTTGAAAACCCAACCCTTTAACCCGCAACTTTCTTCCTCTGTACTCTTATCACATACTCGAAGCTGATCCATTCCAGACCTAAATCTCAAACCAACCACCTTCCTGCAACAACGTGTGTACAACCCACAACATGCCTACCTCCCACGTAGAGCTGTGAATTTGCAGTGATCGGCCTCCCACTGGCCAACAATTATACAATATGTTTTTGTATCTTACAATGTGATACACTTTTCCTGTTTTTTCTTTCATTGTCTGTACCCTTTCTATTCACTTTGTCAATTTATTGAGTTTTCTTCTCCTCCTCTGTTTTTGGGTTCTTTCCTTTAAGGTGTTCCCTTGACCATTTTTTTTCTAACAAGCATAATATGGTGTTGGATGGATAAATTTATGAATGCTAAGAACTTATAGTGGTTCTCTGACTTGAACATTTTTAGTTTCACTTCGAGTTGAATTGTTTTACTTTCACTTCTAGTTGGCCACTTTATAGTAAATGTCACTTGGATTTCTTAATGATACTCTTAGATTCCGTTTTGTGTTCAGTTTGTCCACATATGTTTTATACTAATTTTTTAATCCATTTGGCAATGGAATAATGCATCTTACAATTAACTTGTCCAAACCGAAAGAAAAATAGGTGAGACCCAAAACTTATCATTTTAACAGGTTTAAAGTTTAAACTTTAGGGTTTAAGTTTCTTTGAAATCCCACCATCACCTATTAAAATCAAGGTTGTGAAAACCGCTAGGCGCTAGTCGGACGAGCACCCGCCGCCTAGCACCTAGCCCGTCTAGGCGGTCACCTAGATCCGTGTAGTCAAAGGCGCGCCTCAGGCGCGCCTTGCTCCTAGGCGCAGGGGTAGCGCCTCAGGGCACTCCAGGCGAGGCGCAATTCTTAAGGCGCACCTAAGGCGCGCCTAGGTGCGCCTTTTCCGAGCGCCTTGGAATAGCTAAGGCGCGCCTAGGCGCGCCTTAAAAATCTTGTGAAAAAATAACATGTTTAGACGTTTTTTTAACTGTTGTACTATTTTTAGACTTTTTTGAACTGATGTACTTTTTTTTACTGTTTTCTCTCTCATTCAATTCAAAGTGATTGCAACCTAGACATGGGGGAATTTGAAGCATACACATGTTTATCAATGTAGAAATCTGATGTGAATATATATATATATATATATATATATATATATATATATATATATATAATTTTTGCGCCTCGCGTCGCTCGGGCGCGCGCCTTAAGTGCGCCTTGCGCCTCGGACGATTTGGACCCTTTGCGCCTCGAGTGCGCCTTGCGCCTTTGACTACCTTGACCTTGATGTAGGTGGTTCAAAAAATATTAAAAAAAAATCAAAAAATTCTAATGAAATTACATAAAAAGTTCATAAAACCCCATAACATGCATAGTAGGGCATCGGGGAACTAGGCGGGCATCGAGCGGACACTAGCCGCCTAGCGCCTAGGCGTCGCCTATGCGGGCGCCTTTTAGAACAGTGATTAAAATACAATACATGATCCTCCTAGGACTGTTTATGTGGACGTCAGTCCCATTTTGTGATGGTTGTTTAACTTGTGTTGTCAATTTTAGTCATCCTTCATGATTGCAGTGTTAAATTATACTTAATGATACTCTTTATTGTAATGAGTTCAATTTATCCCTTTGTATGTGGCTCTTATATTAATTATACAATCTATTTTTCTTTGGGATAATCTATTTAGGATACATGATATGAACCAATACATGATACACGAATCAAACAAGCCGATACACATTATGTATTGCAATTTCTCAGCAACATGATATAGGACGAGATCCAAGGATTAAAAATTATAAATTTAGGTATTTGCTGTAACTTTAGGATTCTTGCAAACAATTAAAATTACTTATTTAGCACAAATAAGAATAATATACAAAATCTAATGATTGACAGGAAAGATTGAAACAACGTTACCGGAAGCTAAGGACAACGATGAAGGCGGCGAAAGGCAAGGCGACAATGAGTTCAAATACAAACGCAAGCAAAATTGGAGTTTGAGAAGAATTTGAGACTTCTATGTATAAGAATTCACTAAATAAAACTCTCTTATTCTCTTCTCAAATTAAAAAGTGTTCATGTACATGCCTATTTATAGGCCCTACTAATGCTAAATTAAGACACTGGTCCAATCCTATAAGGAATAGGTTTCATTTTCCTAGCCTAAATCTAATACAAAAATTACTAAATTAAATAATTTTGAAAATAAAAATCCTATCTAAATTAGACATGTTTTCGTTTTCGTTTTCATGGACAGTCCCACATCACATAACCTCTCATATGACACCAAATGCTTGTTTGCAGCAACATCCAATCTCAAAATTAAAGTAACACAAACATTTCTCAAAGAAGCTGATGCCAAAGCATATGCATATTTGGATAAGAAACACTAAAGAATCATGTACTCTGAAACGAGAAAGGATGAAGATAAGCAAGGAACCTGTAGTCGATTAGACTTTTTTGCAGAAGTTTTTCACCAGCTTCATTTGATCTAACATAATCAACCTATATAGATAAAGTCAAAAAAGTAAAAAAGAACACAAGAAACATCAAATATGAATTTGCACATTTAATAATTACTACCTTGAATGTTACACGACTTCCCCGTGAAGGAGGTTCCGTGGACAGTGCTTGCCAAGCTTCACGGAACAGCTTTTCAAGAAGAGACGAGGATAATTCTCTGTTCTGGAAAGGGTTGACAACCACAACAAGTACATTACCAGCTACAGGAAAATATACAACATATATCGCCCTCCCCTCTGACGCACTGAGAAGTGAAGAAAAAGTTGCCTTAGAAGAATGTGCAGGAAATCAATGTAGAAAGAATATTGGAGACACGGAACGAGCAAACAGGCATATGCACATCTGTGAAGTAGGGATTCTGACAAGGATATCTTAAAAGCTGAATTAAACAAGTAGACAACGCAGAAATGTTGAAGTCATTGCCGCAACACCAAAACTCTAGAGTTGAAATGAGGGTTGAGGGTTATATATTTATATTCTAACATGTCACAGCAAGTCAAAGGCCCATTTTGGACAGAGATCAGGATTCATGCAGCGTATAATATTATTTTCTATATCAGCTTAAAATGTGTGCAAGAGGATTTGAACCTGGGTTAACTGATACCATGTTAACATTCTTGTCACTACACCAAACCTCTAGAATTGAAGTGAGGGTTGAGGGTTATATATTCATATTGTAACAAGAAGGTTAAATGCCAATTTAATAACTTGAGAATCAATGCAGAGACAATGTCCCAATAATGCTTCTGAGGGAGACAGCTTAGAACAAATAAGAATGAACACATGCATTTGTCCATATTGTGGCGGCAGCTTCCAACTAAATTAGCTGGGTTAAGAGATTTAGTTTGTTGTATCAGCAATATTGCATGGGTTTCTTAATTAAACCACATGTCTAAGTGGAACAGAGTTTGAGGTACCAGAGGTAAAACACAGTCTATGGCGTCATTTCACATGGTTGTAGACAAAATTACAAGTAGGGCTGCAAATGAGCCAAGTCGTTCGCGAGCTGCTTGAAGTTAGGCTCGATAAAAGCTCGTTTGAGCTCCGTTCGTTTAGTAAACAAGCTGAGCTCAAGCTTCATTTTCGAGCGAGCCAAGCTCAAGCTTAGAAGTACTCGGCTCGTTTGAGCTCGCGAGTTGGCTCGTTTATGAGCTTACGAGCTGACTTGTAAGGTAGCTCGTTTAGAAGCTCATTTAGGAGCTCGTTGCTGGCAGTCTACCAATTTGTTTTGTTATTTTAATTTTAATTTGTTCTTTATTGAATTCTAATTTTATGTATGTTTGTTAACAATATGGTCGTGTGCATTTTATGTATGTTTGATATTAAGGAACTTTTTTAATTAATTTTTTGTAAATAAATTGTTAATATTACATGTACTTGAATTCAAGCCTAACTAGCTTGAAATCGAGCTCGTTAAGCTTGAAATAAAGTTGAACGAGCATGAAATCAAGTTTAACAGGCTTGATTTTGAGCTTATCAAGCCAAGCTCGAGCTCAAACCAAGCCAAGCTCGAGCTTAATATAAACAAGCTCGAGCCAAGCTCAAGCTCTAAAATAAAAAACTTATCAAGCTCGAGTTCGATTAATTCTAGTCAAGCCAAGATCAAGCTTATAAAAGCTTCACTCGGCTTGGCTCATTTGCAGCCCTACAAGTATTAATCAACAAGAAGTGGGAAATTGTATAGGTTTGCAGATAAGTTATACAACTCTCCTTATAGCATGCCAGGATTTTGAAATGATTTAAGCTCAAGAGAATGATCAAGTAGAGTGCTTCTCAATTTATAAATAGTTAGAATAATAACAAAATCATGATAATATAAATATCCAAAATAGAGATTTACCTGTGACACTAATAGAAAAAGAAAGCATACCTGTTATACAAATAGAAAAAGGAAATGGACTGTTCCAAATAAGAACATTCAGTTGTAGTCTTCATATGCAACTCGCTCAGATTCCAACCATCTTGGATATTTCGTTTTTTAGCAGTTTTGTCCACTTTGCAGACGCAACCAATCTGTAGGATTGCGTTAAACTCTAATGGAACTTTAGTCTCATATATCCCCTGTACATAGATTTATAAGGTAAATAGCACGAAGTTTGAAATGTGGTTAATAAACCTAATTGTTCATAATAAATAATCAAAACATGCATAAAACTTGTCACTTCAAAAACTTAACCGAGAAAATATAGCAAACACTAACAAACAGAATTTACAACATCTGAAGACAAGAGTATTTGTTCACATTCTCCTTAAACATTCTTAACCATGTTTCTCACTTCGATCATCTTAAGATAGACACCATGAAGTAACACAGCTATTAGAATCAAGGTTCGCAGTATCGGTATAGGAATTGGTTTAACACCCTTGGTATCAATGTTTTCGGCAATTTAGGATCAGAGTTTCAGAGTTCCTCGTTTGCTATGTCAAAATTAATATTATTATTTTAAAAAAATAGAAAATATGTCATCTATTTAGGCATAATGCTATGTATTATTTTTTATTTCTTGTAAGTCTTAAAAGGAATAGTATTAACATTGATGGATGCGGTTAATCTATAAATAAACACATTGACAGACGGAATAGTTATAATGTACCGATAAGGAATCTTACAACACATTGTAGACACATTGTAGCACGTAGATCTTTGACGCGCCAAATCATTGTGACAACACATTTTTTCCATATTTCATACTTTTCCTTTTAATTTTTTATTTGTCAAATTAACCAGGAAAGAGAGTCAATGTCGCCATGTCGGTATAATGGGGTGTAGGTAACATGTCAATATCAGATTGGGACAGGGCAAAAATAATATTTTACAGCCGATACGTATCGCCATTGGTCAATATTGTGAACCCTGGTTAGAACATAAATGTTTAACCCTCATTACAACTCTAGAGTTTTAGTGCAATGGCATGTACTTTAACACGGTATCAGAACAACCTAGGTTTGAATCCTCTAGCACGCATTTTAAGCTGATTAAAACACGAATCCAACTCTCTGTCCAAATGGACCTCCGACCTGTGAGGGCGTGTTTGAAAGTCGGTCATCCATTCTACTATCTGAACCAAGCAGATGATTGATCTGAAGATTTTGTCGATAAAATAAGAATCAATCTTGCCCTATGAAAGACCTTAAACAACATCTGCTTTTTTTCTCAGAAAGTTCACCTTTCATTTATCGTTGTTTTAACACCCTGTGTTGTCACAGGCGGCCTAAGTGTGCAGGTAAAAAACTTACTGCCTCCACCTAGATGATTTTTTCTTGGTTGTGGCGATGGTCATCTAGGATCAAATTATATGCGCAAAAGGAAAAAATATATATGCAGCAGTAAAGTACCCAAGTTCCTGGGCAACGCCTAGGTGTGCCTAGGCAAGACGGGAGGCATGTCGCCTCGCCTAGTGCCCAGAACTACATAATTAACACCACTATATTCGTCTTTTTTGGGTTCATGCTCTTAACAATGAATCGATGGAATAAATATAAATATTTAATCATAAACCCTCACCATATCTCTAGAGTCTTAGTGTAGTGCACGGATTTTAACATGGTGCAGTGGCATCAGAGCATCCCAGGTGTGAATATCATATGGCTCGCAATTTAAGCATATATACATATATATATAACATGGTGCAGTGGCATCAGAGCATCCCAGGTGTGAATATCATATGGCTCGCAATATATATATATATATATATATATATATATATATACTCTTTGCGCAAAATAGGTCTTCGACCTGTGGGGGTTTGGTAGAATATAAATAGTGACCCCTCAATCCTTATTACATTTCTAGAGCTTTGGTGCACTGGCAAGGACTTTAAGAAACCCTAGTCCTAACCTTTGCATAGCTAGTATAACATTTTTCACTCTTCTTCATGTCACCCTTGCTCACCCAACCACCTACTCCAGCAACCGCGACTACTCCAAGATGGACTTCATCGAACGCAACAACTTCCAAGGTTGTTGATCTCGATCCCCATGTTAATATTTTCCTCTCCTTAATCCCTCTTTTTTTCCTCGAATACAATGACTCAGGTGCTTCTAGCCTCTCGTTTTTCAATTTATTTGATGTTATGTTCTATTTTGACCAATTTTGACATGGTTGAAACCCTTACCTAAAAGTCGACTGACTTTTAAATATCACGCGTAGGTCGACATGTCGATAAAACATCGATATGCCGGCTATTTTTCCCAAAGAACCTTTTTGACATTTTTTTCATCAAATTGTATCATTTTCATGATGGAAAGGACATGTCGGTGGATATCTACAACCCTGCTCACAACTTACACTAATCCTAGGTCATGATTTGGATTTTGGAAGATTATCTGCGAAGGACCATGTGATCAAATCAAAGTTCCTCTCATTCATCTACTAAGTAGTACATTGGAGTCGATATTAGTAGGTAAGAATAGAAATTATGAACATGCACAACCTTAAGTAAAATATGCTTCTCCGAGGCCATCTCATGCTGATATTAGATCAAAGCTCAGTAAACAACATAACCAGAAGTTTCTACAATAAGACTAGCAGTTGGGGAAAAGGAAAATGATAATGAATGATAACGAATACTATCACATGCAATGTTGAAAGAGTTCTTGACAATCTTTTGTACAAGAAAGTAGAACAGAGCATCCAGGTATAGTCAAACCATTTAGACAAGGTAGACTACAACTTGTACAACTGTAACCAAGCAACAAAAATAAAATGAAAATGAAAACCTCGACTTCGGGATCTGCCAGGTGAATTGCAAGTTTCTTCCTTTCAATCCTGAACTGATCTTCATCTACGGCAACCTGTAGAAAGACGTCATAAAATATTAAGTGCGTTAGCATGTGATATGTAATCCAACTAAATCTCATTCTTGATCATTAAAACAATATAAAGTATTTCAAACCACCGAGGATACCTCAATGAGATTAAAGCAAGGTTTGCTATGAGGAAGAATCTTATTCACACGCCTTCCAGGAAATTCTTCAGAGATAGGAGCTTTTGAATTGAGATAGAACATTCTAGGAACATTTATGGGAACCTTGTGCAAGATTCCATCTGCAACAACCCAAGCAAAGAATCTCCCAGGTTGTGCACTGGGAACAAGTTGTATTATCTGATTAAGATATTAGTTCCGTTAATCGATATAATGGGAAAAAAGTATAAAGGAATGAGGAAGGAAGTAGTAGTGTACTAGAGTGAAGTCTGCCGAAATAAAAAAAAAATACCTGCCAATGTGACTGAACAAGGGCAAGCTCATGTTTTCTGAAGAAAGAACCAACTCCATTCCTATCTTTGCCATGCTTATCAAATCGGGATGCTTGCAATTTAGCCACACTAGCACCAACAGGTTGATTTGATTTATTCATGCTACCCAACCTGAAAGTTCAACTTATGTAAGAAATAAAAAAGGGCAACAATCTTTAGGGAACAGTTCTTACAACCAAGACCTGTCGAGAAAATATTTCTTCAGAAAAATATTCGCTCTCATAATGTTAATGGTTCCGGTGCAACCTCAGCTTAACAAAGAAATAACAAAGAATCCTTTATCCAAACAAATTGGGGTTGGTTACTTGAATCTTTTTCTTCCATGTTGCTCAAATAAGGACCATATTCTCTTTGACATTTGCCTAACATCATTTTCCACAGATTGAATCCAAGCTTGTTAAGGTCTATCCCTAGTTTGAGCTTTTATCCAAAACCTTATCATCAATTAACACCACCTCCAATTTCCTATGAATGTATTATTTTCTTATTTCGTCTTCTAATGTACCATCTCAGCATCCACTTTTTAATGAACTGCATTTTGGGACATGTTTCTACATTGCAAGAAGACCTCAAATTTTGATGAAACGTTTTATTGTTTTTGTTGTTCTACATTGGATAAAAGAAAATTAACTAATATGAGTCCTTGTTCCTTTTACTTCCGCATAAACAAAGGAAATAGTTCTCTATGACCAACCAAATTTTAATATACCAGTATTGCCATCTACATTCATTCTTTAATAGGTGGAACAAAAAGTACTTCTCACTGATACCTAAACAATCTTGGAAGAAAAAATTTTCCTCCTCAGGTCTCAAACTGCAAAGATTTTAAGAAAATGGAAGCATGTATATCCTAGTTGTCTAAATTATAAGAGGTTCAAAAAATAAAGGTATCTTAAGATTCTTAACTGAGACGACTCACGTCATTGTCAATGCTGAACACTCAAAATCATTAGAAAGATGAGTTACAAGACAATGCAGAAATCAGCGGTTAAGCTTACAAAATAATTGCATTATGTCAAATTCGGATCTGGTAACCTATCCCAGTGAAGAAATATTTTCCGAACACATACATCACAAACAAAACCCACAAGCTCTTAGTATATCGTCCTATCACTATGTTACTTTCAATTAGTCTACTACAGCCAAAGTTAGCAAATGAAAAACTACTAGAAGTTTGCAGCTCTGTCGAAGAGGCACTTCCAATAAAGCAAGCCTACAATATTATTTACGCCATAACAAACAAGAACAAGTTCAGTAGTAGGCTAGACAATAATAGTATAGCAAATTACTATTCAGAAAGGTAGCAATTGGCACAACAATCAGGATGATATAACCTCTCCACTCTATGAATAGTGCAATACAACAGCATTACTGGTAACTTCTAGTCTACTGATTTGGTACAGTAAGATTGCACTTTCATACAAAACAAAAGATGCAACAGATTTATGCTGAGAATAGTTTGAGAGATGTTTAAGATACTTGTCCTATAGCACAACCATCTGGTAAAGGGAAGGAAAGTACAATCTTCAGAATCAACTATCTAACAGGACTACTTGCTTACCTGCGCCTCTTCCTTTCTTCACGCGTTTCTTTCCATTTTCTTTTTTTGACTTCAAGCCATCCTTGATAATCAACATCTCTATCTACACTTTCATTAGAGGTGCCATTTTGATCCACTCCTGTTAGATGTTGACCTGATTTGCGTACAGCTATATTTTGCTGTTGTATGTCAGAAGCCACCTCAGTTCCTTGACAAGATGGAATAGCTGAAAACTTTTCCTTGTTAACATCAAAGCTTCGAACTAAAGACTGGGGTCCATTGTTGGAAGCACATTCTTTCTTACGAATGTCTTCCATATCACCAATAGTTTTCTCAGCCAGATCTTTGTTAACAGAACTGAAGATATCGACAAGTTTACGCTGTCGGAATCGATCCTCCTTCTCACGCACCTTTTTGTACAGCCAATCAGGATGAACCACTCTAGGAACAGGGTTAGATATCTGAAATAAAGGGTCACATTCAGGACTCCATAATCCGTCTAAGCAATTTCTTGAATACGCAGAAAAGAAGACATATGTAACCTTCTGCATTGCGGCAGGAATGGTGATAATCTTTTGAATGGCTGAGCTAAGACGTTGCTTATAATAAGACCAATCAACAATAGATCGAATGCCCGCATCAGCCGAAATTTTGCACCATTTACGTAAATAGAACTTTCCAATCTCTATAAAATGAAATTACATGCATCTGTTTCAAAAATTGAAAAGTACATTATAAAAAAAAAAACTTGTTCTTCTTGAACGAACGATGACTGTACCTGCATCTGTTTCAAATATTGCAACAGGAATCGCACGATCACTAACTGGAGCACCCTGCACACATACAAAAAGAAAGAGTAAACGGGAAAGACAACCACAAAATTCAAGAAAATTGCTAAACCTTGTTACGAAATTGTTCAAAGATATTTTAATATGACACATATCCTGTTCTGACATTAGATCAGCACATATATAAACAAATGAGATTCAGAAAAGAACGAAGATAACTAATTAAGGGTGCATGACCATTACTTTCGCAGAAGAGTACACAGACATACATAAGGGAAAATATTAAATTCAAACGAAGTGTTGATATCAGCTTTTGTTAAGAGCTTCCTTCTGCAAGGCTCGGACTTTAATTAACCAATCAATGGTCCAAAACGTAAGTATTTCTATAAAAGATATTGATGATCTTTCAGAAGAGAGGTAAACAGTGTGATAGTTATTGTAAAAGTACAACTCACTTTATCCTCAGAGATGGAAAACAGTAATTAGCAAGTTAAAGGAAGCAGGCATAGTCCATACAAACTACAAAGCCAGTGTACAAGAGTTACTCTGACAAGATAATACATTCTTCTACTTTGCCAAATGTAAGAAAATTAGTGTAGACTGTGTAAGATAATTTGAAGAGCATAAGAGAAAGAGCTTGTACCTCTTTACTCAAACACTCGGCTTTGAGTTCCTAGAAGGGAGAAAGGTACGACTAACCTAAATTATTATAAAAAAACATAGCATGTCCTTAAATGATATTATTATAATCATCATTTATTGCTATGGGAACTTCTGTGTAACAGGTGATACATATCAAGTATGAAGAATTTCTTAGTTAGTTTTCATATACCATTTTAGAAAAATATTGCTAGTCAGTGCTCAATGATGACTATTTTAGAAAAATATACCACATTGGGAATAATTGGATATCTTTCATTGACTTGCTTTGAGTACATACATATAGGAGAGAATGAACCTCTCACTTTCAATTCTAAGCAATGTGGAACTAAACATATATCATCCATATTCAAACGCACCCACTATCACTGACACTCCCCTTCGGGAGTTAACTAATTTTTCGATATCCAAAAGTTAACGCTTATATTAAATCCCTAACTTATAGGCTACTATATCACGGGCTCACGACAAACCTAAAATAAATCATGCTTAGGGAACGATTAGTTGGAGTCTAGGAAGTGCGTAGGACACTGACATGAGTCACGCAAGCGAAACTCAATTTTGTATTATTATGTGTTTCTGCTGGAGGAAAATTCAATTATTCAATTCGATAATATCCTATGTTCTGTCATGTTCTCATTTTAAAATGAGAACGGAATATTGAGATTATGATAATATGTGTTTCAATTGGAAAGAGAATACAATTTGAATCCAGTGTTTCTATTTTGATTCATTCAAAGAAATGACAAATATTGATATCCTGATTCCAATATGATAATTTATCCTTGTAGAAAGTAGCAAAATATTGAATTATACTCTCGTTATTCGTGGTATTTAAATACACGAATCGAGATCCGGATTCATACCTGTACCCAGCAGAAACATAATGCAAGATAATAGAATATGATTGTTTGTAGCTTTAGGTTAGTGCATTGGGCGGGAAAGAACAACTGGATCACACCCAAAATCTATGGAATATAATAAACAAACAAAAACTAATTAATAGAGTTTTTCGCATCGTAAGGCCATATGATGTTAGGGGTGAGACTTAGCTCACCAAAAGATATTTCGGATTCCAGAAATTCTTGTATTAAAACAAGAATTTAAGAGTTTAAAAGTTACAAGTTTTACTCCCCGCGCGGAAGGGGCCGAATTCTAAACACCGTGCCACTGAGACACAACATGATACCTGGTCACGGGATTATTGCTGAAAAAATAGGATGCATGTGATCCAGATGTGTTTTCTAAATTGCATCATTATATAGAAAACTTGTTTGTAATTATGGTAGTGAATTAAGATTGTATTGACTGTTTTGATTAGATACTAAGATATCACTAGAATAGGTCTTAGATAGAGTTATATTTCAAGTTTAAACTATAATATTTCTAAGAGTTTAACTGTACCAAACTCTTATCCAAGTTTAAGGAAATGTCTTTCAATTATTCTTTCCTTTTATTATATTATATTATATTTACAGTTCTTTTATCGTTCTTTGACCGAGGACTTGCTTGTCGTTTTGACGACCTAGTATTGTTCACTAGGGAAAGATGAAGTTTCAGGCGAGACGCTACCTTTATACAGCGTGGACGAGGTCGAGGGATGATCATCGAGTGGTTTTTAATGATACAGCAAATAGCATTTTGCAGCTGAAAGTTATGAAAATTAATGGTTTTTGATGTAATGACTTGTATACTTGTACCTACCTGTATTGTATAATAGTTATAGTTTGTAGTAATGAAGGTGTAATTAGTATGACTTGCATTCCATCCTAGTGTACATGCGACAATCACTAATACGGGTACACATGTATTCGTATAGGACGTAACCGGGAGATGTAGTTACGTACCCGACTCACTGTATCCTGGGAAGCGAGGCGTGACAGTTGTTCGCTATGACTGGCCCTTACTTCAGATGGATATCAAGAATGCATTCCTCTACGAAAATCTTAACGAAGAAGTGTATGTGGTGCAACTTTTCTGGTTCATTGCAAGGGAGGGTAAAGTGTCATCTTAGGAAGGCCCTCTATGGTCTCAAACAATCACCTCGTACATGGTTTGGTCGATTTACACATGTTGTCACTCAGTTTGACATGTGTCAATCAAAGAAGGATCATTCAGTATTTTACCGACAAACATCAGCTGGAAGAATACTACTTGGTGTCAATGTTGATGACATTGTGGTCACGGGAGACGACAGTCAGGAAATTGCAGGATTGAAAAAGTTTCTGGAAGAACAATTTCAGACAGAAGATATGGGATCATTAAACTACTTGGGTATTGAAGTTATACGGAAAAAAAGACACATTGTCATGTCTCAGAGGAAGTATGTACTAGACATAATAAATGATGCAGGAATGATACAAGCCAAGGGAGCAACGTCGCCAATAGACCCAGGAGAAAAGTTACTCCCCGACGAGGGAGTACTGATGACTAATCCGGATCAATATCGTCGAGTGGTTGGAAAATTCAACTATTTGGCGGTTATGACTCGTCCAGATATTTTATTTGCCGTCAGTGTCACATTTATGTCTTCTCCATGAGTTCCACATTGGCAGGCAGTTCTCAGAATTATGCGCTATCTAGTCAAAAATCCTAGAAAAGAAATTCGCATGAAGAATCAGGGACATACAAATGTTAAATGCTTTACCGATGTTGACTGGGGTACAAGCCTGGCGGATAGACGATCTACATCTGGTTACTCGATATTTATTGGCAGAAACTTGGTATCATGGAAGAGCAAGAAGCAGAGTGTGATCGCATGATCAAGTTCCGAAGCAGAATATCGATCTATTGCTCATGGCACAGCAGAGGTGCTATATCTGAAGCATCTGCTACAAGAACGGAGAGAAGAAGCAGGATCTAAAGCAGCAGATATGTGGTGTAATAACCAGTTTGCTATCCATATTGCTACCAATCATGTGTTCCATAAAAGGACGAAGCATATTGAAATTGACATTCACTTCGTCCGTGATGAGTATAAAAAGGGGATAATAAAGTTTTACCACGTGAGGACCGGTGATCAGATAACTGATATCTTCACAAAGTCTTTTCTGGGTCCTCGGGTTCAACTTTTGGGTAACAAGTTGTGCATGATTGACATATATGCTCCAGCTTGAGGGAGGATGTTAAGTATTATATTAGTAATGGGCTTTAGTCCCACATCGGGTAGAATAATAGAGAGAGGGGTTAGCCTCTCCTATTTATGTGTAGTCTTCTCATCAATAAAAGTAATCACATTATTCCAATTCTACAATAAGTGGAGCAGTTAAGAAGAAACGCTAAGGGGAATAATCAGACTCTTGGTTGGAGTAGTTTTTCTTGCTTTGTGCATGCAAGAAAACTAAGGGCCCGGTCTTATACATGATAAATTCTCGAATTATTCAATAAGTTTGTATAATATCACAAATTTAGCAACTAATTTGAGGGTTAGACAAAATATTTTGTGAACAAGCATTTAAATTTGCATTATTTTGATCCGGTGTCAGTGTGCAAATTATTCAAGAACGATGCATGATGCTGCTCTATAAGGTTAATCAAGCCTCTGGTGATGAATGCTGCAAACTGGGATGTTACTACTTATCCTTCTGAAGTATCACGAGGAAAATGATAGCAAACTTACAATTAGAAGCTTGTAATGGCTTGCTGAGTGTGCCATATCACTATCTTCCCAATGAATAACAATGGGTCATATTCTTTTATGTCAATATTAGATATATGATAGATAATTATAGTACATTGATCTGAGGTTCTCTTTTTGGCAATATAACCAGCTCACTCTTTTGACTCAAGATAGTCAGCTGACAAGTTAGAAGGATAAAAAAAAAGTTCATGAACTATCCAGATATATAAAGGTTTTGAAGTATATCATTTACAATAATATCTATTTTGATCAAAGTTAAAAATTAATAAAAATGTATAATAATAACTGCAGATACATGCACAAACCTTCATGAAACCGAAAGGCATACTTACCTGTGGTTCATATGCCACAACATATTGACAACGCAATCCTTTGTCTTTAACCATTGCATCTCCCAGAAAATCAGCAAGCCGTTTTGCAGTAGTTACAGCACATGACTTCTGCTCTCCATAATCAACTAATGATTTACTCATTGTGCTTGATTCTGATATGTAATCAAGCAACTCACTATCAGCAATGTCAATTCCTTGATTCTGACAAAGGACGACCACTGTAAGCATCAAGTTTACCGCAAATTGTTCAAACAATATTTGCTAGAATTTGAGATCAGAAAGCTAACAAGGAAGGCTATTGAACTATCGAAATTTAAGAACTTACATCCAAAAGATCTAACCATCTGTTTGCAACAGCTGCAACTGCTGCATAGCACTCCTCTAAAGTTGTTCCATGCAGGAATTTGTCAAAAACCTCTGCCTGTTAGGTAGAAGAAAACATTTACCTTGAACAATAGGAGACATGTACTGAAAGCATATTAACTGTAGCAACAAGTTTACTGGTAGATGCCCAAGTCATATGGTCTCATGGAGCATTAAAAGGTTCAATAAACTCATTATAAGGTAATAAACTAATAAAGAAGATATAACATCAAGACCTCTCTAGAAAATTAGGCAGTTCATACGTAATCCTAACTAATTGCATATGAATGCATTCTTTTGTGCATCACAAGTTATATGTAAAGTTTGGAGCTCTTGCTCTTAAATGTTAAACTCATTCAACCTTTGAATGTTATGAAGTATGTTATGTGTATTCTCCCGTCCACCCACAGAAAGATAAAGGAGCATATCAAATCTTCTTAAAGATAAGTGTGATAGATATGAATTTCCCAGTACAAACAATTTATATGAAGATTGAGATAGAGATTGAAGATGATAAATGGCAAGAACAAGTTATGAGAACATATAGTTGAAGCTAAGTATCCCTGTTGTTATGATTTCTGAACCATTCTAAGAACATCCTATGTTTATTGAATTAATAAGTTGCAACAGAATCCCAAAATATGACCCAACACCTTTGTTTGAGAGTATTCATGTGATTTAGTCAACAATGGATACCAATTAATAAGTGAGGAGTTAATGTATGAATGGTAACCAAAAACTTTTAGCTTGACCATTTAAGTCAAAGTGAGTTCTTGAAAGGAGAAATTTGAATCTGGCCGTCTAAATTTTCAAAATCTGAACCCAGTCCCTACTCATACTTTTATCACTCTAAGGTCCCTTGACTTGGTCAAAAGTCATTTTTGAAAGATAAAAATACAAGAATAGGTAGGGCAATAATGCTCTTCTCTATTTTTTTGAAACATAAAAATACAAAAATGGTTCTACAACATTAATATTTAAGTACAATGTGGTATATATGTACGAAGATGCTAAGAATTATGTAAACCAATAGAAGCAAGGTCATTTGAGTCTTGATTATGAACACAAGATTGACATGAATGTAAACATGTGTATGTTTATACAAAGCCTCAAAGGATAACACATGGCAAGTGGACCTTGTTACAACTATAGAAACTTGCTGAAGACAACCAATTCGCATGTATGTTTATACAAGCCTGGGTAACACCTAGCGAGTGGACCTTGTAACAATTATACATACTTGTTGAAGAATCAATTTTGCATAAGCACAAAGTTTATTGCGTCGAATATATTCACGTCCATAAGATTTCAAACTCAGGGATCCCCACAATGTTAGGACATTGGTTATTGCTTTTATCAAACTTAATCATGCACAACATAAAATGGACTTCTTTGTTTAATTTCAAACGACATACCTGGAAAACTTTGATGAGCTTAAGTTCACCTCTTCTTTTGATTTCAAAACCTTTGAGTTCTGCTAAGGTTCCATCGTCGTTGAAAACAGCATACCTCTTCTTGATTAAGATTCCTTCTTCCTTTGAAGCTGGAAGAATCATTGCCTGTTTGAAGGAACCAGAAGTTCAGAATGGATTACAGGAACCAATCGAAGTTCAGAATGTAGTACAGAGAAATTACCTTGTATGGCCCATCAACTTCAAATTCAATTGAGCATTCACTGTGCGTGGTATATGTCTTAGTAACTGGATCTTGAAGAGTCTACCAATGGGATAAATAGAATATAAGAATTGTTCCTTTGTTGTTTGAAAGTTGTATAAGTTGGTAGACACAAATCACACTGAAGATGTGGAAGTCGACTTTTGGGGCTTACCTGATACTGATCATTAGTGTTGTTTCGTGCAACATCAACATTAAGCATAACGCAGGGGTATGAAATAGTGAGCTTTTTCTTCACATCTCTAAAATGCATTTCAATCCTTAAATCAGTAAGTATAAAGTGTAAACAAGACCAGGAGATGCTAATGACAAGATGATAAAATATGACAACAACAAAACCTTGAAAAAATATAAACTAAATTGCAAGACAATTATCATGAACTAAGTATAGTCCCTATTACAAATGGTTAGCATCCAATAACTGGTAATCTAAAAGAGATTGTTGACGCAGCTAGATGGTGGCTAGATCTGTAAAATCTGAGCAATAGGTCCATGAACAGCTTGGTTAGGGTTGATAGCAACTTTTTCAACCTCGCACGTAATCAAGTCAAGCTCGCGTTTGGTGTCAGGCTAACTTACCAAAAAAAAAAAAAAAGGGGGGGGGGTGGGGGTTGGGGGGGAAGGAAGTCCTCAATCTCAACATAAGTGAAGTTCTTTAAGCTCCTGTAAGCTTAATTATGAAAAACCGCCAACAAATTCATTAAGCTAATATACAGTGAATTATAGAAGAATATGCTAGTTCATTAATCATACTGCCAACATCCAAACCTCTTAGTTCAAATGCATTATATCAGAAGGTTATTTCAAGTTATGTCAAGGATATCTAGTCCAAATTTAAATATTTTGTGGCATTTGCTATGAACTGTGATAGGGAAGCTTCACAAGTGTGGTTAATGGTTTGTGCAAGGTTGCTCACATTCCACAGAGCTCACTACTTAGGAAGGGGGGATGATGTTACCTCGTTGACTTTCCTTTCTTTTCTAATCTTTCTTTTCTTTTCTTTTCTTTCTGGTTCGGCATATTATCTACTCAAATGCTTATCGTTTAAGGATAATCTTTGGAGTTTTATAAAGTTGTTAAAGTAATGGCTTTGGGTTTTAAGATAGAATTTTAGGATTTGAAATTTTGGAATTGATGATGTTAATTATAGGGTTTACAGTTTTGAGCTTTACGATGTTTTAGGTAGTCACAGGATTTTGGATTATAGGATCTAAATGTTGCTATTTTATATGGTTGAAATGGAGGACCGTCACAGGAGTGCTTTGGGATCCTAGGATACCATTCATGTTGAAAATAAATTCCAAAGTACAGCTATAAGACCATATATGTTGTAAGGTTAAGGATGTTGGGTGACTATGAGACAAGAAAAAAATGTGCTAAACTAAATGAGAATGCTGAGATATATGAGTTGTCATACATTAATAGATATGGTATCAAATCAGTCCATTTATGGAAAATATGAACTGGTGGTAATTAAGAATAACATGAGAGAAAATCATCAAAGATGGTTTGAAGTAGACGTGAATGGGGAGTTGGAAACCAATATATGCACTAGTTAGAGAAACATTATATTAGTTAAACGAGCATCTAGAACTTAAGAGTAGACCGTTTAACCTAAACGGATTAATATTGAGGCTTTGAAAGAGGCTTTGACATTAGCTAATGTTAGAGAGGAGATGGCCCTCAACAAAGCACATGGATGAATATGATTTGTGTACATAACATCACAAAAATTGGGACAAAGTGTTTGTTCTTGTTGTATATTCAATATGTTAAAGACTGCAGTAAGTTGATATGCCTCCATGGTGTTAGTTATTGTCAATATCACAATTTTTATCATATGCATGCGCATTTAAATTTTTTTTTGCGCATTTAATATATATATATATATATATATATATATATATATATATATATATATATATATTATTTTCTTGTGGAAGAAAATAATGTAATTGATATTTAACACAGTTTACATCACTTCATCATCAACTCCTAATAATAACATCATGTTCTGTATTGTGCAGGGTCCCCACCGCCGTCGTCTGCAATCCATCATAAATGTGTTGATTCCTTTCTTTCCAGATGTGTCAAACTGTAGCTGCAAATCTGACTCGAGCTCCTATATACCAGCAGGATTCGCGACCCATATGCGAAGCAATAGTCTGTATTTGCGTATAAATATTTCTATCTGAGGGAATGTGCAATTCCAGCTTATATTTTCTGTATCAACCAGATGTCCCATGAATATAAACACTCGAAGAATAAATGTCTGGTCGATTTGTTATCTTGTCTCCACAATATACACCCTTGTCCTTGTACTTGAACCCCAAACCTTGCAATTCTATCCAGCGTTAGCAATCTACCTTTTAGCAACTTGTACATGCTATATTTCATTTTAGAAGCTAAGCTTTTATCTATATGAACTCCATGTGGGTCACTTCTAGGGTGAATTGACCGAAATTGCTCATATGCAAGTCGGAATTCAAAGTCATTCGAAGAGGTGTCCTTCCATCTCCATCCATATGCATGGATATGCTGGTCGATTTGGAAGGTGGCTATGTCCTCAGCTAGCAGCCAATCGACCGAGTCCAAGTGCAGCTCGCCCAGCATAAGTTGTAATGTCCATTTTCCTATTCGGGGGCACTGTTTCAGAAATCCTATCGATGTCGGTTGATCGGGACAAATTAAATTAAGACCCTTCCTCTATTTGGATTGGTTCTACGGAATCGGGTCCCATATGCAGTGAATCATGTCTTGAAAAAGATATCTATATAAGAGTCACTCCGTCAGACATTTTTATTGTTTGTTTTCGTTTCCATTTCTGTTGATACTTTCGCTATTGGTTTATGGATACGTTTTCGTGAATGTTTTTGATGTATTTCATTGTTTGCCTTCATCAATTTAAACATTCATATCAAATTCTGGGAGAAAGAGAACAGAATGTATCAATCCTTTGTTTGTGCAAATGCAGGTTGTCGAGTAGGTGAAGCTTGACCGAATCGTTAGAGATCTCTCTCTCGGCAATTCTTCAACAGTTAGTGGCTTTGATCCTTCTCTCCTTGTCTTCACACTTTAACAAAATGACTCTCTTGTTGCGTTCTTCGATCAACAATACCTTAATAAAAAGAATACAGATAAAAGAGAGTAATATTAAATATCGGTTGCTTGTCATATATGAATATATATCATGTTGCTATTGTAGATAGACTAAAATCATTTATAAATATTGCAACTACCAGTATGGATTGCAAGCTTTGAATCGAGACAGGTAGACTATACAATGAGAATATGTTGCGTAACTATATCCAGTTTCTATTGTCTTGCATGTTATATTTATTAACTTAGTATCTTAGACATTGTATGGTCATGGACAACTTGTGCACAAGATTTTCTTCCTCGAACAGTTGTCAGGGCATTGGAACCGGTTTGGCCAAGGGGAGCGGTACTGACTTACTAGTACAGGGTGAGTTCGAGGCCTCTAGTTGGGCTAGCTATCCGAACTGGAAGGATCATCGTCTCACTAGAAATCCAAGATGGCTTGTGGTGTCAATAACCTTTACATATTTAAACTATTGAGCTAACGATGTCTAGTTCACAGGGAAGAACATGGTAAGTTCTGTCCAGGAAAGATAAGTCGGTCAGGGGTAAGAATCACTATTTCGGTTATACATGTTTATGTTGTTACATTCATGTCATATGATCTGTAGTTGAATTAAGGAAAGATAGAAAGATCACTTAATAATATTGTTTGCTTCACATGAATACCGTATTAATTTTGGTGAGTTGGGTTAACTCGTCGCTCACCAGTGCATTTTAAATGTACTGACCCACATTTTTCCAGGTGCTGAAACCAAGGTTCAAAGTATCGGTATCGGAATCGGTATCGGACCATTCCTATGAGTATTGGGATCGGCGGTATCGGTAGTATCGGCGGTTTCGGATCGGAGTATCGGATTTTTTTTGGTATCGGAAACAAACAACTATTAGTAAATTATTAACATTTTAGAAAATATATTTTATACATTTATACATAATTTAAAATATTTCCTGTGTTGTTTCTCAGTATTTTGAAATTGAATGAAATAGTAGTCACCCTTGTCGATTGACTTATACGCGATAGATAAGTTTTTCACTTTTATATGCTTTTACAACTTTACTATGCTTTTACACCCTTGCTAATTAGTCTTTTTAATTCAATTTTCTTTGCCGAATTGACCGGAAAAGAGATCTCTAATGTCGGTATCGGTCAGTATCGGGTATCGGTCGGTATCGGATCGGGACATGCCAAACTGTATCGGTATCGGCCGTATCGGATCGGTATCGGCCGATACTTCAAACTATGGCTGAAACACGAGGAGACGCATCGCAGTAGTAAAGGCTCCTCGTGTGCAACAAAAGCTTCCGGCCGCACCTTAAAGTCTTTCCAATTGCATTTTGAAGGCTCGCGCTAAAGGTGTTTGTATCTTTTATTTCTAGTAAAAGAATATAATGTAGGGAACGATGTATCTCATTTTGTTGTTCAAGTTGTAAGCCAAGCACAGCACCTTTACTTATATCAGAACCTATATAACATATGTGCATTATCAATGAAGGAACTATTTTTCTTTTATGCTATATGTTATTCAATTTCTCTGCGTAACTTTGTTGCTAGCTTTATAAATTTATGATACTTTAAATTTCACACGAATATGCCTCGTACAAGCGCAACTTAGGCTTGTACGGCATCACATCCGGTGGCAACTTGTCGATTCCGCGAAATCGGGACGTGACATAAGCAAACTCCTGAACGTTTCCTCCCTGTCGAACGTCGCATAGCTCTCCCACCCGTCTTTGAACCACGCTACGATGGTGCAACCACGGATCAAACCATAGATTGGTATCTAGTCCCGTACCGATAATCAGATCCAATACGCTGGCAATCTTCTCTCTATGTTTCAGTATAGCTTTGTATGTAACTAAAAAATTGTTGTTAATCCGTTGAACCCAGAAGTTAGAGTGCAGCAAGAATATATATAGTGCAGTATCTGATATGGCTGATATCGATACGGATTGGCATATTCCGATCTGATACCAACCGATACTGATACCGACCGATACCGACATCAGGAGTCTTTTTCAGTCAAATTCGACAAAAAAAATTGAACTAAAAAGACCAATAGTAATGTTGTAAAAGCATATAAAAAAAATTACCTATCGCAGATATACCAATCGGCAAGGCCCAACCAATTTCATGTGGTCATCACCCTCACCGGGGGTACCCAGTCCAAAATTACTAAGAAACAACACAAAAAATACTTAAAATTATGCCTAAATATATTTTTAAAAAAATCTAAAATTTTAATAATTATGTGTTTTCCGATACCGAAAAATCCGATAATGTCGATACTGTATACTAATCTAGACCTCATGGAGGTACACGAGCACAGTACCAAATGACAAAGTGATAACATGACAGTTGAAAATTTTCTGCTAAGACAAAATAGGAACCATTTTTAGTAGATGAGTAGTTGGCCTGCTTCTCATGTGATTATGTAGGTGAGTGGTTGGTCTATTTCTCGTGTGAGATTAGTATTGTTTATGTCAAGTATGTTGTACAAATAAGGAGAAGGTGTAATGTGAATGGTATGGAATAATGAACTGCTGATTGTGCTTTGTTGTCCTTTCCTGTTTCTCATTCCACTCCCTTGTTTCTCTCACACTCTCTGTCTCCTTTGTTCTTCCAACTTTATCTCTTAAATCATCTTCTTTAGTCTGTTTTTCAGTACACCGTATCTTTTGAAATAACAAAAACAGGCTAAGGAATTGAATATATATTCCTCCTGGAATCTGCATTATTAAACATAGTAAAGCACATCCTAAGTCAAGTTTTAGAGCATTGCAGAGAACCACTTCTAACATCAAGAAGATCGTGTAAGAATAGCAAGGGATTATGATGATGACGAATAAGCCAAATATGGTATAATTAGAGAGGTATAACCCGATTCTAAGACATAAATGCATGCAACTCTGAATTTGTTAAAGAACAATAACTACTTAGAATCTAGACTAATGAATTAACCATACTAAAAGGACAAAATGCCTCCGTTTATTAAAGAAAAACACAAGTATTTTTCATATTTTTATCCAAAGAAAAGCAGAACACATGAGTAAACAATAAGCCTAGTTATATATGCTTCATATAATAAAACAAAATAAGTACCCAGGGTAAGGGATAAGTAGAAAGAGGAGAGACAAGTGCATGCCATCATGAAAAGAAATAATACCACAAAACTCATGCATTTGAAAATAAAATGAAAAAAAAAAAAAAAAACATACCCAGTTTTGAAAGTAAAATTTTCAGGGAAAGATCCAGGAAGCGCACACCATATGCCATCTGTATCCAGCTCCAGAGGCCGTCCAATCTTTTCAACAAGCAAACGAGCATTTTGTATAATTTTTGCACCAGTGTAGGTGACAACTCCAGCCATTTCCATTGAGTACCATCTTGCACCCCTTTAAGATGCCATTAGAAAACCACATTAGATTCCAGATAACTTATTAGGTGTCTAGAGCTGACAAAACAATGATTTAAATTGAAGTTGCAAGGCATAATTGATACAACTATCAATGAACTCACTTTCGCATGACATATCCGTAAAAGGAATTAAGTATGCATTTGTGAGCAAGCTGTAAAGAATCATAGAGAACAACCATATCCTGCAGTTGTAAAAAGACAGGTAATATAAACAGTTGTTTCAGAGAAAATATTCATCCTCTCATCAAGGATAAAGACTCACCTGGGCTTCTTGAATCTTCATTGAGTTCCCACTGGCTTTTGCATCTGCTAATTTCCCTTTCCATACCTTATTAAGCCCTTTGTACTCGTATCTCCTGTCCCTAAAACTGAAATTGACAAGAAAAAGTATCTGAGCATAAAAGTGAACAAGTAATGTTGCTGAACAATTGAACTTGGCAGAAATATTGCATGTTTCCATAAAATAAATTGTGGGTAAAAAAATAATAGTAATCTAATTTTCAACTTTCCAGAGAACTGTAATATCAGTGCAGCATGCTATGCCTGAGGCTGGAACTAGATGAATTAGAAGCCTACAAACCTTCGGACGGTATCCACATAGAATGCATTTTCACGCATGCATATCCCAGCTTCTCTAACCTCAGTTATGGGCTTGTCAAGAACCCTTCTATAAGCCTGTCAGATATCATCAGTCATCCATCATTGTCATGATCACCATCCAAGCCTTCTCCCATAAGAATGGGGTCGGCTATGGAGCATAACAAAGCTCCGTAAAAGAATTGACAAAGTTTTTATGATCGGTTGTCGACCAGACGTCAACCCTCTTAGTTGGTGCCAAATTCCCAGGCAGGAAGCTAAGAGATGGCCAGTTGGCGAGTAGGTAGACCTACTTTATGGCTTTGCAGTTTAAGCTCATGCAACCAAGGAGCACCCTCCAAGATCCCCTGGACTTAAAGTCCAGACGAAGAGGTCAGATATTACCAGTACAACTTTAAAATCACAGCCAAATAAAAGAATACTATAGGCAGTCTACCTACCTTCTGGCAGTACTTTTTCAGTCGCTCTTTAAGTTTCAATTGTTGTTCTGCTTTTGGAAGTTCAACAAAAGGCTTCGAGGACTGATTACCACCATATTCAACCACTTCGGACTCAATTTGCTTCTTTAAATGATAATAATCACTAGAAATATAAAACATGTTCATGTATTAGCTATATATTCTAAAGTAATCAGATGAATAAATAAAGATCAAACAATAACCTTCGTTTTGCCATGTAAGTTTCCCCTCGCCAAACCCATTCGAGTTTTCTAAGACAAGTTTTTCCTGGACGATTGAAATCACACGCGGTGCATACCACATCTGAAACGATTGATGATGGCTGTAATAGTATACAAGATTAATATGTCACAAAACTTGCATGTGAATCTACTACACTATGGAAAGAGAACAGCCTAAATGGTGCAGCAAGCTCAATTATAATAAAGGTACATACAGTGTTCATATTTTTTTTAAATGGAAAAGGTCTGTGATCCCAGAGACTGCTGTATTTGAATAAATGAAGAACAAAGGATACAAAAAGAACGTCTAACTGCTTAATGTAATTCACGTCTTCTGATGGCAAAAGAAAAAAGAAGACAAATGACAGTAAATGATTAATGTAATAGAACAAATATAAAGATTGTATAAAAGGAGCTTTATCTTTTGATGGCTGCGTATTAGCCTATTAGGAAAGTGCTTAAGCGTAGACAACGAAAGTTGTTAGCATGGGGAAATGATGTTATATGACAAGGTAGTTGAAATAGTGATACTTCAGGTCACAATCTTTCCCAGAGAACTCCTCGCCTTTTTTTGAGCAAAACTCCTCTTTTTGTGGCTGGCTCGAGTAAAAATCAGGACCACTCATTACCCTCTCACCAGTTTTACCAACCGGATTATCTTGCACAGATACAGAAAAATGGTGCCCATATACTATCGTGTTTGTACCCGTATTCGTACAACGTAAGTGATTACACTGTACCTATTTGAGAATGTCTGCATTGTGTCCTTGTCCGTATCCATATCCATATTCGTGCAACATAGCAATTGGACCACCCTCTGGTGGCAAAACTTCTCACTCTTGTATGCATAACATCTACCAATCACAATTCCTCAGTTAAGTACCAATGAACACACAAATAAAGACCTATTTCTTAACACCTTAGTGAAGTTTGAAGATGAAGAGGAGAGAAGGAGAAAGTAGGAGAAGAGAGAATATCAGAAAAGAGATTGCAAGAGCATGAAACCCTAGGTTGCATCTCATGTCTATTTATATTTATATGCACTACACCCACAATTACTATTATACTATCATAAGATAAATAACAAAATAACTCTAACACCCTCCCTCAAGTTGGAGTATATAGATCAGACATACCCAGCTTGCTACATAAATCAGAAAATGGACCACGAGCAAGTGGTTTGGTGAGAATATCACCTAATTGATCCTCCGACCGAACATAAGGAGTGGCAGTATATTTCTTCAACAACAAAGCACGAACAAAATGACAATTCACCTCAATATGCTTAGTGCGCTCATGAAATACCGGATTACTTGCGATAAACATTGTCGACTGATTGTCACAATACATCTCTATCAGAATACATTTTGCTTCTTACTACGCCACGTGACAATATTGCCACCCATAAACGTATAACCAGAAGTAGACCTATCAGTGCGACTGTCTGTCCAATCAGCATCACTGAACCCCGTCACCGTAAGCAACTAGAAAGGTTTGTACCACAAACCCATTTCAGGTGTACCCTTCAAGTATCGAAGAATGCGAAAGATAGCCTCCCAATGTGGTTGCCGAGGGACATGCATAAACTGACTAACTACTCCAACTGCATAGATGATATCTGGTCATGTAACAGTAAGATATATAAGTTTGTCAACAAAACGTCTATAATATCCAACTTCCTCAAATAACTCTCCTATGTTAGCATCAAGTTGTCATGATAATCCATAAGAGTCCCAACTGGCCGACACTCCAACATTCCAGTCTCTGAGAGCAAGTCTAGAACATACTTGTGTTGTGACAAATACACACCCTTCTTAGATCTAGCAACCTCGATTCCAAGAAAATATCAAAGAAGACCCAAATCCTTAGTATAAAACTGACGACTAAGGTAGGCCTTCAAGTCTACACTCCTAGCATGATCACTCCCAGATATAATGATATTATAAACGTAAACAATCAACACAATAATAGTAATACCTGCTGAGGAGAAGTGGCAAAATATTGAATGATCTGATGTGGTGTGCCGAAATCCACACTGAATGAGAACTGAACTGAACTTGTCAAACTTAGCTCGAGATGACTGTTTCAGTCTATATAATGTTTTCTTCAATCGACATACGAGTTTTCCATTTCTAGCCACAGCATATCCCGGTGATTGATCCATATAAATCTCCTCATGTAAGTCACCATGCAAGAATGCATTCTTTATGTCCAGCTGATGTATAGGCCAATTACGATTAACCGCCACATAAATAAGAATTCTAACCGAATTCAGCCGAGCCACTGAAGAGAAAGTCTCCATATAATCCACATCATATGTCTGAGTATACCCTTTTGCAACCAATCGTGCCTTGAGGCGCTCAACTGAACCATCAGGATGATACTTAACCGTGTACACCCATCTACAAGTCACTATCGTGCTTCTCAACAGGAAGTGACGTAATCCCAAGTCTGATTTTGATATAAAGTATATATCTCCTCATCCATTGTACTTTTTCAACCAGAAGATGGCATAGCCCTGCTTGTAAGTTTTGGAAATGGAAGACAATGAAAGAGCAAATGCATGAAAAGATGAAGAAGCACGGTGTAATAAAACATAATTAGTAATGGGATACTTATTCTTTGTGGTACAAAGACGTTTTCTTTTTCTGAGAGCAATAAAAATATCATCCGGACTATGGTGATGGGAGCAGAAACCCCATGCATAAAAGCTAATTGATTCATGGCTGAATTTTGCAGGACCACTGGTCTGTCCTTGGATCTCTGGTAAACCTGTAAAGGGGGAATGGAGACAAACTGATTCAGGAATGACCGGAAGTGTTAAGAAAGATATCAAATCTGATGTAAAAAGAATAAGACGGTCTCCTGAACGAAAGAAAGGGGTAGACTCAAAGAATGTAATATCTGCACTGACATAATACTTGCCTGACTGTGGACTATAAAAACGATAAAAAAATTTAGTACGAGGATAACCAAGAAAGACACTTCAGATATGAGCCAACTTGTCTCGATTATGTTCCAAGTTATGAACAAAAGCGACACACCCAAACACTCGAAATAAAAAAAAAGTGACATATGTATGTAACATGAAAAATAAAACTTTATTATTTAATACAGATGATAGCATGCAATTAATTCGATAACATACAGTAAGAACGATATTTGTCCAACACTCTTTAGGGACATGCATATTGAACATGAGAGTTCGAGCCACAACTAAAATGTGTCAATGTTTGCGTTCGGCTATACCATTTTATTGAAAGGTGTGGACACAACTGGTTTGATGAATCATGCCACGATCCACATAAATTGTTCACAAAAGATTGAGTATACTCCAAAGCATTATCAGAACGCAGAATTTTGATGCTTTTATCAAAATGAACATAGACTTCATTATAAAAGACAGATAACATATTTGAAAACTCAGATCTTTCTATCATTAAATAACACCAAGTCATTCTGGAATAAACATCAATAAAATAACAAAATACTGAAATTATTTCGGACTTTTAACTCTAGAAGGATCCCAAATATCAAAATGAACAAGATCAAAAGTCTGCAACTGACAACTCACAATACGACGAGGAAAGGAACTACGATAATGCTTGCCTAACTGACAAACCTCACATTTAAGACTAGAAACATGACACAAACTAGGAACAACTTGACGCAACTTAGCCAATGACGGATGTCTCAAACGATAATGTCACTGCAACGGAGAAGTAGAAACATAAGTGAAAGCCTTTCCAGGTAGATCCAAGTAATACGGTCCATCTTCTTCATGTCCCGAACCAATCATTTTCTTCGTCTTGAGGTCCTGAAAAATAGAATTGAAAGAAAATGTCATAGAACATTGAAGTGATTTAGTTAACTGCTCACAGATAGCAAATTGAATGAAAAATTAGGCACATATAATGAATCAAATAATGACATTGATTGAGTAGGATGAATGACATTTTCTAAGCACAGGACGAGTTGACCCATCAGCCAAGATAATATTATGTTTCATAGGACTACGATTATGAAAAAAAAAATTATACGAGACATGTGAGAACTTGCTCTTAAGTTGATGACCTAAGAGGTGGATGGTGACTGGGTTGCCACAAAAGCAGAATTACCTATATGTGACATTGTTGCAGTAGGCTGGGAGGTGGCACTAGCAAGCGCGTTCAACTTCTAGACGATATGTTCAAATGGAGATAAGGTATCGGACGTTGAAGTCTGATTAAAACCAAAAGTATCATCTCTGGCAACATAAGTGGTGACATGGGACTGCATATTTTTATCATGCACTTGATGTGCATATTCTGGTTTACCCAACTTATCCCAACAGTACTCTTAGATGTGAGGGAGCATTCACCAATAGTAACACTTCCGTGGTTGACCACGGCCACCACCAACGCGGCAACCACCACGACTATTGTCTCTACCACCACGACCTCCTCCTCGACCAAAACTACGACCACCATCTCTACCGCCACGTCCACCACCACGACCAGCAGCACTAGTAACTAGGACAGAAGAGTCAGTACTCGACAGTCGACACTACAGAACTGTCCTAGAAAGGAACGATTGAGACAGGAGAAAGTATCTGCCACCGTAGGTAACTGCTCTCCAGCAAGGATCTGAGCTTTATAAGGTTCTAGTGCAGGATCCAAGCCGGCTAGAATAAGTTAAACATGAAACTATTCCTTCTGTCGTTGAGCTTCCTTCAAATCAGTAGTAACAGGATGATATTGTAGCAGTTCCTCCACAAAACCTTCTTCGAAGCCAGATGTTCATTTACAGACCTCCCATTTTGCTTTGTATTAAACAATAACTCATAGATACGGGCCACGTTCCGCTTCTACGAATATTATTCTTCCAAAGATGTCCAAATCTGTTTGGAGAATTCACACCACTGAACAATAGCAGCGATGTGCGGCTCCATCCTATGCCACAATCACGACATAAGGTATGCATCGGCACTCATCCAATCCTCATACTCAACGGACGTTTCAGGCGGAGGTTCTATCAAAAACTTGAACTTCTTTGCCCTCAACACCACTTTGATAGACTTAGACCAGACAAGGTAGCTCGCACCATTGAGTTTTACAGCAGTAATCGATTTTCTTAATTCATCATTATGAATAACAGTAAAAGGAGAACCACCTTCGCTACCACCACCAACACTATTAACCTCGCCAGAAGATTCGATCCCCACTATACTTGCAGATGCAACAGAAAGACGAGATCTCTGGAACCCTAGATCTCACAACGAACCACAACCGACGAAACGAACAACCAACGGAGATCTGTAGAAACCCTAGATCTCATAAACGAACCACGAACGACCACGGACATCGAACGACGATTCATGAAAAGTAGACGAAAAACAGTTCGAGCGGCCCAGTCGTGTATGAAATTTACAGTACCTTCAAAAGATGCTCTAATACAAAGTGAAGTTTGGAGATGGAGAGGAGAAAAGGAGAAAAGTAAGAGGAGAAAATATGATAAAGGAGATTGCAAGGACATGAAATCCTAGGTTGCATCTCATGTCTATTTATATTGATATGCAATACACCCACAATTACTATTATACCCTCATAAGATAAATAACAAAAAAAACTCAAACAACCTTCATACTCCTTTAGTTGTTTTCCTAGACAATACTAGGAAGAACATAAGAAAACATAAAATTCTCAAAAGTTGATTAACAACAATTCAGGAGGTAAAAAACAAAAAGGTGATATCGCTAAAATAAATAATTGGAATCATCTAGTTGTGTGTTAGGTCATTCATATAACTGAAGAACCAGCTGTCCTGTCCTTTAAACTCAGTTTATGATACCATTATTTGATCAGATTAGGCAGCAATTATGGTGTTATAAGATAAATAAATACCTGAATGTAATATAAGCCAAGGAATATATTTAGTCTAACTGCAACATAGTTGATGTATTTCTCGGCCTCCTTTATACTGAAATATCAAATATGAAATATGGAGAATAGAAGTAGAACTAGAAGATAAAATAAAAACACATATGATGCGGTCCATGAGTGTGCTGCACAAGAGACCGGATCAAGGATCTGTTGCACCAGCATGCCATTAGGAGTGCACCATTAATAAATGGAAAATCATGGTTGTTCTCATATATAGGTTGTTTTAGAAAGTGTTTATTTAGATCTAAAGTTGAACATTAAAAATTTATGCATCAAAAACAGTAAAAGGGACAGAAAGTATTGACAAGAACAGGTAACCGTAACGGCTAAAACTGATAATATAACTACTAAGAAGAGAATATACTTATTAAAAGAACATACCTCAAGTCTACTTGTCAAAAGTAATGTTAGACTACATTTCTAGTGGTAATAAAATGAATAACAAAGATAACGTATTCTATTTTATTAAAAGAATATACCTGAAGTCTATTTGTCAAAATAATGTTTGGATACATTGCAGCAACATCCAAATGATAAATGAGAGGGCACTCCTCGCACGTCGGGTGGTCTCGCAAAGAAATAAGCTGAAAGAGATGAAGTGAGGTTTATAAAAAAAAGATAATTAATCATCATTGCTTAAGTTAAATTATACTTGTGAAAAGCACTGGTGCAATGCCTGCTTCCAAGTATAACAAAGTTGAGCAATCAGAAAATCTATCATAATTACATGACAGTATAGTATCCACATTCAGAATATAGTAAGACAATAAAATACAAATTTTGAAAGCAGTTCATTTCAAAAAAAAAACACGAAAGGATGCAAAAAATGATAAAACAAGGTGAAATTTATGAAAGACAAATTGAAAAGGAAAGAGATGCAGATTTAGTCGTCAAATCACCTTCTCCATAATAGCATTCTTTACATCTTCATAATTTGTAATTGAATCAACATCCATCTTTCCTTCTACCCTTATGGCATATTGCAGATCACGGTCAAGATTTCCAATTAGTAACTGGAAAAATAGGTGATATTCCTCAAAGTCGTCAATAGCCCATAAATTTGCACGAACATGCAAACACATTAAAGATACATTTAATTCAAAAATTAAGGCATTTAAAAAGAAATTGTTACAAAATGCAAGGTGAAAAAAGAAAAAAAACTAATCTCTGACAAAGATGTCCCCTATGGTTAGCATCCTCATCTCCCAGAAAAGATGAAGGTGGTCGAGTCAATAACCAATAGGATAAACTTCTTTGATTCTTCGTCCTGAACTAGTGTTCCCATGCTGAATATGGTTCATCAAGGAGTATATTTAGCTGGCTAACACATTAAAGATACATTTACTACAAAAATGAAGGCATTTAAAAAGAAATTGTTACAAAATGCAAGCTGATAAAAGAAAAGAAAATTAATCTCTGACAAAGATGTCCCCTATGGTTAGCATCCTCATCTCCCAGAAAAGAAGAAGGTTGAGTCAATAACCAATAGGATCAACTTCTTTGATTCTTCGTCCTGAACTAGTGTTCCCATGCTGAATAAGGTTCATTAAGGAGTATATTTAGCTGGCTAATGACTTTTGTGAAACACGAGGAATATTTGGTCAACCCTGTTAAGCTAAATTGCAATGAAGATGCATACGTGATCTTGTAGTACATTTGGACAGGCATAGGGCATCTTCCATAAATATGATATGCTCATACGACACCCTTTGATCAAATAAAAAAAGGTTATCAGACCAGATAGTTCATCAATTGTTCAAATATAAAAGATACAAAGCAGTCACAATATGTTAGCCGTCCTTTGTATAATATCAAGACTAAACGGTACCTCATCTTATGCTAAAAAGAGAAAAGAAGCATTGCATCAATTCTCACAGAGAACCATGAGATTAAAAAGTTAAATGCATTTAAGTGAAGATTACTTGTGAAATTTAAGTGTGTGCTTCCATTAGGAAGTTATGTTCTATGACCAATAAGAAGCCATCATTAAGAACTAATTTCCCATGAGGAAAGACATTTTGCAAGAGATTCGACTATACCTAAGGTAGAATGAATATAGAGCACAACTTTGGCATACAAGATCCCATAGGAATAGCGATTACTAGTATTATTTTATTGTTGATCACAAGCATATTTGCAAAATTTTATAAGATAAGTGTATCAAGAAAAGATGTTACAAATTTTACAAATCACAGCAAAAACCAGAGAACAAATCCTTGACTGGGATAGAGTAAGCCACTATATGCTCATATTGAGCTTGCAATGTAATAGTGTCCCCCACGAGGCTCCCACTTACGCAGGTTCTTGGGAAGGTCAAGATGTATGTAGCCTTAACCCCATAAATATGGAGATGTTTCCGTGAAGCGAACCCGCATCCTCCAAGATGCAAGCAGCAAACCTTACCATCATGCTAGGCGCACATCTCGAGCTTACAAGGGAACAAGTTCTATAAATGCAGGTTGACATAATAATATATCGTGTATACATAACAAATTATTATCAAATGTGACTGGAAAGTTGGTTTTTCGATCGGTATCAGGTACCATTATGGGGTCTCAAATTGTCTATCTGTCAACGCATTAGAGACATGAAAAATGTGTAGATTCATATGCTATATCAAGTAAAAAAAACACATCAACACATAAACTAGTCTTGAAAGAAGAGTAGACATTATCTCAAGCACACTATTCCAAAACATTGAGAAAAATAAGTTAGTACTAAGAATTTCATTCATGTTCGCTCTTTGGCATACTAGGTATACAACATTGGGAACTATATTGCACGGATACAAATATGCTACAACACACTTTTTTCTTTTTTTCTTTTTGGATACACAACACTGATTTTTGTCTTATCCTAGTATATTTTGGAGTGTTCCTGTAGATCTGATGTGTACCAGACAGACAGCATACGATATGCACCAATTTTGGAGTAAGTGTAGTTCCTAAACTGGGAATGCCATTCCCTTCCATTCCTTCGCTAAATGTGCCATAAAGATAAATGTAACTTGTACAGCAATTTTTATCATCTGACCAACTTGTTCAGACTTTTTTTCTAGTTCAGGAGAATTGGATGGTGCTCGTAGGTTGCATGACCTTAAATTGTATGACTAAAAAAGATTGGTCTACCTACATGCCAACTGTCTTCTAGGTTATCCGGCAAGGCCCTCTTGCTTATAGCTACCTAAGCTAGTAATTTGAACCACATATGAGAATTATATCAGGTTGACAGCCAGCCATAAAGACTTTGTCAATTCTTTCGTGGGTCTCTCTCGTGCTCCTTTGCAGACACCATTCTGATGGAAGAAGGTTTCACTGACCATGATGATCGTAACTAGATACATGACAACAATACTTAGATTGAACGGTACAAGCTTTGATAAGGCAGAGTTTATCAACTAAGGCCATGTCAATTTAGATAATTTTAAGACTAAGGTCCACACTTAAAAGAAATATTGCACTCTAAAAACCAAATGGAATGCATGCACACAATTATCGTGCAATAAAACAGGCACAAGTAGGAACATGGTTATGATATTTCACTAATGAAGTATAGTTGTAAGAGACCCATGAACTATGAAATGGTTTTGAATAATCGAGTTCTCAATAGTACTTTATGGAATTCTTCAGCTTAGGAAAAAGTACATGCAGTTGAGAAGTACATATTATTTGTTAAGTAAGCTTGCCTATATTGTATGTTAAGGTTGTATACATAAAAAATAAGATCATTTTAAACCTACATGTGTGTCAACAAAATAAATTGTTGAAGGGAATAACCTCATATGCAGATGGATCAAGTTGAAACTTGGTAGGAAGATCAGATCTAAAAACACCACTTTCAAGGCATTCAACATGACCCCCGATATATGTTTCACTTTCCAGAAGGCGATTGCTATAGAACTTCTCTGGATCTGCTTGGTGCTTATTAGGACATATTACATTGGCACTGTAGGCCTGCAAAACATAGAGTAGTGTGGATAATAGGTCGTGAGGTAAAGTACAAGAGTTGAAAATGTTTAGCAATAAACTAGGAGAACTGAAAGATGTGGAAAAAAACTGTTTGAACAAATATAATCTCTATACATGACAGTTCATATGCTATGCTGGTGTAACAAACGGAGAAAATAAGTGTCAACTAAATCTGTGCATATGATCTTTGTATCTCAAATATTTCTAGTTGTGCATCCTTGCACATTGATCTCTATTATTTTTAGTCATGCACCCTCGTGTGTCGATCTCAGCTATATCTGGTCTTTTGTCCTCATGTGTCCACCCCTACTTTTGTCTAATCCGAGTACTATTGCTGCTCTTCTTGGGTCGTGTGACAACTTTAGCTATCATCATTTGCTAATGATGTAGTTTCTACTCAAGATGGGAACTATGTTGATGCTAACCTATGAAGCACGGGTACTCCATTTAGGAAGGTGTACCCGTAACGGGTACTTACCGAATATTGGTTCTTCGGGTACTTACCGAATATTGGTTCTTCGGGTACTTACGGCATACCTAGTTACCTACCCAGAATTTTATTTATTTTGTATTTTCAATTTTAATTTTTTGTGCTTTTTTGGTTCTTTTTGGTGGTTGTTTTTTTTTTTTGTACTTTTTTTTAGTTTATGGGTACTTTCAAGTGAACTCATTGTCTATCGTCGTCGTCAACATCATCATCGTCTAAAAGCCCTCTACCATCGGAATGGGGTTAGCTATGGAGCTATGGAGCATAAGAAAGCTTCATACAAGATTATTAAAAGTTTTAGGAACAGGTGTCAACCTGACGTTAATTTCCTATTTTTGTACTAAATTCCTAGCCAAGATAGCTATAAGCATGAGGGACATGTCATAAAACCTGGATGGATGGTTGGCGTATAGGTAGACCTACCTTTGGAGTGCAAATTAAACTCATGCTACCAAGGAAAACCCTCCAAGTTTTCCTAAACTATAAAGAGCCCAGACGAAAAGGTAAGAAGATACAATTTGCTAGAGGGAATTGCATTCATCTCTACGACATTACGCCAATGAGTGAAGGAATGACAATCTCACAAGTCAGTGTTTATCACCACCTTTAAAATATAGATTTGGTGCTTTATTTTAGAATTCAAACTTTCTTTATTTTTAAACTCAATATAATTTTTAAACTAAAATTTGACGATTATGAATAAAAAATTAAAACTATTTATTAATTCATGAAAATGCATTACCAATCTTTGCTTTATATATATATATATATATATATATATATATATATATATATATATATCGCAACACAACAGTACCTATACAGTGGATTTTTAGAAATTGTTGTAACGACTTGGGTACTCATATCGGTACCAATGCCTCATAGATGATAACTTTGTCTTATTTAACTCTCCTAGTGTTTTCTTTTTCCAATTTATGTGACAAGTTGGGACATTTCATATGCTCCAAGCTTTAGGTGAAGTGTTCATAGCTTTTAAAAGCACACCTATGTAAATGGCACAAACACAAAGTGTCTTGTTTAATCCAAAGCACAGAGCAATGGCAAAAATGCCTCCTAGGTTCACACCTTGGGTGAAGCATAAAGGCGCCTAGGCACACTCCAGAAGAAAAGACATTTCTGGGGTATTCTTGGAAATCGGCATAACAATACTCTAACCCAACCCAAATGAGTTCTTTTATAATTCTACCCAATCTCAACTCTAAGACAACCCGAAGTCGACATGTTAACAAACTAAAAAGCCCTAACCCGTTATGATCTCTCTACCTATCTCGATCTCACCAACAATAGCTCCTCGAAGACGGATCCTCAACTTTGGCTCCTGATCGCCACCAGTCTCCAACAATTGTCTCCTCAAGTACTTGTCGCCTCTTGCAATCATCTCCTCCACAACTTCTCCTTGCAACAACCAACATCTCCTTGCAACAGACAGCATTTATCGAAGTCTCCTCACAATAGACACATCAACATCCCTTTATCATTTTGCTCTTGCAACAACCACCTTCTCATCGACTTAGTTACTTCCGCATCCTCATCAATACTGGATATATTGTGTTTTTTTATTATCTTCCACTACAAAATTGGTATAATTATCACATATACATGTTTTTTTATTAGGCATGAGATTCTTTTTATCAAGCGTGAGCCTTGCTTTGCACTTCGCGTCTAGGCTCCAGAGGACCTTGACCTGAGAAAGTTTTTCACCTCTGGCAACTATGGGAGAGTTAGAGTTAGTGAGTCTTTGTAATCTACTTTAGTCCCACATTGGATTGGATAGAGTTGTATAAGTTCTCCTCTAAATATGGATTACAACTATATATATATATGTGTGTGTGTGTGTGTGTGTGTGTGTGTGTGTGTGTGTGTCACAGCATTATCTCAAATAACTTAAAATACAAGTATGCATAGAAATAAAGAAAGCTGAATATTGATGATCTCAAAGATCAAATAGCAAGAGCAGCAAATAAAACCTAGCAAGATATATGTCCAACCAAATTATACATATAATGCTAAAAGGAGATATTGGAGAAACTGAAGTTATCAAAAGAGAATATCCGGACCACGCACCTGGACCATGAGAAGCATTTCACAAAGTGTACCACTTCCTTTCCTTAAGACTTCATCTGGTGGCATAGGTATGATAGTTGCAAGGGAGAAAATAAATGGATGAACATATGTCATGTATAGATAGTATGTTGACACAGCATCTGATACAGAATAAGAAGCCATCGTCTGAAATTGGATTGGTTGCAAAATGAAATCCATTATCAGAATATCCAGAGTTTTTTAATGTAATACAAGAAACTTAACAAAAGAGAGATAATGTAGCGGCTGGCCAGCAAAATAATAACAATCATACAGAATACTTTAAAGATAATACATTCAAGGATGATATACCACCATGTTTATTGCCTGACATCGCTTATTAATCCAAAATTTCAGGGAAAAAAGGGTCTACTTAGAAAGATAACTTTTCTCCAAATTACAAATACCTGGGGTTGCTCCATAGCAAAACGAACCATGTCCTCTGGATTCACTTCTAGTGGATCATAACCCAACTTTGCCTTCGTAACCGCCTGGTAGGCAAGAGAAATTATGGTTAACAATAGCTGAATAAGTTAACGGAGTTAGATGGAGATTGCACACTAGAAAACTATATAAATCTAAGTATATACTGACCAGATCATCATAATTTGGACTAGTACATGTTAAAATCCAAGTAATATGATTAATACTAAAGATCGTGTTGTCAAACCTGATAGAAATAGTATAATGAGAATTATCAAAGGGGGCTTGATCATTTGGGTTCAGAAACCCTAGAGCTGGGTTTGAAAATCTAGAGCGAGTATTGGGTGTTTCAGAACTACTTTTCGAACCAAAGACTTGAACATAAAGTTTGGTCGGTAAACCTAAATTTGGTCTTTTTCTTTGGAGAGGAATTTTTTTTCAAAAGTTCGTTCTAGTAAAGGACAACCAAAACCCACCATATCGAGGAGATGCGCCAGAGGGTGCAAGTGGATTGGATAGACTCAAATCAGACTTGGACCCCAAAGCTGACCTAGAAACAAGGGTTTGGTACAATCTTATAGCCCATGTTTACAACTTGATAATCAAAGCTATTAATAAAAATGATCATATACTAAACTATAAATACAATTTCCGATCATATTCCAAAAATCAATGCTCAAGTTTTCAATTTTATACAATTAGAGGCCACTTTGTTAGCATTTCCAAAAAATTCCAATGTTTTAGAACACATGGGTTCGCGATACACTTTCTACACCCATGTTTCTCGGTGGTTCAGAAACCCATTTTGACAACCCATAAAGGTATTAAGTGGACAAATGAAAGATAGGAAAAAAAAGGAGCAGAAGGCAAGGTAGATAAGTATGGTCCTCACTTTTGCTCGCTCATTATAAACCTATGGAATGTTAATTCACCAAAACCTTGGACGAATGTTCTACCAACATAACCTCTACAAACAATTTAAACAATTTTCTGCCGTTAACAATTGCAGTAGCTCCATTATCAACTTTTCAGTCTCAAAAGTCACATGTTTTTTAATATCAAAGCTAGTCACAGATAGCGTTATTGCTGAGAGTATTAGTGGGTGTTTAGTCCCACATCTAGTAGAATAGTAGATAAATGGGTTAGCCTCTCCTATATATATATGTAGTCCCACCCATCAATAAAATGAAGCCAAGTATTAAACTAAGTTTCTATTTGGTATCAGAGCCAAATCCTCCCACCCTTCTCCAAACCCTGCCACGCGTCGCAGCGCCGCCGGCCTGCCCCGCTGCCAGCAGCCCCGCCCACCCTGGCGACCTCCTGGCCACGCGCCGCAGCGCCGCTGGCCTGCCCCGCGGTTGTTGTTGTCACGGCTGCTGATGTTGTTGTTGTTGTCGCGACTGCTACTATTGCCGCTGTGATCCCGGCGACCCCCGACCCCGAAGATCTTCTTCTTCGCCTTCTCTCCTGTAAGTTGTAACTCGGTTATATCCATATGCATCTGCGATTGCACGGAAGACCGATAAATTTAATTTTCTGATTATTGTTTTGTAGCAGTAAGTTGTAATCGGGATATTAATTATATAATTGCTTGTTGGATCAAGATATATCAGTGAGGAAACTCTTGTATGAACTCTTGATCTCGACTACAACTGCTGGTTCCTCCTTCTCGTCAGGCCATGCGACCTCGGGTCGAAGCCGTGCATGGGACGTAAGCAGCGACTCTCAGGGACACCGCTGCCACTAAAGGAGGAACAGTAGAAGTGGAGAAGACGGCGATCAAAGGTGGAAACAATCTAGATCTGCCACAGTCTTGCTGATCTTATTGATGGAAGAGGACAAGAAGAAGACGATGGAGACCATCTACGGCAAGCTGATGGCCTAAGAGATGAAGGCTTTGTTAGACGGTCTCTTCTCCAAGAGGCTGACCAAGACTAGCTCCCGTGGTGCACACGCAAATTTGGCAAATTTGGATCCTTCATCATACAAAATGGAAAAGTTGAAAAAACTGGAGATAAAGTTTGAGTGTACTTCCAACTACTTGAAGTGGTCGCGTCAGGCGATGCGAACTCTGAAGCAAGAGGCTTGGTGGGCTATGTGAATGGCCAAACTAAGACACATGAAGATCACTCCTCACAGGAATTTGTTGTGTATGAGATCGTCAATAATGTTGTTCCTGGATGGTTGACAGCCTCATTGACCGACCAAGTGTCGGACAACGTAGAAACAATGGAGGATGTTGGTGATATTTGGATGACGCTGAGAGATATGTACTCAGGGTCGGGCAACCCTATGAGGGTTTTCCAACTACAAGATGGACTTGATAAGGTGGTCCAAGAAGATCACACCATCTCAGAGTATGCGGCTCTGTTGAAGAAGTATTGGTCAGATCTCGACCACTATGACCCAATTGGCGTGGAAGATAAGCAAATAGAACCGACATTTGCGAAACATTATAAGAAGTTCATGAAGTATGTTTCGCGACAGAGGATGATGAAATTCTAGAAGGGGCTCAACCCAGCATTCGAGCAGAGAAAGAATATCCTACTTGCTCAACTCAGACTGTCATCACTGGAGGAGGCCATAGCTGTTATGGCACAAGAAGAGGCACGAGTGAAGCTGATACCTAGCACCACTAGCTCTCTAGGTGGGAAATCAGCTTAGCAGCTTTTAACCCAAACCCTTCGGGAGGGGGAGGGTGCTACAACTGTGGAGACCCTGGATACTTCATCAGATTCTGTACGAAATCCCTGAGAGACCATTCCAGCGGCCGCGAACGCAATTGTAGAGGGCATAGGGGTGGCAAAGGAGACTATGCTGGTGGCAGAAGTAATCATTCCGGAGGACACAAGACAAACCTGGAAGAAGAGGAAAGTGAGAGCCAGTCACCCGATATGACCCCTAGTGAGAGGAAAATGCTAGAGATATGATGAAGCTTGGAACCAGAGACAGTCGAGTCCAATGTTACCAGGATCGTAAGTCGCTTTGGTACGTAGTACGGGTACGCGATACGGTACCTCAGCCGGTACGCTGTGCGGTGGGGGTAGGCTTATTCGGTACGCTATTTGAGGTCGTTGTGCATTTTTATCTAAGTCGTCTTTTGTACCATATACAATTATATAGAAGTATACACCAAATATCATAAGTTCATAACCAAAGCAAACAAAATCCAAGTGAAGAAAAGCATAGACAATATTCGTGTAACTAAACCAAATATCATAAGTTCATAACCAAAGCCATCAAAATCCGGGTCGCTAAATTTAACGAACGGGTCGCGAACGCACCCCGTTTGGGGTCGTTCGTCCCAATTCGTGAGACGTAGGAGGGATTGGTGAATTAGGCAACTATTGTCGAGCCAACACCTCTGGGACATCAACTCCAACCACCTCCGGGAGTAACATCACCCACTATGCCCATACAAGCACAGGTATACCTGCTCATGCCCTGGCATCTATCCACAGACCAGGTTGAATAATTGACTCTGGGATATCCCGCCATGTCACGGGTGCCCATGATGAGTTCCAAGATTACACTTACCTGACGACGCCTGAAAGCATTCAGACTGCTGATGGTACAGCTAAACCCATTATGGGTAAAGGCACAATTGAATGCACCCCTTCCATAACCCTTACTGATGTCTTGCATGCTCCATCTTTTTTCGTTAATCTATTGTCCATTAGTGACATTGTTCTTCAACTTAATTGTGTTGTTTCCTTTGACATTCCTAAGATAATTTTTCAGGAGAAGGAAACGGAAAGACAGTTGGGGACTGACACTTAACATAAGGGACTATGGTACTTGGACAGGGGTGGGCTGGACGCAGCACTAGCGTCAGTGGTGGAAGAAGCACAACCGGAGAAGCCGCGAAGAACAGTAAAAGCAGAATTATTACTTCAACATCAGCGCATGGGACACTCTTCATTTAGTCTACTGAGTCGGATGTATCAATCTATGTATCAAAAGGCTAATAAACAAAAGTTGGTTTGTGATGCTTGTGAGCTTGGAAAATATACCAGAAGCTCTTATGTGAGTTCTGGAAATAGAAGTTTAGCTATTTTTGATATGATACACTCTGATGCGTGGGAACCTTGTCCTACAACTGGAGTGAATGGTTTTAAATGGTTTGTCACCTTTATTGACTGCTACACTCGTGTCACGTGGGTATACCTAATGAAGAATAAGAGTGATGTCTTTGCATGCTTTCAAGATTTTCATCGTAGGGTTATAACTTATAACACAGTACAGTGCTAAAGTAAAGATTATGGAATCTGACAATGGGACAGAATACACCAACAAGGCTATTGAAGAGTACTTATCAGTCCATGGGATACAGCATCAGACTTTGTGTGCCTATACACCAGCACAGAATGGCGTGGTAGAGCGAAAGAACAGGCACCTGTTGAAAGTAGCACGGTCAATAATGTTTGCCATGAATGTTCCTAAACACTTGTGGGGGTATGCCGTGTTAACGGCTGCATATCTCATCAACAGGATGCCCTCTCAGGTGTTAGGATGGAAGACACCGTTTGAGATGCTTACAGAAAAGAATTAAGTATATTGTCCCTCCAAAGGTATTTGGATGTGTATGTTTTGTGAAAGATAACAGACGTGGTGGAAAAGTTAGACCCTCGGACAGTGAAGTGCATCTTTGTTGGCTACTCAGGGACTCAGAAGGGATACTCTTGTTGGAGTCCGGTGGAGCGAAGGCTCTTTGTAAGCATGGACGGCTCTTTGTAAGCATGGACGTTACATTCAAAAAGATGGAACCATACTACCACAATGGTTCATGTGAAGGCTCCGCATTTGGTGACACACCTAACACAGGAGGTGTTAGACGTGAGGGGGAGATGGGCCCAAGTGTGATTGTCAGGTCAGTTCCATGTCCAATGATGAAAACTAGTCCAAGGGAACAAGGGGAGGATAGCGAGGGTGAGAAAAGTGACGAGAATGCACATAATCAGGAGAAAGAAAGTGGTGACAATCAGGAGGAAGAAAGTGATGCTCCAGTGCAAGGGGAGAAACAGACTACAGAACAATCTACAAAGCTCCAAGTCTACAAAAGGAGAAAGCAACAGTCCACTACTGTACCTATTGTCCCAAATGTGCCATGTCCCTCGCCTAACCCTGCCCCAACTCTTGAAGATGCACCTCCCACACCGGATCCCTCTGATTCGGATGGTATGATCTCTTCACCACTTCCTCATATTCCCTTAAGAAGATCTTCTCGCAGTAATGCGGAAAAAGCTCCTAATTGTTATGGTTATGAACATGACATTGCCAATTTCTTATCCTACTCTAATATATCCCCTACCTATCGAGCATTCATTGCATCATTAGACACCACATATTTGCCTAAGTGTTGGCAGGAAGCGAAGAAAGATCCAAGGTGGAGAGCTGCAATGTTGGAGGAACTTGGGGCACTCGAAAGAAATGGAACATGGAAGCTTGTTCCGTTGCCTAAAGAAAAGAGAGCAGTTTGATGCAAATGGATCTTCATAATAAAGGAGATGGCCAGAAGAAAAGGTGGAGCGGTACAAGGCAAGGTTGGTTGCAAAGGGATTCACTCAATCCTGTGGCATCGACTATGATGAGATATTTGCTCCAGTGGCAAAGATGAGCACTGTGAGAACCCCGGTCTCCCTTGCAGCAAACCATGGGTAGCAGCTGTATCAATTGGATGTGAATAACGTTTTTCTTCATAGGGACCTACAAGAGGAAGTATACATGGAGATCCCTCCGGGGTTTTGCACGAAGCAATCGACGGAAAAGATGTGCAAGTTAAAGAAATCACTGTATGGGCTCAAGCAATCTCCTCGAACCTGATTTGATAAATTCAGGAAGGTTGTCACAGACATGGGGTACCGCCAGACCAATGCAGATCACACAATTTTCTTCCCGCATGCAAGAGGCCACATCACCATACTTGTAGTGGGTGTGGATGATATAGTGATCACAGGTGATAACAAGGAGGAGATCACTCAGCTAAAGTCAAAACTCGCCAAGGAGTTTAAAGTGAAGGACTTGGGAATGATGAGGTATTTTCTTGGGATCAAGGTGGCTCGAGGAAGAGATGGGATCGTCCTCTCTCAAAGGAAGTATGTACTAGACCTGCTCACAGAAACTGGTATGCTGGGATGTCGATCGGCAGTCACTCCAATCGATCAGAAAGATAAGTTGGGTGCAGAGGCAGGAGAGCCTGTTGATCGTGAGAGATATCAGAGACTTGTAGGCAGATTGATTTATCTAGGCCACACTCGCCCTGATATCTCATTTGTTGTGAGTGTTGTAAGTCGCTACATGCATGATCCAAGGAAGGGTCGCATGGATGCAGTTTTTCGTATCCTGAGATATCTGAAGGGGACTCTTGGAAGAGGGCTATGGTTCAAGAAAAATGAACACATGGGTGTTAAGGGGTACTGTGATGCAGATTGGACAAGTTGCATGGACGACAGAAGGTCTACCTCAGGATATTGTGTCTTTGTGGGAGATAACCTAATCTCATGGAGAAGCAAAAAATAGTCTATGGTAGCACGATCGACTGTTGAAGCAGAGTATAAAGCTATGGCTCTGGGAGTGTCAGAGTTGTTATGGGTAAGAGCACTGCTGACGGAGTTGAAGCTGGACCAGGGAACACCGTTGCGTTTTCTGAGTGACAGTCAAGCTGCAATAAGTATAGCTAACAATCCAGTCCAGCATGACAGAACTAAGCACATCGAGATCGATCGGTTCTTCATCAAAGAGAAGCTAGAAAAGGGGATATTAAAGCTCGATCATGTTTACTCAGAAAAACAAGTTACAGATTGTCTGACTAAGGGCCTTAATTCATCAAGTCTTTCTAAACTATGACAAGATGGAGATAATTGATACCTATCGCTCATCTTGAAGGGGAGTGTTGAGAGTATTAGTGGGTGTTTAGTCTCACATCTAGTAGAATAGTAGAGAGAGGGGTTAGCCTCTCCTATATATATGTAGCCCCACCCATCAATAAAATGAAGCAAAGTATTAAACCAAGTTTCTATTGTTATATTGTCCCAAGATCAGCTCCCAACGTAAAATCATCAACAAACATTATACACAATAGAACCTTCATACACCATGGGACCTTCTCCTGGAAATGCCTAGTAATTTTATCCATATTTTCCGAAAAAAGGAAATGCTTGCCTAGCCTGACGGTAAGGTTTGTTGCTAACACCCTAGAGGATGTAGAACAGCATCTCCATATATATGTCGTAAGTCTGCTTAAATCTTTCACCCTCCCCAAACCATGCATAAGTAGGATCCCCATGATACCGGGATATCTTTTTTAGTAGACGAAGTAACTTGGTTTGTGATGTGATTAATGGTATATGTTTCCATTAAGTCCCAAGACCGAATAAAGGAGGGTTGCCTTACGTAGCCGAAAGCCAGCATGAAACACCGTTGATCTTTATGAAATGAATCCTTAAATAATACATGTTGGGGCGTTCCTCAATAGCCATGTGTTGCATCATTTCTACCTTGTGCAAAGAAAATTGTTAGCATTACAGATATCCCGGTGCATTGAAAATTGTCAGTGTTTAAAATTCAGAGAGAACTATTAATTTATTGATGTGAATGAAACATGAGAAGCCTTGGTACATTTATGGGAGCAAGTCAGTACATCCTCCTTTAGCCCAATCGATGTGGGACTAAAATGAGATATACAATAATAATTAACGGACACTCTCCTGCAAGTTGAAGCATAGATATCAATCATTCACTTGTTGGATAATAGTCAGAGCAAACAAATGTCGATGCAGTAGTTTGGTAAGGATATCTATCACTTGATTTGAAGGAGACGTGTTGTAGGACAACTTTCTTTTGTCACTTTCTCTCGAATAAAGTGTGAGTGTATCTCAATGTGCTTAGTTCTTTCAAGAAATATTGAATTGTCAGCAATATGGATTACAGCCTTATTGTCACAGTAAAGAGAAGCTCGAGAAAAGAGGATGATCCAAAATCTGTAAGTAGTGAGTTGAGCCAAATCACCTAAAAGACAGCATGTGTCATGGCTATACATTCGGTCTCTGCAAAAGATCGAGCAACTACATTAAGTTTCTTACTCCATGTAACCAAATTGTCTCCAAGGAAGACAAGGTAACCATTGGTAGAGCAACGATTATCAACTAATCCAGCAAAATCAGCATTTACAAAGGTTGTGAGTGACAATGTAGGTCTATAGAAAAGAATGTCCCTGAGTTCCCTTAATGTAGCGTAGAATCCCTTCAACAGCTTAAAGATGAAAGGTCAAAAAATTCTGCATATATTGGCTCACCGTACAGGAAAGACAATGTTTAGACGAGTGAAGTAAGATAAATTAGTTTTTCAACCAGTTGTCTATAACGTCCTAGATCATATAGAGAAGGATTTGATGAAAAGCTAATTATGGATAGTTTGGTTGTGGAATCCAAAGGTGTGTTGGTTGGTCTACAACCTAGGAATAATGTCTCAACTAGAAGATCCAACGTATATTTGCACTAAGAAGCTGCAATAGTTCGAAACTCAATGATACCTCAATACTAAGAAAGTATCTCAATGGCAAGATCCTTTGAATGAAAATGAGAGACTAACTGTTCTTCCACTTTGAAAATCCTAACATAGTCATCTTTGGTGATGATTATGCCATCCACACAAACAAGATGATTGTGCCATGAGATATTTGATATGTAAATAAGGACGTATTTGAGATGCTAAGAACAAATCTGATATGTATGAATTTATCAAACTACACACGTGATAACTACTTCAGACCTTACAGGAACTTCTTTAGGAGACAGATCATAGACTCCCCCGATCACTCAAAGACTGGAGGGTGGTGCATAAAATAGTCTCTGAAAGTTCGCCATTGAGTGATGCATTCTCCGCGTCCAACTAATGAAGAGAGGCCAATTCCTGGAAGCTGACAAAGATTAAAAAAAAACTCGAACGGAAGTCGATTAGCAATAGGTGAAAAAGTCTCAACATAATTCAACATATATTGTTGAGTAAAGCCGTTAGCACTAAACGAACTTTGAGCCGATCAACTGAGACATCTGGATTATGTTTGACAGTAAAAACCAACTTACATCTGACCACAATTTTACCTGAGGCCAAGAGTAAATATGATTAGAGTATAGTGCATCAAGTTCCTCAACCATAGCGGCATGCCAACCTGGATGATAAAGTACTTCCTGAACAGAGGAAGGAAGAGTGATGGTAGCTAAAGAAGAAACAAATGTACGACCAGATAGAGCCAAACGGTGATAAGAAACAAAATTATAAATATGAAGGGGCAGTAGTACAAGAACGCTTACCCTGCAAAAAGCAATATGAAGAGATAGACCTTCATTAGAAGTCAACAAAGGTGTAGGGACAGGAGATTGCGTTGTAGTACTTACAGAAGAATCATCAATAATACCAAAGAAATAGTGGCATGTAGAGGAATGCGCATATACATATGGGGAAAGTGAACCAAAGTCGCAAACCCAGAAGAGATGGAATAAATAGGTGTATCTAAGTTCAGAGGAACATAAATCGTATACAATGAAGATATTGATGGTGTATCAGAAAAGATATAGGCCTAACCCTCAAGAAAAGAAACATCACAATAGACAGCTACCTTCAAAGTAGTGGGATCAAAACAAACATACCCTTTGTGTCCGAAAATAACAAACAAATATTATACACGTAGCTTGAGAATCAAATTATCCACCTAAGGTCATGGATTATGGGTATAACAAAGACAATTAAAAACCTTTGGAGCAACACATAAAGGTTTACCATACGGAAACAGAATAGAAAAAAATGATGGACACGAGAGAGCACTCGATTTATATAAAAACATGCAGCTAAGAACACAAATTTTCATAATTTCTTGAGAACATTCATATGAACAAGGAGAGAGCGGGCTAGTTCCAGAAGGTGTCTATTCTTACGTTCCGCAATAATATTTTGTTTAGGAGTATACGAATAGGAAGTCTGATAAAGTATGCCATGAAATTGGCAAAATGCTTGAAACTCCATGCTCACGTACTCTTAAGTATTATCCGAGTGAAGAACCTTGATGCAAACATCAAATTGATTAGAATTTTCAGTTACAGATTTAAAAAACAGACAAAAAATTGGACCTAAGACGAAGAAGATATAACCATGTTGTGTGAGCAATAATCAATAAAAGTGACAATATTTATAGCCATGCACACTCAGAAACTTAAAAGGACCCTAAATATCACTGTGAATCAAAGCAAAAAGTGAGTTGTGTCGTTTATTGACCAGATAAAAAGAGAAGCGACGAAATTCATAAGAATGCATGACTCACAACTATGGTAGTCAAAGACGCGCCTCGCAGAAAGTCGCAGTAGTTGCGACTTGCACCTCACTAGGCAAGGCGTCTTTCTCAAGGCACACCCAAGACGCGCCTTAGGCGTGCCTTTCTGCAAGGCACAACCAAGAAAAGGTATGCCTAGGCGTGAAATGTCATAAAGTTTCTGAAGATTGTTTACCGACGAGTATAGTGACCTAAGATGCGTCTAAATTTCGTTGGCAGTTTTCAAAGACACAACAAAGTAATAGCAACAAGCATTCGTAGAGTTAGACAACCAAACAATTACTTTGTTGTTATTCTGAAACCAAGAGGCATAGTAAGGATCCTTAGAGTCCAGTGGTGACTGCGTCGAGTGAAGATGGAGACCTTTGTTGTTTAATGCCTTATCTACAGCTTTGGATCATTGCAAATAATTATTTGCACCGGAGAGAGATTGGAGTGAGTCGTAAATCTCTTTCGAAGTCGACTGAAGAGGAAGAAGCCTTAACATGAACACATTTGTCGTCGTCGTAGGCTATAACCAAGGACACGAGATCAACACATCAAAAATTGTTGTCCAACTCACCAAGAGACAAGAGATCAAATACGTCAGAGCACCAATTGAAGTAGAGCAACTTCAAAGATAAAAAAAAACAAGCGAGAAATCTCAAGCAAGCACAAAACCAAGCCAATAATGCGGATGGCATCAAGGAACCATAAACATCAGACAGAGGTATATATATATGAGAAGTCATTAAGGTCGGCTAGGGAGGGACTTGAAGGAAGTATTATAGCTTCGATGTACACATCGGATGTAGTCTTGCCATAGGCCTTGGTAGTAGCCTCGTGTAAACGAACGTTTTAGCCCTTATAGAAGGCAGCATCATTAGCTCTGGAGAAGCTAGTTTTGGCTTTAGCTCCGTCTTAGCTTCGTCATATGTTATTTTTAACTTGGCCTCGCCCTAGGTTGATCTCGAAGGGTTAGCTTCACCAGGAGTTACGGTTCTCTCTAAATGTTTATAGCTTTAATACCATAAAATTCAAAGAAAACTCTTAATTTATTGATGTGAATAAAAGATGAGAAGCTTTAGTACGCATAGAGGAGCATGTCATGACATCTTCCTTTAGCCCTAGCGACGTAGGGCTAAATTGATATATACAATAATAGTTAAGTGAAAGTGTTACAAAGGACATAATTGTTAGCAGAGCCAAATAGAAGAAGAGGATTCAAACAACCTGACCCTAAAAATTTGGGATAAAAATTTTGTTGTTGTAACAACCCCAAAAATGTAAGGACTTAACATTGACCCTTAATGTTAGCCAATGCTAATAGGAAATTGTTTAGTACCTCCTACAATAGGTCCAAACAATCGTCGTAATTCTATCATATATATCCTTAATAAGTCTCAGTATAAATACTAGGAACATGTTTCTTCTTCAATATCTTCCATATTATCTCATAGGAACTCGATCATAAGCTTTATCGAAGACAATAAAAAGCATATGTAAATCTCTATTTTTTTGTCTAAATCTTTTCATTAATCTTCATAAGTAAATGGCTTCCATAGTAGATCTTCCCAAACTGATTATCTGAAATTCTAGTTTTTTTTTCTAAATTTTTGGTCAATTACTCTATCATAGTTTCATAGTATTACTCATAAACTAATTCCTTTATAGGTATTAGAACTTGACTTAGTTTTAATCTATAAGTACTGTAATGCTACTTTTCCATTCATCAGACATATTCTGTATATATCCCTTGTTATTAACCACATTTCACATTGTTGCATAAATATAATTCATAGAGAGAAATTGCACAAGTTTAACAATCATTTAGACAGTCATCTTTACAAAGATAACTAGGTAGATAGCAAAAAGGTAGCAAAGGGAGCGGACATCCTAATTTCGACGAGATTTCTAATTTTGAAGAGATTGATTAACTTCTTAAAACATGCTGGGGAATCTAATTTTGATTAGCATGGGTTTGCTTCTCAGACTAAAACTAAATTAAATGCTGTAGCCTTCTTACACTACATGCATTCATTCAATAAATAGCAAACATTGGTCATTAATAGAAACCATAGCCACAAGTAACAAGAACAATAACTACTATTTCAGTCAAAAAACATACACCTACAAACCTATCATGAAACACTTCATGTTCTTTTTCAAAATCATGCTAAGAGATATGGCAGGCATAACAAGAAATTAAAAACAATAATTGTATAAAAATGGTTTGTTTGTCAGTCAAAGATGTACAAATCAAAGAAAATTAAATATCGACAAAAAGTATGTTGGAACTCATACAATGTTGATATCGCAACTTTCAAAATGCAAATAAACAGGTAGGAAATATAAACGACAAGCATGCAATTAGCTAAGAGATTGCTGCTTATTTGATTTATATGCAATCTGTGCTAGTTTTATACGCAACAATGAAGCAAAAAAATTGGAGAAAAAAATAAGCAAGGCGAAACAGCAATACACTACCAATAGGCATCAACTCTAAGATATTAATGAATATGGAATCCTTTTACTATAAAGTACCAGCTACATGCTGCCCGTTGACTGATCCCAAGTTCCAACCGGGAAGCAATTACCAATACCCAGACGAAAAGATACAGATGTTACTGAATACTTTCCTTTCTCATAAAGTATTGTTGTCATCTATGTAACTATGTTGGACGGAGACAGATAGGACACGACACGATAAGGAGACGGACACAGAACCTAGTTTGGTGTGTTCCTAGTGTATTTTGGAGTGTATGGGGTGTGTCCCACAAGCGTCCAATATGTTCATTGTAGTGACCCACTCCTAGCAAGGGACATCTTGTTGGCTTGTGGCTTGAATAAGTAGTCAAAATTGAATCATTGCGGGAAAATCATTTTGGTATCGATTGATTAGGACAAATGAATTAAGACCATCTCCAATCAATGGAGAGACTTTTGATAGAATTGAATCCAAAATACAGTAAATCATGCTTGGAAGAATGAATTATATATAAAAGAGTCTCTTCCCCATCATGTTCATTGTTTTATCCTTTGTTGGACGCTTTACGTTGTTGGCTTTCATTGATTGATTTCGTTGTTGGATTTTCGTTGGATGCTTTACATGCTTGCTTTCATTGATAGATTTTGTTGTTGGCTTTTCGTTGGTTGCTTTACATGCTTGCTTTCATTGATTTTTGCATTCATATTGAAATCTGATAGAGAGAGGAAGATATAAGTGTGTGGAACCTCTATTGGTGCAATTTCAAGAGGACGCATATGTGAGGCTTGACCGTTGCATAAGAAGTCCCTCTTTCTCTCGGCAATTCTCTAATCGGTGACCGGCTTTGATCTTTCTTTCCCTTTATCTTCGCTCCTTAACAAAAGAAATATGTTTTCATTTTTCATTTGTTGTCCCTACAATCAAGGATGTCCTAACAAAGAGAACCAAGATAAATAATTGTATTGTTGTTAACTTGTTATTTAGACCAAGGTTCAAAGTATCGGCCGATACGTATCGGTATCGGCCGTATTGAATGGGTTTTGACTAAGTCTGATCTGATACTTACGAAAAATATCGGTATCGGTCGATCCAAAGGAGAAAACTATTGTATCAGTCTGTATCGGCCGATATGTATCCGATACGGACCGATACAGATCGATACAGATCCATAAAAACAATTTTCTTAAAAAAAACAAATAATCAAAAAGAAAAAACGAATCGATCCAAGAAAGCAAGAGATTCGAATATAAAAATTACTTGCAGCTGCGGTGGTGTGCGGGTGCGGTGGCTGTTGAGTCAGGGAGCACGATGATGTGCGACTATATGCGGTGATGTGCAACTATATGGGACAAAGTGGAGGAGGTAGGGGCCAAGTAGGTTCTAGAGTGGAGGTTTGGTGGAGCTCAGGAAAATAGAGATATGTGTGAGAGCCTCTTCTTCTCAGTTGAGAACTGTGATAGCACCTCCTCTTTTTCTTCTTCTTCTTCTCATGAGTTATTTTGGGGCAATTAGTGAGAGAGAGAGAGAGGAGTTTTTTATTTTGGGGAATGTAGAGTTCTCTTTGGGGTTCTTCAACATGGAAAAGGGAGAAAGAGGGGATGAACCTGGCGAAGAGAGACATTATTTAGTTTAGCCTTTCTTTTTGTTTGTTTACGAGGGATATAGGGTAAGGAGTAACGGAAACGAGGAATAATTTTTTTGTGAGGAATATTTTTTCTTCTCAAAGTGGGTTTTTTTTGTTCCGGAGGAATGTTTTTTTGAATCTCTTGCTCACATGGGGAAGAGAGAGACACATTAATCACATGTCACTTCACATGGTTATATTTTTTATTCTCACTTCACATGGTTATATTTTTTATTCTCACTTCACATGGGGAAGAAGTAACGGGAAAGAAGGAATATAGGAAGGAGTAACGGGAAAGGAGGAACATACTTTGTTTTTTTAGGAGGAATATTTTTTTTATATACACAAAATTGTTCATACAAATTTTCTACCATTGTATTAATTTTCATACATATACACAATTGCTAACCTTTAATCAACGGTTTATAATCTATTGTATTTTAAAATGCAACAATTGTTACAATTGTTCTTGTCATTGTATTAATTTTGATGTCTACTTCACATGGTTATATTTTTCTGTTTTACACATTTATGCATGGTTATGTTAATATACATTATACTATGATAACTTTGGCATTTTATATAACTATGTTAGAGTAACTCAAGGTAGTCAAAGGCGCAATCGAGGCGCAAAGGGTCCAAATCGTCCGAGGCGCAAGGCGCACTTAAAGCGCGCGCCCGAGCGACGCGAGGCGCAAAAATTATATATATATATATATATATATATATATATATATATATTCACATCGGATTTCTATATTGATAAAGATGTGTGCTTCAAATTCTCCCATGTCTAGGTTGCAATCACTTTGAATTAAGTGAGTGAGAGAGAAAACATTAAAAAAAAAGTACATCGGTTCAAAAAAGTCTAAAAATAGTACAACAGTTAAAAAAAAGTATAAACATGTTATATTTTTCACAAGATTTTCAAGGCGCGCCTTAGTTATTCCAAGGCGCTAGGAAAAGGCGCACCTAGGCGCGCCTTAGGTGCGCCTTAAGAATTGCGCCCCGCCTGGAGTGCTCTAAGGCGCTACCCCTGCGCCTAGGAGCAAGGCGCGCCTTTGACTACACTGGAGTAACTTTAAAAATTTTATATATTAATTATCTTTTACTACTACATTTGCAGTAATCGAAGGATTCCGGCATCGAATGATTCCGGTAATTCAAAAAAAAAAACAAATCTTACGAGTTCCAGTGCAGCAAAAGACACGAAGAAATACAGAAATATTTCGGTCATTAAATCCAGCAAAAGGAGACATCAATAATTGAATTCAAAAATATAAACAACGAATGGATGTGTTTGTAACATTTTTTATTATTGTATATAATATTTTTTATAAGAGCAATATTATTGTATTTAACGTCATTTATTATTGTATGTAGCATTTTTTTATAAATGTAATATTATTGTATGTAACATTTTTATAAGTGTAAATATGTAAACTATGTTTTCTAAATTTTTACTAATTTATTAATAATTATTTAATATTGCCGATATTGACGGTTCCAAAAAATTCGATACCACCAATACTGTCGATAATGCCGATATGGATACTTATGCAAAATGTCCGATATCGATACTTTGAACCTTGATTTAGACGTGTGGAATATTTTGTTGCTTGTACAAATAGATAAATGGATATTTCACTAGTTGCTATGGAAAGTGTGCTCAATATAAGAGTTATAATCTAAGCCTTATATTGTTATATGAAAGAATGCTTTGAGAAAGTATTATGGAAAAAGAAGGAAGAATACGACATGGAGGTAAGAATAAAATTTGTTTCGCTCATGGCGGAAAAAATGACCATAGAAACTCACATATCAACAAATGAACTGACATGCTTCATCATATCATAGCCGAGGCAAGATCACATTAATTCCTTTGTGTGACTAGGCCTTGTTGTGTTGATTGAATTTTTCATTAAGACCATGTGACAATGTGAGGGTTTCCCAAGGATAGCTGTAACTGGGGCAAAGTTCGCTTTCTTCGGTCTACGAATAAGAGAAACTCGTCGAATAAAGATATTTTTCTGTTGGGATCGCAGTGTGACTCGAACCGAAGTTGGCCTATGAGTGCAATATTGGACTGTACCCATATACCTTAAAAAGGAATTCACATGTAAAGCCTGAACCAATCCCAATTATCTACACCTCATGATCCCACCTCATATCCAATGTGGGACTAAATTACCAACTCTATTGTCACCCCCCCTTTTGAGCACTCATCCAGAAACGAGATACACTCCAACAATCTCCACCTTAGCTCGTTTCCGCTGACCGAACAACCTTAGCACACTCCGGCTACCTTTGCTCGTTCCCGCTAGCCGAGCACTCAGGAGATCCAATATATTGTTATCTCGATCCGTTCGACCACAGAACCAAACCTGACAAGTACATTCATACCACCATTGTGTGCCAACCACGTCTTGCTCCACCTTGGACCTGCCAAACCCACCTTTGAAACCAATTCGTGTAGTTGATGCTCAAACTTCACCTTGAAAAGAGCATGTATAATCCGATTATACGCATGAACGAACGTTAGATGGTACTCGAACCAATTAGTCGTCCAAATCAGCCCGGTAACCTTGGGCTTTGATACCACTTGTTGGGAACGCGGTATAATTCGAACCGAAGTTGGCACATGAGTACGATATTGGACTTGACCCATATGTCTTAAAAGGTAATTCTCATGTAAGGCTTGAACCAATCCTAATTATCTACACCTAATGATCCCACCTCCTATCCGATGTGGGACTAAATTACCAACTCTATTGTCACCCCCCTTTAAGCACTCATCCGAAAACGAGATACAATCCAACATTTCCTTTGCGAGATCTGAAGGTGGAGAAGGCATTACCTTCTCTGGGCACATAGTATCAAATATCAAGTAGTGCCTTCTTGGCAGAGTTTGAGGCAACAAAAAACTTTAGGACTTGGTGAGCTACTGAGCATAACGAATCGAAGATGAAGATGGATCAAGGTGGCTTGGAAAGAAAGAGAGAATTGAATTACTCAGCATATAGATGTTGCATGGTATTATTTAATTGATAGTTACATGTTGCATATCATGCATTGGTCTTAGATAACTTGTGCACAAGATTTAATCTCTCGAACGATCTCCAGGACACCAAAATCGTGTCGGCCTATGAGAAATAGAACACCCTGGGGCTTGTACGTCCCCGCGATCAAAGGGGTGTTTGATTGGGCTTATACGTCACAAATGCCTAGTTATAGGGAATCACCCATAGACCATCGTATAGTTAGGTCGCAGGCTGATGACAATTGTCTTGCAGGCCTAACCGTTTGATGCATAGACGAACTTCTGATGCCTAGATAAATGTATTCCAACAGTAGTTTTGCAGGGACAAAATTATAAGAATCATATGTTGTTCTAACAATTGTTTTGAAGGGAAGGACAGTTGGTTGTGGATGAGAATCACTCTAAAGTAATGTGTTTATTCTTTTATGTTATTGTTATGAATTATTAATTGACCCTAGAAAAAAAATAGAAAAATCACTAAATAATAATATATGTGTTCACATGATAATGAACCGTATTGATTTGGGTAAGTCGGGTTAATATCGCTCACAAGTGCATTGCTCAATGTACTAACCCTTGACCCTAGAAGTGTCGGAAATCTTTTCGACGTTCAGAGGCACTATAAGCTCGTCCACCCATATCGAAGCTCCCGTGACGTCTTGAAGCGTTTGAACTCTAGTTTGAACTTTGAAGATATCTTTTGAAGGTCTTATTTTATTTTATTTTCAATAAAGGGATATTATGTATGGAACAAAATATTTCAACTCTTGGGTAAGTCGGGTTAATACCGCTCACAAGTGCATTGCTCAATGTACTAACCCTCGACCCTACAAGTGTCAGAAATCTTTTCGACATTCAGAGGCACTATAAGCTCGTCCACCCAAATCAAAGCTCTCGTGACGTCTTGACTCTAGTTTGTAGATTTCTTTTGAATGCCTTATTTTATTTTATTTTCAATAAAGGGATATGATGTATGGAACAAAATATTTTAATTCAGTTTCGAAAGTTGTAAACCAAGTTTAACAATTCCAGTTGGCTATTAAAAGCCCTTTGTATTTCTGCTGCAAATCATTAATAAAAAAGTTATTTTGCATTATTATGGTATCTTTAGGTTCTCTGTTTTAAATTTCATTGTATCATAACCTCATTTTCATGTAGTGTATTCATTGTACACATTCATGCCTTGTACAAGCACAACTTAGGCTTATAAAGCATCACGTCCAGTGACAACTTTTCTGTCCTACGGGACCGGGACATGACATTTCCGACATGTTACAAGCCCCAGATTTCTTGAGTGTATGTGCTTCCTAGGTTGTCAATGACCTCTAGACAAATTTTAACAATTCTTTTGTACCTTTAGCCCCTGGCTTCCCTGGGGGAGATAACTATCACGTTTAACCCAAGCAAAGCAGTCCAGATGACAAGAAAATTTAGCACGGCATTCTCCTTGATCAGAGTCACATTGGAACCCTATTTCCTGCAAACAAAGCAAAAGAGTATAATTAATGGTGGGCAGGTATCAAAGAAAAACGATATCATGACAGAATTTAATGAATGTACAGAGCACATACCAAACAGAAAAAAGGGTGTTATTAAATGTACCCCTATTTTCATTCTGTTTACCTCCTCTTATTGTTAGAAGCTTTGACCAGTTTTAAATTTTTTACTAAAATTAATCTATGAGTTTACCCCTACAACTAACCTTCACTACTATTCTTCATGGTTTCAGAACTGCAGTAGGTATAAATTAGGAATGTATCATAGTTCCGACATCGATGAAATTGAAGGCTGAAATGATGGTTTATTAGCATGACCACCCGCTTGATCAGTCATTGTCATGTTGTTATGTTTTGCTTCCTTTCAACATAGGACCATGCTTTGAGACAATTTCATTTCCTTCATGATTTTTCATTATTGTAAGATATTCTCTCTCCTAATAAACATAATGCACAACAAACTATGGCGGCATTTACGAGTATGGATGGCAGTACCAGCAGCGATTCTGATGCGCCCTGGAAAGATAACCTTCTCACTAAACTGAGGCATTTGTGTCCAGCATATTTGCTCCTTTCTAGTTTTGAGAAGTTACTCAAGGAGTGTCTCCAGCATGCATATTGTTCCTGTACATTTGTCTTGTGGAGAAACTTTGTTTGGTTAATGATGAATAATCTCCCGTGTAGACTGAGGGATTTGTTTCATCAACTCACTTGTATGCTAATGTTTGTCACAAGTAATATTACATGTTGCTTCACCCTTTGAGAAAAAATATTGTAACGGAATTAATCTGTGGTTGCAGAGTTGATAGTGTTGTATACAATTCGGAACTTTAAAGCAAATAATATGGTTAACCAGCATGCATGTTGTTCCTGCGCATGTGCATATATTGCACAACAAACCAATATGGATTGTATTTCAATAAATTTGAAAAATTATGGAATACTGAGGTAAACTGAAAGAAGAAGGTAAAATGAAAGTTTTTTAAAGGTAAAGTTAACAAAATTAACAAAAAGGGTAAACATAATAAAAATAGGGGTGCATTTAACATCACACAACCGAAAACAAAAGTACTTGTTTTCTGAGTATAAAGCAGCCTTCGTGTATAATGCAAAGTATTAGAAAGGGGCAAAAAAACACTATATGCCTAGAATAAAGAAATTATGACATAGTAGTTGTCCACTAGAAATAGAAAAAGAGAAATATATTATATAGCACCAAGCCTCTGAAGTCCATGCCATTGCACCAAAATTCTAGAGCTATGGTGAGGATTGAGGGTTAAATATTTTTTATTATTCCAATACATCCCCGCAAGTCGAAGGTCCATCTTGGACAGAGAGCTGGATTCACGCAACCGTATTTTTTTACCCACTTAAAATGCGCACTAGAGAATATTCAAACATGGGTTGCTCTAATACCACGTTAAAGTCCATGTCACTATACCAAAACTCTAGAAAAATGGTGAGGGTTGAGGGTTAAATATTCATTATTATTCCAATAAAGCCATGAACAGAATTCGAGTGATACAAATCATATGTGATACAGCATCCATAAAACAAAAGGAGGATATCAAACTACTGATGAATTTTCCATTCAGAGAAATAGCAAAGAGAGAGAGAACAATATTGACCTTCCTATGATAATTACGTGAGTTTAGAGCATCAACCTGACTTCCACAGTAAGATAAATTTTCAAATGTCCACCAGGAAACTATTTGACAATGGATGTCAAGATTTGGGTTGAAGACATTGTTATTGTTGTTGTATGACAATAATAGGGGGGATTTGAACTATAAAAGCCCGAGGTAATGAACAACATTTCCATTCCTTCCACAGATATCTTCATATAACAAATATTTTGCAGTTCACCACAAAGAAAAGATGGATTAAAAGAAATACATGCCTCGCTCATTCTTATGCCATGATGTGCAGCCCTTTTTTCCAAAAATGGCCAGTCAAAGAAATCACCGTTGTAAGTAACATATATACCAGGTTTCACTTCTTGCATGTGGGCAAACCATACTCTGAGAAGCTCTACCTGAAAATGTTGGGAGACAAGCTGTATGAAGAGCATGGACGCAGAGTTTAAGCAAAATGCTTATGGAGTGGCTGAGCAAGATACCTCATCTTTCACATTTTTCACCCTGAAACACCCTTCAAATTCTGGTTTGGGTGTATACTCCAAATCTTCTATGTCCTCTCCAACACACTGCAAGGAAAAACAAAGGTAAGTAAAACGTTCACATGTGTATCAATGCTGTTGAAATTAGTTGATAATTTTATTGAGTGTCTCATTGGCATTATATAGCCTTACAGTCATTAATACAATGATCTCAATCATTATGACAATAATCTCATAATGGAATATCCTGTGACATATTCTGGCATCCCAAATATGTCCTCAGGATATTCCCATGTGCTTATACTATACTTAAATATGACACCCAACATACCATATCAACACTCCCCCTCAAGATGGGTGAAAGATATTCACTAAGCCCATCTTGTCACATCCTCTAATCATGCTCACTGAGGCGAGTCCCTTGGTTAGTCCATCTGCTACTTGATCCCTGGTTGGAACATGGCCAAGCTCCAGTAATCCACTATCCAACTTCTCTTTGATGAAGAATCTATCAATCTCGATGTGTTTGGTCCTGTCATGCTGTACTGGATTGTTGGCGATACTAATAGCTGACTGATTGTCACACCACAGCTTCATCTTGGCTCCTTGATCCAGCTTCAGCTCCACCAGCATATTCTTCAACCATAGCAGCTCTGCAACTCCCAAGGCCATAGCTCTGTACTCTGCTTCAGCTGTCGATCTGGCCACCACAGACTGCTTCTTACTCCTCCAGGAGACCAAGTTACCTCCTACAAATATGCAATATCCCGAGGTAGACCTCCTGTCATCAGCACAACTAGCCCAGTCAGAATCACAGTAGCCCTCGATACTCACGTGATTGTTCTTCCTGAATATTAGTCCCTTCCCGGGAGCACCTTTCAAGTACCTCAGAATCTGGTACACTGCATCAATATGACCCTTCCGTGGGTCATGCATGTAGCGGCTCACCACACTTACTGCAAAGCAGATATCAGGACGTGTGTGGCTCAAATAGATCAACTTGCCAACCAGTCTCTGGTATCTATCCCGATCAACTGGTTCTCCAACCTCAGCATCAATCTTGAACCTATGATCTATTGGTGTCGCTGCAGGTTTGCACCCCAACATCCCAGTTTCTGTGAGAATGTCCGGTGCATACTTCCTTTGAGAGAGAACAATCCCCTCTGCTTCTCGAGCAATCTCAATCCCAAGGAAGTACCGAAGAAGGCCGAGATCCTTCACCTCGAATTCCTTGCCAAGCTTTCCTTTGAGTTGGGCGATCTCCTGCTCATCATCTCCTGTGATAATCATATCGTCCACATACACCGCAAGCATGGTGATGTGGCCTCCACTCCGACGAAAGAACACAGTATGATCAGCATTGATCTGCTGATATCCCATCCCTATCATCGCCCTTCTGAATCTGTCAAACCACGCTCGAGGAGACTGCTTCAGTCCATAGAGGGACTTCTTCAACCTACAGACCTTGCCTACTGTCTGATTGGTGCCAAATCTTGGTGGTATCTCCATGTACACCTACTCCACTAGATCTCCGTGAAGAAACGCATTCTTCACATCCAGTTGGTGTAGCTTCCATCCACCATTCGCTGCCAGAGAAATCAGAGTCCTGACAGTGCTCATCTTTGCAACTGGTGCAAAGGTCTCGTCATAGTCGATGTCGTACGTCTGACTGTATCCTTTGGCTACTAGTCGAGCTTTGTAGCGCTCAACCTGTCCATCTGGGTTCTGCTTCACGGTAAAGACCCACTTGCATCCAACTGCTCTCTTCCCCTCTGGCAGCCTCACAAGCTCCCAAGTGTGGTTCTTCTCCAGAGCTTCCAACTCCTCGTGCATTGCCACTTTTCACTTTGGATCGTTCTTGGCAACCTGTCAATTGTTAGGTACAGTAATACTATCCAAAGATGCTATAAATGCTCCATGAGAAGAAGGGATATGGTCATAAGAAACAAACTGAGCAATATTCCAACCATATCTGTTTGGAGGATTTCCTGCATTGCTGCGAGTGGTCCTCCGTACAGATAGTGGTGTGGGAGGAATAGAAGTAGGAGGAATGATATCTTGTGAAGAAGGGGGTATCACCTGAAGGGGGGTTGGTGTCGGTGCCTCAGGAGTTGGGACGAACGCAGGCAAGGGACTTGGCACTGGCACTGTCGGTACTGGTCCTGCAGTTTGCTTCTCTCCTGCTGTAGGTAAGTAACTCTCCCTGAGCCGTAGGCCTAACACCTTCACCTTCTTGCCCTTCTCCGTGCCTCCATGCCAAACTTCTAAATCGGTTACCACCAAGTTCTCCATCTCCCCCTCTCGCCTAATACTGGCAGTATTAGGCGTGTTGTGTGAAGTTTCGTCCTGGTGGTAGTATGGCTCATGCTCCCGAAAGTGGACATCCATACTGACAAACTTCTTCTTCTCTACTGGACTCCAGCACACATACCCCTTCTGGGTCGCCGAGTAGCCTACGAAGATGCATTTGACCGCTCTAGGGTCAAGTTTCCCAACTGATGGTCTGTTGTCCTTCACAAAACACACACACCCAAACACCTTCAGTGGGAGTATCCCACTATTATTGCCTTGCAATACCTCACATGGGGACTTCCATCCGAGGACCTTCGAGGGCATCCTGTTGATGAGTTGAGCTGCTATCAACACTGCATGCCCCCACAGACTCTGTGGGACATTCATGTCGATCATCATACTTCTTGCGACCTCCAGAAGGTGTCTGTTTTTCCTTTCTGCAACTCCATTTTGTGCTGGTGTGTATGCACAGGTGGTCTGATGTTGTATTCCGTGTGCTGACAAGTATTCTGCAAGCGTCCTGTTGGTATACTCCGTTCCATTGTCAGACCTCAGTACCTTCACAACTGCTTTGTACTGAGTCTGGACATGCTTATGAAAATCCCGAAAACAAGCAGGTACATCATTCTTATTTTTCATCAAATATAACCAGGTAACACGAGAGGCACACTCAATGAAAGAAACAAAGTACTTATAATCATTCATAGTGTTAGTAGCACATGGACCCCAGACATCAGAATGTACTACCTCAAAAGCAAAAGTGCTCCTATGACCCGTGCCAACATATGAGCTACTAGTAAGTTTTCCTAACTCGCACGCATCACATACTAATTTCTCTTTATTTGTTTTTGCATAAATCTCTGGATACAACTTACTTAGAGTATCAAAGGAAGAATGTCCCATCCTCCGATAATGGAGTATCAAGGTATCCTCAGTCCTCTGCTGCAGTCCTTCCATGCCAGCCTTCTCTGCCATAGATACCAATGCTGAGTCCAGTCCTTCTCGATCTAGATACCACAGTCCCTCATGCCAAGTGCCAGTCCCAAGTCTTCGTCCTGTCCCTTTCTCCTGGAAGGTCACCTTAGGAATATCAAAAGAAACAATGCATTTAAGTTGGAGGATTATAGAACTAACAGACAAGAGACTGACTGGAAAGGATGGAGCATGTAAAACATTGGATAATCTTATTGAACCTGTACAATTAACAGTACCCTTACCGACCACAGGCTGAAAAGTGCCATCAGCTGTCTGAATGATGTCTGCTGATGCTAGGTGAGTGTAGGAAGAAAACTCACTAGCATTCCCCGTCACATGCCGAGATGCTCCCGAGTCGATAATCCAGTCTGATGATTTAAGGGAAGAGATAGACGCAAGGGCAAGTGATTCGTCAGTACCTTCTGATGGATGGGCATACATGGCAGCGTTGCCCCTAACAAAGAATGAGGTGGACGCCTCCTCTGTTCTACTCCTCATGTCTCCCAGTGCCTGGTCCTCCACAGTAAATGTGCCATCAGCTTCTCCGTTCTCTTCTGATATCAGGAGGTTCGCCCGATAACCTCCTCGGCCGCCTCGTCTACTCCCTCAACCACGACCACGTCCTCCATTATATCCTCGTCCGCCGAACGGTCCTCGTCCACCACCTGAATCTTCCTCCCTAGGTGGTTTAGTACAAGCATACCGATGATGACCCATCTCCCCACAGTTGTAGCACTACCGGTTATGCTGCCAGGGCTCTCCCTTAGATCCTGTGTTACCTGAGCTGGTGATCGTTAGTGCTGATTTTGCTTCGGGGGGACCACCTGTCCCGGCTTGCAGCCTGATGCGTGTCTCCTTCTGGATCATGGCTGAGATAGCCTCCTCAAGGCTAGTGATCTTTGGTTGGACTAGAAGTAGAGCCGTCCTCTGTGCGAAAGCTGCAGTCAGCCCTTTGAGGAACTTCATCGTCCTCTCCTACAGACACACATGTCTCTCCTTACACTTAGGGTCCCCGCAGCTCGTCCGATCTGAGGAGTGATCATAATCCAACCACAGACGTTCCAACTCCGTGGCAAACTCCTGCACCGTTTTCTCTCCCTGTACGGTGTCATCAATCTCCCCCTTTATCTGGAAGACCCGTAAGTTGTTCCCCACACCATCATAGGTCCTTCTTAACTTCTCCCACATCTTTCACCATCTCAATACCGTCTACTGTGGCGGCAATAGACTGGACTAAGGAGTTGAGAAGCCAGATGTAGATCACCATATGACTGGACTTCCACTCATCGCGTCATGTCGAGCCCTCGTCCGGCTCTGTCGTTTCGTCCGTCAGGAACCCCTCCATGTTTTTTCCTGCGAGGGTTCTTCTTACCCGCCGTGACCAACTAAGATATGTGACTGGTCCATCTAATTTCAGATCGATGGAGGAAAGCTTCAACTCCGACGACGTTCGTGTCGTGTTCTCACCAGCCGACATCGTCAACAACTTCATCAACGTCGCCACCTCTGCAGAATCTAGCTTCTTGATGATCTCCTCCATCGATGCGTCGTCTATCCAATCACGTCACGTCCGCTCCACGACTCACGCTCGTCCTCGTCGTCCGCTCCTAGATCCGAACATGTCCCCCCTTTTTCAGATCTAGGCATCCATATTAGGCGCTGTCTCGTGCTGGTGCAGAGGAGGCGGCAGCACGCATGTCACAGCCGTCGTCGCAGCAGCAGCAGTCGCAGCAGCCGCAGCAGTAGCGGGACGGGGCAGCAACAGCGAAGGGCGGCATGAGAAGGGCGGAGAAGGGAAGAAGGGGGGTCGTGGAAGAGTTCGGTGGAGGAGATCTAGGAAATCCTCATGTGGGTTTGTGGAAGCTTGGTGACGGCTAGGGTTTGTGGAAACTTGGCTCTGATACCATGTTGAAATTAGTTGATAATTTTATTGATTATCTCATTGGCATTATATAGCCTTACAGTCATTAATACAATGATCTCAATCATTATGACAATAATCTCATAATGGAATATCCTGTGACATATTCTGGCATCCCAAATATGTCCTCAGGATATTCCCATGTGCTTATACTATACTTAAATATGACACCCAACATACCATATCAACAAATGCTGATTTCAGCAAGACTAAAATTGTGAAAATGTAACTTTCTATGATAAGTTGACTTAGTTTTGGAGAAAATCCTGGGAATTTGTGTGCCAAGATGACATCAACTTTATTACATAACATCAGAAACCTAATCAAAAGCATACATTAAAGGCGTTAACAATTGTAACGTCAAAGCAAAACAGAGCTCAAACATCAGAATGCATAACATACAATACACCCGGGTACCGAATATTTAATTGAACCTTTCAGCCAATTGATTTATGAATTTCCATTTAAGCAAATAGATTTCAATAAACAGGTTTCGAACATGCACCACCCTAACATGAATCGTAGTATGAGCTGTTCTTCAAATCATTACTGAAGCTACATGCTGCAGCAAGAACCAAAATATGCAAGTTGTTTATGTCAATGAGACTGCAGCAAAAAAGTGTAGGACTCTATAGATAGGTGCTGCCAATTTAATCACTATACAGAAGGAAAACATAAACATCATTGACTAATTATTGGTGAGTTGATGCACGAATTGCACAGGAAAGAGTATTAGATAACAAGGAATTAGCTACTTAAAGTCCTTGTACAAATATTAATAACAATTTTCATATCATTTAAGGATATTTACTGCATTAAGTTTGACTTTTCGAATTGTATCATTAAGGATATTTACTACATTATGGTCTCCATGTTTCTACAGTATATATGATGACCATCCATCTTGAAGAGCTTCGACGTATCCGAGAAGGAACACTCCAAAAACGATCAAGATTCTAAACTAAGACATATTTTTATCTAGAAGAAATTCACTAATATAAAATTAAATTGGTTGCAAGGAAAACTGTGGATAGGAAGAGGATAACAAAAAGAAACAGCAAGAAACAATAAAATCCATTTGTTTTCTTCTGTTTGAGTATTGGACACAGAGAGAGAGAAATCATAATTTTTCGCTTCTCTTATCTTCCCTACAGTTAGAAATGCTGTTCAGTGGGCAGCATCTATACTCAGAACTACATGAAAAATATGATATGATTGCACATGACAGAAACAATAACCGATTTTTGCACTTAAAATTTCTTTTCTGCAATCTCAGCCCAGACTGGACCGGTTAGGCTATGTTACAATAGAAAGCTCCAAGATGGGGTACCAGTCGACCGGTCAACAGGTGGAGGGTACCAGCCGAACGGTCGTGCGGTTGAGGGTGTATTTTCCCAGATTTGCCCACACATAGTTCCGTATTTGTAATATGCCTATAAATAGGCACATGTAATCATTGTTTAAAGTAAAGAAAACCCTTAAATATTTTGAGATCCTCCTTTTTCTTTCATCTCCGAAAGAACTCTTGTATTATTTCCTTATTTCTGATAAACAACACGGTGATCTTGTTTTCTTCACACTATTCCACCGGTTTTCATACAAGATAACATTTCTTGTAGAAGTTTGTTTTTTTCTAGTTTCCTGATATCATTAGATTAATCCAATTCTTCATCCACCCTAAACCCTAATACAACATTGTCTCCACAAAACCTACCAGATCCATAGGCATCTTGGGGCGATTATCCAAATCTCACAATTCTTCCACAAAGTTGGATACTGAAAACTATTTGGAATGGTCTCACTTGGCTCGTGTACTTGAGTGAAAAAGGTAAGATCGGATATATTACAGGGTCAGATAAAAAGCCTGTGAATATGTGTGATCAAAGCTATAGGAAGGAGGAATAGGATCATGCTAGGTTGAATTCGTATATACTAGGATCAATGATCCCGTCCATAAATCGTTCCTTACTGTTCTTCGAAACTTCAAAGGAAGTATGTGGCCATGTTTTATACTGAATCTCAAAGCCTGGCCAGTGTATATCACAGATCGGGAGGAAGATTCATAGCCTTTGTCAAAGGGAGATGGAGATTAGTTTTGTACTTCTCTACAATACAGGGGCTATTGGAATAACTATCACTATCAGGTGCTACCTCGGCACTGTAAACCCAATTGTGTTCTATATCACAAGCAGATTCAGAAGAATCGAGCATTAGATTCCATGGAGCAGTGAATATTGACTATGAAACCGTGGAGAGATTCTTAGGAACAATGTTCTAAAAATCGACCTAGGTGGCGCCTAGGCGCCTAGTGTCCGGCCGATGTCTGCCTAGGCAACCACCTAGGCCCCTCCAACCCCCGACTATGCATATTTTTTTGTTTTATGGACTTTTTCTGTAATTGCCAGCTGATTTTTGGGAGGGTTATTTTTTTTGAATCGCGACCGCCTAAGCGGGTTAGGCGCTAGGCGCCCGGTGTCCGTCCGACTAGCGTCTAGTGTCTTTTACAACCTTGCTTAGGAAGAAAACTCTTCTACGAGTGGAGGTGTATTCTTCAATTCAACTAGAAAAATTACGCAAAAGAAAATGGTGCCAACCTCTACTCCGACCTTCAAATAGCATCTATAACAAGATCCACAAGAACTTGCATCCCCCTCTCAACCTCTTCCTCGGAAGAGAAGGCGGGTAATGTCGAAAGAAGAATGCCTAAGACAAGGATAAATTGCAATGCACTCACTGCAGAAAGAAGAAAAATACTGAGGAGATGTAATGGGAGGTAATCAGGAAACCTATTAGGTGCTAGATTTGCAACAACCTGCCATTGCCATAAGTGGACAGAAGTCATCGCAAGGGAATGCTGCTATATCAACCTCTACTTCCTCTCTCTAAGGCTTCTCCTCTATGAAGATCGAAGATTGAGAGCCTCGGAGGCTAACTCAGCCTACAAGAGTCCACTCGCTCAACCATTCCATTAGCATACTCATATATATCTTAAGCAACCACATTAGAATCTCGTTTTTGGTATTCATTTTGATCCATTCTATCACCCCACCAAAGTGAAATACCAGGACTCTTCAGTTTTTCCAATCACGTCTTGCTTATTCTAAAACCTGGATATTACTGATTGAGTCGAGCATGTCCAATTTGTCGTTACCTGATATAGAGTTACCCTCTATTACCCAGCCCATTTACTACTGAAACTAAATCAATGACACAGTTTGATACGGTTTACTCCAGGTGAAAGAAGGATACCACCTTCAACTAATGATCGTCGTCACCCTAATTGGTTTCTTGAATTCCAGATTCTGTTGATAATGACCCTCTATCAAACGATCTTCCTATTGCACTTCATAAAGGTCAACGTAAGAAAGTTACTCCATATCCCTTGTCTGATTATGTTGTATATTCACAATTATCTACTTCAAATCATGCTTTTCTATTGCCTGTTTCATTAATCACTATTCCTTCAAAAAATTTTGTTGACAAAAAAATTGAAAAATGCTATGGAAGAAGATTAATGACTTAGAAAACAAATGAAATTTGGAAAGTAGTAGATTTGCCAGAAGGAAAGAAAACAGTTGGGTGCAAGCGGGTGTACCGTGTACATAATCGAACATAGAGCTGATGGATTGATTGAAAGGTACATAGCTAGATTGATGGCTAAGGCCTTCACTCAGAGAATTGATTACCAAGAAACATTTGCTCCGATACAAAGATGAATACCATCAGGGTATCGTTGTCAACTGTAAAAAAAGAGACCCCACTTCAATGTAAAGAATGTGTTTCTGAATGTTGATCTACAATAAGATTTTTATAAGTCTATCCCTCCAGGTTTTGCTTCAGGTCAGATAAAAAGAAATGTGCAAACTGAAGGCATTATATGGGTTAAAGGCTTAAAGCAATCTCCTAGGGCCTGATTCAATAAATTCACCGACACGGTGTGTGAATATTATACTCAAAGTAGAGTCAATCACTATTTTCTTTTAAAAAAAAACTAAAACTTCCACTGCATTGATTGTATATGTTGATGATATTATCATAGCAAGAGCTAGCCGAGGGAAGCAACAAGGCTAGAAGAATTTTTAGCCTCTCAATTTGAAACAAAGGACCTGGGCAAACTTAAGTATTTCTTGAGAGCTGACCTTGCTCAGTCAAACTGGGAAAAGTTACTTCCGAGAAAAAGTACATATTGGATCTTTTATTGACTACGGGATGACAGGGTGTAAGCCAGCTGACACTCAGCTTGATCCAGATACAAAGTTGACATCCGATGATGCAAAGCTATTTGGAGATGTGGAACAATATCAGAAATCAATAAGAAAATCAATATACTTTTCAATGATTTAACCTGATATAGCTTTACAGTGAGCACCGTGAGCAGGTACACGCATGCTCCAAGAACACACATGGAGTGATCAGGAGGATAATTCAAAAATTGAAAGATGTGCACTGGGTTGGGTTTGTTACTTTATAACCTATGTCATATGAAGTTAGAAGGTTTCGCAGACGTGAACTGGGCTCACTATAAAGAGGATAGACAACCTACTTCAGGATATTGTGTTATGCTTGGTTGTAACCTAGTGTCGTGGAGAAGAAACAACCCGTGGTAACAAGAACAGGTGTAGAAACCGAGTATCGGTCTATAGCGAATTCTGTCTTCAACCTGTTGTGGATCCGAATCCTATTATCTGAGATTGGAATTGCTCCGGAAATGCCTTGAAACTTCATTGTGATAACACGTCAGCAATCTACATGGCAAGTATGCCGGTACAACATGATCATACATGTCATATCAAAATTGACAAACACTTCAACAAAGAAAGGTCAATTTCTAGAGAATAGTGCCTCACCCAAAGGGATATCCAAAGTACAATTCCAAGGTTTACTGTTCAAGTTGAACATGATTGATATTAATGCTCCACTTGAGGGGAAGCGTTGGAATATACAATATAGGAGTGCAATCTCAGCCTTGACGAAACGACCGATATGTATAACTGGACAAGTCTGATCAGGTTCCGTTGTAATAGAAAGATCCAAGATGGCTAATGACCGACTGTGATTGTTGGTGTAATTGCCCAGATCTTTCCATATTATGTAATATGCCTATAAATAGGCTCATTGTACTCATTGTTTATAGCAATGAAAACCCTAAAATGTTTTGTGCACCTCCTTTTCCGCTCTCTCCAAAAAAAAACTCTTCCATATTTTTCCATGAATCCGATAAACAACAACTATTAGGGTAATATTAGGAACTAGCCTAATGTTTGCCCTTTTGGCAACAATCCCCTCAAACATTGTTTTTCCATCACTTTGCCCCATTAATTATGATTTTTAGAAGAAAAAAAGGTTTGAGAGAGACAAAATTACCTTCTTTTTCTCTATTTGTAACTAATCAAAATGGTTTTTTTTTTCTTTTCTAATGAACTTCTCAAAATCTTAAATGGCATGAGGCAAAGTGATACAAAATGATTTTAGGGAAGATTGTTGATAAAAGTGCATGGTGGGGGTGTTCTTGATATATACCCAAAAATGTAATTTTATGACAATTTCGTTGAGAATGTATCCCATGCCTTACAGGTCGGGATGTTCAAGAATTAATTATAAGTTCTATAATGACTATACCTAAAACGAAATGATGAGTAAATAAGTGGCAATACTAGTATATTAAAGAGAGGATAGTAAGGGAGTGCTTTCATGGGAAGTTGGAGATAAGTCAATGAAGAATAAGATGCAGAAAAAAAATTATGATGATTTTGGAAATGTGTAACCAAGACAATAGATACGCAACTTAGGACTAGGAGTGATCTGATATTCATTATAGGAGCTGCTAAAACTAGCGATAGACCTATATGAACTTGGATCAAGGCTGTGAAAAAAAAGATATATCACTCCATAATGTTCGATAGCAGATGACTCTTAATAGAGCCGAATGGAAGAAAGAATTCTGCTAAAAGTAGTGATAGACCTAATATGAACTTGGATCAAAACTGTGAAAAAGGATATAACACTTCATAATGTTAGACAGCAGATGACTCTTAATAGAGCCGAATGGAAGAAAGGATTCCTGTAGAAACCTCAAAATGTATGTTGTTACTGCTGCTATTTTCATGAGAAGAAGAATTATTTTTTGTTTCATAATCTTTTCGCGCACACACACCAAAAACTATGCTTTATCATGGAAATGATGCCTTTCAGTACTTCTCTTTTCAATCAAAAATCAACCAGAAAAAAAACGCTAAGAGCCGAGAATAAGTTAGAGCACAATTAGAAACCAAAAACTGTGACCATTAAGAAAATTGCATCTTTATCTCACCTCGCGATTTATGATCAAGTAACCTTGCCCATCAATCATATAAGATATCATCATTATCAGATCATATTCAGCATCAGGAAATTTCAAGGGAAGTTTGGTTGTTTCAATATCAAATGCACAAACATGCACTTCAGCACGTTGAAGAAGATCTTGCCTTTTCTCAAGCATTACTCCACTAGTGGATACACTAATGTCGTACCACAGCCCACATCTGACATCTGCAAAACCGTCAGAATAAGACATGACAGAAAGATAAAAAAAACTGAAGTTAAAAATCTCAAATAGCCAACTATAGCTAGCAACAAAAAGGAATACTCACCATTATCAATGGCAAAGCGAACATGATAGGGAACATCGTATTCACGAAGATCAATGATACAGTCAATATAATCTTGTAGCCGTTCCTTGCTGCACGTGCTCAATGAATAGTTTCAGTTTTCAAGTTTAGAATTTGTGATATGTAAATAGCAATGTTCACATGGAAAATTACTGAAAGAGAAAAAAATAACATAGAAACTGAAGATTACGTTAAAATATATTATGATATGAGACTTTTGACATGGTATATAAAGCTAGTTAAAAGTAATGTTTTGCACAAAATTACCTCTTCTCATTGTATATTGATTCAAATGCTTCTGCAGCATCAAGTTTAGCTCGATTCCTTTCAACAACATGTACTAGATCAGTCTTCACATTCATCAATTGTTGAACAGTATCAAAGCTAATCTTCAAATATGTTCTACAAAGACCAGAAAGATGGTTTCTCTGCCATGTAGAATTTGATGTCAGACTTGTACAGACCACGAAGTCGCGATGGTAAGAAATAATGTGAAGGACAAAGCATGCAAGGTAACAGGTATTAAAATCAAACATTGTTCAATAAAGATGTACAAGGCACATTGCAATAAAACACAGGTGTAAATGTAGGTGTACATCCATAAAGTGCCTAAACTATGAATGTCATGAATCATATTTTAACCGTATTATTCTAAAAGTAGTCCAATGTTCTAAATTTCGCTAGACGGACTTGGTGCGTTGGAGGGCCGCCTAGTGCATAGGCCACCTAGGCGGCCGAATTATTTTTTTTTTTTTTTTTTTTGAAATCTATAATACAAATTTGAAATCTAAACATGTTCTAACTTCTAAATCCATAATAGAATTCATAAAAACAAATGAAATTTCAATGTTCTAAAATCAAGTTCCAATCTTAAAACCCAATCAACATATCCACAAAACACCTAAGCATAAAAAAAATCAAAAAATCAAAAATCAAAAACCGAACAGCCGCACAAGGCCGAACATGCCTGCCTAGCTGCCGAACAGGCCCGAACAGACGCCTAGAAGAGCCGAATAGGAAATTTTCGGTGCGACGAACGGCCGCCTAGGCCGATTTTTAGAAAACTGAAGTTGTCAACTCGCGATACATATCATATATCAATTTGTTTGCATATTGTATCGTGTATCCTGTGATACATTAACTCTTAGAGTTTAGGTATATACTTCTAAATTCATATAGGAACATGACTTAATATAATATTCTCATAAATTTTTATTTGTTTTATCTTTACATCTAGTTCCAAAATCCAAATCATTACGCATACATTAGAAAACTCAACTAAAAGAATCCAATACTACCTGTCAGTCTACATATAGTGTATCATATCAACTGATGCGTAAAAAAATGGTAGTGTATCGTTTCATATCATAACCTACATGGAGAAATTAAACAGTACATTGCTATTCGTTGGGACATTTCATTATGATTCTAGGCCTTACACTATATAGAACTTATAAAAAATTTATTTGTATTTACCCCCCCCCCCCAAATTGCTAATCATACCTCTACTACACCCCCCAAATTGCTAATCATACCTCTACTACACCCCCCCCCCCAAAAAAAAATAGTATTACCCCCATTTCTCAAAAAAAAAAAAAAATTGTGTGGTGGTGGGTGGGGGGGATAACTACAATTACAATTAACATATTATGAAGTAATGAGGGGTAGCACTAATTAAAATAAAAATAGGAGGGTAGTGGATAAATGATTAGCAATTGGGGTGTTAAATACAAATAACTCTAAAAGTTATACAGACAAAATAGCTAGATAGTAATCTTGGCCCTCAAGAAACTACACAAACTTATCTTATTTTCTACACTCCCCCGAAAGCTAGAACATGTAAATGTGAAGAAACATTGAAGAAAGAGAAAGAAATAAAAAAAAGAGTAACCATCGTAGTAGCAAAAATGAAGGTGTGTTCATATGAGCACACGAGGGTGTCTACGTTGCAGCCATTTGGGACACACGAAAGAATCTGAGTTGCGAGTATTTAGTGCAGGCGAGAGAGTAGATGTCGTTGCACAAGAACGCTCGACTAATAGAGTTGTCAGCATGCAAGTGTGCTCAACAAGAATCGGCACATGAATACGCTCAACTAAAAGAGTTTGTCGGGACACGAGGGCCCTTGATTGTGTCGTATAAAAATGTTCGACACAGATAGTAGTCAAGTCAAATAGTCATCATGAATGATAGTAATGCTAAAAGAAAGAGAAACAGGTTGAAACAAAGAGTTTTGGATGGAGAAAGGATGTCAACTTAAACAAGTTGTGGTCATTTTGTGGATAATAGAGGAACGCATAGTTATATGACGGTGCCCTCGTTCTTTTTGTTTTTTTGTCTTTACATGCATTTCCCTCGTCTTACATAAAAAAAATATAAAAAAATGAAGGAATTTGAATACAAGGCCTTGGTTATTGATCCAAGGGTTACAATAGAAAGGGGGATAAGAGTGTTGATCTAGATTGTTGGACCTAAATCCAATAATGGGAGGGGTGATTTGTTGATTTAAGGTTTGTCCATGGGGGATCTAGAGCGATGACAGATACAACGGAAGCATAGGTGGCCCTTGGCGGGGTCGGAGCAGTGTCTGGATCATCAGTGTAGTTGAGCATCATAAGAGGAATTGATATCGAGGGAATTGTTGATCTGAATAACGTGTAGGTAGGACATCTAGAGAGATAGGGTCGATGCCGGAAGTCAATGGAGATTGGTTGTAGGAGATCGCAACATTCTTTAGTGTCATAAACAGTGGTCGCACGGGACAGAGCAATTGCTTAGTTTCGGATCTAGGTCTCCATTAAGGTGGCTACCGGTCGAGGGCATCAAGAAGGAAACTGAAGGAGAGATGGAAGAAAGAAGTGTGCGAACGGACGTATAGAGGCAATCGAGAACATTTAGTTTGACTATGAAGCATGTAGTGTGATGGTGTAATGTGGTGGCACAGATGTACGAGGAAGATGGTTTAGCGGTGGTTGACGGTGTAGGGTTACCAGGATAGGAACAGGAACGACAACGTCAGCCACTTCGGTGATGACGACAACAACAATGACAATCGGCGATGAGGATGGATACGAGGACGGGATAATTGTGGCAAATGCAACGATGGCTAGGTTTGGAGGATTTTTTTTTAATTAGTTTTTACTGTAGTAGTAGTAGTAGTAGTATTTTATTTCGAAAAGAGCAAGGTCAGGATCACCCCTACTCTTATACCATGTAGATAACAAAGACTGCATTGCTAGTTAATAGAATATTTCATTATGGCTCTAGACCTTACAATATATAGATCTTAGAAAAGTGATAAAGACAAAATGTCTAGCTAGTAAACTTGGCCCTCAAGAAACTAATAAACATTTTTTTAACTAAAATATGTATCACATATCGTAAGATACCAACAACATAGGATTTATGGCTTTATGGAGGATGGACTATGTGAAGATAAATGTCATTATAAATATGTTGATGCTCAATTACCAGTACCAATCAGATGCTTCTACCCGGATTATCTTCTCAACTCTGACATTTCATACATCTAGGTATTATATGGTCAGTACTTATCTTGTACTACTAAATCTATTTTTTTCTAAGAATGAAGTTTGGTTAGGATCTCCTTGATGCCATCCTTTCACACAAAACAATCATGTTTTAACATCAAATTATAAAGGTATTAAATGGATGTAGGTTTTATCCTGTTTCATTATGCATATACATATAGTCTCAGCACAATGTCTAAAGGTACCAAATGATAGTAGGTTTTTTCTCCAAGATAAGAGAAGCCGTATCAAGTGGCCCAAAGGAAGAAAAAAAAAGTCAGTTTATTATCAGTTTTTACAATGTGAACCCGTCAATAGCATCTGGAAAAGAGAGAAATAGTTAACACATTCAAGAAGCTGTTGAACCTCTTCTACAGTCTATTTAATATAGTAAAGAAAGAAGGTACAGCACAAAAACAACTGATCCTCGCTACCATCATTTCGGTAATAAGGAATTAATTAATAGGTATTCAAAAATGAAGTCCTACTATCCAGTACATTGACAAGTTATTGTTAGGGGTTTTCCTTTTGGCCTATTTTGACAACACTTTCTGGTACATATCTTCAGGAAATGGGGCAAAAGAATTCTACGCCAACTTGTAAATTTAAAATACTGTAATGAACTTTCTCTTCCAGTATCATATCTGATTGATTATTGGATAAAATAAGAACATATATGTCGCTTAACATACTAAGGCACGAAACACGAAGTTTAAACATTTACACGAGCAAACAATGTCAGATTCTAACATGAGTAAACAAACATGATTTGAGCTAGTAAGCTTACTAAATCAAGATCCTCTTTATCGACAATCTCTATATCTGCAATTTGTCCTTCATAGCGCCGTCTGAGATATGATTCAACCTCTAATTGCATCTTATCCTGCAAAAATTGCACCAAAAAATCTGAAATTATAGAAACAAATATTTAGTCCTCCGGAGAAAGAACAAAAAACTATTTTCGTATAAGTTCACCTTAGTAGCAGCATAAAAGTACGGCGGAAACTTGTACTTGGCTTTAAAAGTGGATCCATCCTAAAAGCAGCAAAATTCGACAACTTTAGAAAAGAAAAAAGTCGAGAAATAAAACCTGCATTTCTTTTCTAGTCTCGGAAGCACGGACGCCTATCCGACACGACACAAAACACACCATGGCCCTCCAGAATCGGTGTTTTTATGGGAAATGTTTACCTGGGAAACGAAGTAGAGGTCGACGCAGCTATAAATCTTGCTCGTTTCCTCGTCTTCCCACGAGGACTGCAGACGGGATCACAAATTTAGGGAAATATTAAGGGACCGAAATGTAAAATTGGTCGTCGAGTGGACACTTACTGGAGCAAGAGTGAGCAGCCATCCGAGCCTCTTCTCCCCTTCGGTGAAGGGATGGAACCCTAGCTTGCTCTCGATGACTTCCTCAGAAGTGAGCCGGAGCTTCTGCTTCGACTGGTTCCACCGGGGGTTGAACCGGTCCTTCCGCTTTCCTTCTCTGTTCATGGTGGATTAGGGTTTCCGATATGGTCGATTTTGGAAGAAGGAGGAGAAGAGAGAAAGAAACACTAGGTTGGAATGGGAAACCCTAATTTTAGTTTATTGGGCGCACAAAGAGATGGGGACGGTGTGCTTTCGAGCATTTTCCCGCGCTTTGCGAAATGGCGAAGATACCCCTCTCGGGTGACTCAATTTGCGGAAGCGGCACTTCAACCCGAACGCCAGGGCCGGCCCTGCGTTTTGGGAGCCCGAGACAGCCGAAATGAATCCGCTTTTAAAAATTAAATTAAATATAACAAAAAAATTGCCATAAGTATTTGAACTAAGGATCTCTAGTGTATAAGTCTAACATGATAACAACTACACCACAGTTGTTTTAAGTTAAAAGTATCTCATGGTACATATTTGTTGTATTTTAGATACATCCATGTTGATGTCTTTCCAGTCTTTGGGTCATGGACTGTTGTCCAACCTTTCTGGGCCAAGGCCACGGTCCGAACTAGGGATGAATATTATTAGATTTTGGACCGAAATCGAACCGAACTGAACTAAATAAGAGATTCAGTTCTAGTTCGGTTTTGATAATACTAAAATTCCTTATTCGGCTTCGATTTAGGTCCAAAATCGAACAAGTCATGCAATTATGTAAATATCCTCAATTTTATGCATATTTTGTAATTAAAAAAAAATGTATTTGAAAACAACAATTATATGTATGTTTTTTGAAGCACAACTCTGATAATTTTAACAACTAGTCAAATTCTTAACCCAACTTTGAAATAGAACAAATGTGTGTATAAAGTTATAATTTTTAATATAATTTAACTACGATTTCAACTTTAGGCTCAACCCACTAAACAATACAAATAGTCAAACCGAATAAACCGAATTTATTTATTTTATTTAAAAATATAAAAAAATTGTGTTTGTGTGTTTTGAGTGTTGTTTCTTCTTGTAAGCTTTCTAGTAATCAATAAAATTCAGTATTCCTCATAAAAGACTCTATTCTCATCCTCTTTACAAAAGCCCTCTTCCTGGTTTCTACTTTTGTTATGAGCCATGTTTATGGCTCAAGGCTGAGGTAATTCTACTTATTCACAGACATGTAATATGATGGCATAGTTATTATTCTCTTGTTATGTTTCTGTTATGGTTTTTATTATGATAAAAGTTGTTGCCTTAGTTAACTACGATAGAGTTAGGACTTGTCAAAGCGATGTGTCTCCAACCTAGTGGGACGGTATCAAAGTCGCGTTGCCTTGTTATGCCGAGATGGCAGTTGTTGGCGTAAATCGTTGACAGTCGTGCTAGGCTTTTAAGATATATCCGAAACTACTAGAGTAGTTAAGTAAGACAATAGAGTAGACCCATGACCTCAGGCTCCAATGAGCCAAGGCATTATTCCAAGAAAACTGTTATTGGAAAAGAAAAGATCTCTAATAGAGACATTCAGATTGAAGACCCAGAAGAAGCCAATGTTTATTCATACAAACAAGCAGTTGAAGCTATAACAATTTTCACTCAGAATAATCATTTTGAAGAAATCCTTTAATTAGAAAAATCGAATATCCCAATGATGGATGATCCATGAAAATTGAAGGAAAAATACTTGAAAACTAATATATTTTTTGTACAGGGTAAAAACCGAAATGTCTATGAAGGTATCATGTTGACAACAAAATCAGTCGAGATAGAACATTTCTATCAAAAGACTAATGATACAACTATTAGATGTATAGGAATACAAACATCTTCCTTACAAATATTTACATCTGTAATTTTGTAAGGGGTAGTTAGTGCTTTATTATTAGCAGCACTAAGTGTCTGAGTAGTTATTTCATAATATTTAATTGGAACAACTCCTTCCTTGACACAATTTATATCTGCACGACTATCAACAAGTGCAATTAAATTAGTTACGTAATACTCATTATTCCATAATTGCTTGTGGTAACACAACTTGATTCAAAACCCATTCTTTTGGGAAATTAATTTCATCCCATCGAATTATTCTATTCGTGGCTACTTTGGATGTAAAAAAATTTGTTTCTACCAAAGTATTTTTACCAGGTTTGGTAATATTCTTTGCATTCGGGGCAATGGTATTGATCAGATAATTTAGACTCATAATGGAGAAGTCGAAGTAAGATTTGCTCCGCATGATATTTCTCGACTATCTATATCAAGTCGAAAATATTTACTCTCTTCTATAGGGTCAACTTCTACTAATAAAGAAAAAATAAATAAAATCAGAATCAGAATCACAGATGATGCAATAACACATCCCTTATATAAAGAAAAGAGCAAAATAGGCTCACCGACAATGTCGGAAATAAAATTTACTTCTATTTATTGGGTTTTACAACCAATCAAGAAACACGGGACATTCTCAATAGAATGTACTACGAAAATGTTGAATTTAGAAAATGGTTTGAAAAAAACTATTCTATTAAAGAAAGGTATAAATTAAAAGATGAATTCTATAATCATCTAGAAAAGAAAAGGAGGATAATACCCTTCGCTGATTGGTTTATCCAAAATTATGTGGATACATAATTGACACAAATTAATGAGTTAGAGGAACATTATAAAGTCTGGAATACTAATACAGGATCAAGTAGCAGTATAACCAGATCAATGTATCCCCCAAATGAGTCAATTAAACTCACTGTCAAAATTATGACAGAAAAAATTGATGTCGTTTCTTTTGTCAAAACAATTGACAGTAAGAAAACAGTTATCAAAGAACTACAAAAAACCTTATGGCAGAATAATTATATTTTATCCAAGTTATGGGTCAATAATTGACCTTAATTGAACATGCTTTAGATAAATTATTGCAGAAATTAAATGCAATAAAATATTTGGATCTTTCAGGAAAATCCTCTTTAAAGGAGACTACTAATATCTCTTTAAAACTTTCTACTAAGGTAAAAGAATTTAAAGTTACTAAAATCCCTGAAGTAACTAAAGAAGATATTAAAGAAATAATTGCTCATTTTAAAAAAAAGTAATCTTCAAACTATCAATGCAGAAGAAAAAGAATTGCAATAGCTAATAGCTTATGCAAAGAAAAAATTCGCTACTATTAGTAATAACACTAATAAAAATAAATTTGCCATTAATAATCTTTCTCAAAGCATTCAGGTTATTAATGGACATTCATCAAATGCTACTTCTGAAGTATCAGAAGATGATCAGCAAATTGAGGAGCCAATTGATGAAGAAATTATTCCCATCAGATTGAGCATCTTAAAAAATGTTTTGCTGAGGCTAAAATAAATAATCCTCAAATTCAGGCAATAAAATATGGTAAACCAAATATAATGAAGTATTACTATCAAAGACCTACTCCTACTGATGTCCTATTTGAAGAAAATGATTCTATAATCCAGAATCATTATAGTGGTGGAGAAATCTATGAATAGAACTTAGATGGTCTTACTGATAAACAAATTCATGATCAGTTATATCGAATGATGATGTATTCTAATATTGCTAGGGCTGTTGGAAATACCGATAAAGACACTGCCCAATTTATTACTTGTGGTTTTACCGGTATTCTAAGGGGTTGGTGGACTAATTGTCTAACTGATACCCAGAGACATGAAGTTTTAAATGTCGTAAAAATAGAGACGAATTTAGAGGTGTTAGTGAGATATCATTCAGAAAAATGGAATGATATTCAGATTAAATATTCAACTATTAAGAAAGAAAATCTTTCTATCATCTAATGCATTCATAAATTTCATGATGATTTACTTAATAAAAAAAAATTATTACGCATTTATTGTAGTTCTGCTAAGACCGTCTTATAAAAAGATGTTAAAAATTTAGCATCTAAGCAAATATTTGCTCGATGACAAGCAAAATTAGCCATATTTGATTTTGATACTGAATATATTAAAGGAACTGACAATTCGCATTCTGATTTTGTAACTCGTGAATTTTTGCTGGACTATGAGCCGAAGAGAGAAAGGGAAGCAACCATGGGTTCCTAGACCCATTACCTCAGGCTCCAATGATCCAAGTCATTATTCCAAAGAAATTGTACTTGAAAAAGAAAAGACCTCTAATAGAGGCATTCAGATTAAAGACCCAAACGAAGCCAATGTTTCTTCACACAAATAAGCAGTTGAAGTTGAAACAATTTCCACTCAGAATAATCATTCTGAAGAAATCCTTCAATTAAAAAAATCGGATATCCCAATGATGGATGATCCATGAAAATTGAAAAAAAATACTTGGAAAACAATATATTTCCTGTACATGGTAAAGACCGAAATGTCTATGAAGGTATCATATTGACAATAAAACCAGTCGAGATAGAACATTTCTATCAATAAACTAATGATTCTCGCAGTGACGTAAATTATAGCAAAATTATTATATGTCACATTATTACTCCACAATCATGGGGACTTCACCCTAATAGAACTAAATTACTAGTTCATCGGGATAAGAATATTAATATGCTCTATTCCTACTGGGATTACATTGAGGCTTTTACTAAAGTATTCTACTTTGATAATAGCAAACAAAAGTACTCATAGTTTGTGCGAATTTGTCCTAAGCAGGACATTCCAGCATGGTTTATCCGTTGGTGGTTACAATTTGGTGCTACTTTAGAAAATTTACCACGATCTCTGCAATAATTATTTGCAGCTTGGGCACAATCTTATCCTCTTTGTCAGAATGTGACCAACTTTTGGAGGGGAAGAGTACTATGTATTTTTATCCATCCAAATTTAACTCTGCCAATGACAGATACTCATCTATTCGAATCTATAACTCTTAATTAAAAATATATGGTTATAATTTCCTTCCTGGATATGAAACTATAGCAGTAATCTATAGGATCCATTATAAGATAATGAATATCATTGCCCCGAATGCAAAGTATATTACCAAATCTGGTAAAACTACTTTGGTAGAAAAAAAATTGTTGACATCCAAAGTAGCCACGAATAGAATAATTCGATGGGATGAAATTAATTTCACAAAAGAATGGGTTCTGAATCAAGTTGTGTTACCACAACCAATTATGGACACGAATATTGATCAGATAATTCAGACTCATGATGGAGAAGTCGAAGTAAGATTTGCTCCGCATGATATTTCTTGACTATCTATATCAAGTCGAAAACATTTACCCTCTTCTATAGGGTCAACTTATACTAATAAAGAAAAAGTAAATAAAATTAGAATCACATATGATGCAATAGCACATCCCTTATATAAGAAAAAGAGCAAAATAGGTTCACCGACAATGTCAATGGGTTTTACAACAAATCAAGAAATACGGGACATTCTCAATAGAATGTACTACGAAAATGTTGAATTTAGAAAATGGTTTGAAAAAACCTATTCTATTAAAGAAAGGTATAAATTAAAAGATGAATTCTATAATCATCTAGAAAAGAAAATAAGGACAATACCCTTCGTTGATTGGTTTATCCAAAATTATGTGGATACCTAATTGACACAAATTAATGTGTTAGAGGAACATTATAAAATCTGGAATACCGATACAAGATCAAGTAGCGGTATAACCAGATCAATGTATCCCCCAAATGAGTCAATTAAACTCACTGTCAAAAATATGACAGAAAAAAATGATGTCGTTTCTTTTGTCAAAACAATTGACAGTAAGGAAACAGTTATTAAAGAACTACAAATAGCCTTACGGCAGAATAATTATACAAATATTTTTATCCAAGTTATGGGTCAATAATTGACCAGAATTGAACATGGTTTAGATAAATTATTGCAGAAATTAATTACAATAAAATATTTAGATCTTTCAGGAAAATCCTATTTAAAGGAGACTACTAATATCTCTTTAAAGCATCCTACTGAGGTAAAAGAATTTAAAGTTACTAAAACCCCCTGAAGTAACTAAAGAAGATATTAAAGAGCTAATAGCTCAGTTTAAAAAAGTAATATTCAAACTATCAATGTTGAAGAAAAAAATTGCAAGAGCTAACAGCTTATGCAAAAAAAAAATTCGCTACTATTAGTAATAACACTAATTAAAATAAATTTGCCATTGATAATCTCTTTCAAAGCATTCAGGTTATTAATGGACAATCATCAAATGCTACTTCTGAAGTATCAGAAGATGATCAGCAAATTGAGGAGCCAATTGATGAAGAAATTAATTCCCATCAGATTGAGCATCTTCAAAAATCTGTTGTTGAGGCTAAAATAAATAATCTTCAAATTCAGGCAATGAAATATGGTAAACCAAATCTAATGAAGTATTACTATCAAAGACCTACTCCCACTGATGTCATATTTGAAGAAAATGATTCTATAATCCAGAATCATTACAATGGTGGAGAAATCTATGAATGGAACATAGATGGTCTTACTGATAAACAAATTCATGATCAGTTACATCGAATGATGATGTATTCTAATGTTGCTAGGGCTGTTGGAAATACCGATAAAGACACTGCCTAATTCATTACTTGTGGTTTTACCGGCATTCTAAGGGGTTGGTGGACTAATTTATTTATTTATTTATCACTAAACAATAGAAATAGCCAAACCGAATAAACTAGATTCGGTTTTGGATTTTTTGAATTTTTATTTATTCGATTTTGACTATTTCGATTCAGTTGAAACTGAATAAACTGAAACTCTCCCCTAGTTCAGACCCGATTGAACTTGGGGGTCTTTTATATATATATATATATATATATATATATATATATATATATATATATATATATATATATATATATATATAATTTATTTATTGATGATAACAAATATGGATACATATATTCTTAAAAATAAAAGTTATTAATCGTCTTTGTTAAAAAAAAAAAGGTAGTCGGGTCTAAATCAGATATAAGAACAGATGGATACGAAAATAAACAAATGTGAATATGCATCAAATATTAATAAACTTTTAATAAATTAAATTCTCAAAAGAAGTAATGACTTCTTTAGCTATGTGTTACTTACCTTTATTTATATATGACGATTGAGATATACACTGTATACTATCTATTTTTTTAAGAAAATTATACACTTCATATATGATAGGTTTAGTAAATGTTATATAATGTTAGAAGTATAAAATAGTATTCTTATGTTAATATAGTATATATGAATTTGTATTTTCTGATCCATATAAAAAAGTGGAGTGAAATCGTAATATGTATATTTATGTTAGAAGTATAAAATAGTATTCTTCAACTAACTATCATGTTTCGCTCCTAGAATACAGCGAGCCAAGTACATAACAAACATCACAGGCTATGCGACATAGAACAAACCAGTATTCACAGTTGTTGTCTCTAAAGTTATATTATAGATTTACCATGGTCATCTATTGCAGGATATGTATAGTATTTCTGGAAAAATTATATTCTAAAATATAAATATATAATTACATAATTATATCCCATTAACAGAAGACTATCCTGAAATATATACAAATACGTATATACCTTAACTGATAAAAATTATAAGATCAAAATTCATCATGTCCACCTCCCGTTCCCGCTTTCCAGCTCTTCTTCACGTAGTTGTTTTCTCCGAATAATTCTTAAAATCTACTGAATAATATTAGGTCGTCAAACGACACGCAAGTCCTTGGTTCAAAAACAACGAGGAAAGTGAAAAATAAAGAGAGGATATGATTGAATTGTGTTCCGATCTATTAAGATATTAATTAGATTTATGATTATATATTAATTATATTTAGGATTAAATTTTTTCTATTATATGGTTACATATTTCTTCTCCTACTTTTATACGGATATGGATCTGTTTTCCATCTATATATATTCATAGTTGTATTGCTCTTTTGATAATCCATTAATAAAATTAATATTGTTGTTTAGTTTCATGATATCAGAGCCTAGGGATTCTCAATCCTAGGATCGTTCGAAATATCTTTCTGTAGTGCCCCGCTCCCCGCACTGGAGCGCGGCTAAGAAAAATTGTCGGTATCGGTTGATCGAAACAGATTGAATCAAATTTTTTTTCTCGTTATGGATTGGTTTCTTCGGAATCAAGTATCATATTCAGTGGATTGTGTCTCGAGGAATGACTGTTTTAGCATACATGTGTTAGAGTCTAACTATTCACGCATTTGTATAACTATGGACACCTTTTTGCATAAGATTTATATGTTCTTCGAACAATTGTCGGGGCATCGAGATCGTATTGGCCTAGGAGGAACGGTACCGACGTACTAGCACATGTAGCTGTGCTGACGTACTAGCACTGGTGATTCAAAAAAAATTGGTGGAGCTCACAACTTCACTTAATGGATCGTCGTATAACCAAGATACGATTCAGGATGATTTTTGGTGCCATTGACTTTCATATAGAGTTAAGCTGCATGCTAACGTTAATCTTCATCCAAGCCCATTAAAAATGGAGTTATTAAACGTACCCCTATTTTAATTCTGTTTACCCCTTCCTTATTGTTAGAATCTTTGAGCAATCTAAAAAATATATTATAAAATTAATCTATGAGTTTACCCCCACAATTGAATTTCTTTTAAGATAAACATCTCTCTAATCAATTAATTAAATGCTAAAATTAAAGTATTTAATCAGTTTAAAATGTAACTGATAGGCATGTTGACTCCTACATAATTAAATGTACATGTGCAAGAAGATTCATACTTAAATCACTTTGCACACATAGGAATAATATGGTTCATGCTGATTAACTATGTTAAAATATAATGTAATCAGTTTGTCGATATACATGTTTTCAAGTATTTTAAATATAAATAATATGGTTCATTGTGGTTAACCATGTTATATAATAAAATCAGTTTTTTGATAGACATATTTAAAAATATTTTAAATGTAACGCTAATAGACATGTCCACATTTTTTTAGTACATCTTCTATCGGTTGCTAATTTTTAGAAGGGTCAATGTCCACTCCAGCCAACTTGGCCATCCACTATTCAACAATTTTAATTACCTGAAAAATAATTTTGGAGCTCTGCATTTTAATAAAATTTATAAATTATGAAATATAGGAGTAAAATGAAATGAGGTAAACTGATTTTTTTTTAAAGGTCAACTTAATAAAGTCAACAAAAAGGTAAACACAATGAAAACATGGGTGCATTTAACAACACACATTGGAAATGTTTGCAGGAACGAGTACACGATACACTTTTATTATATTAAGCCTAACTATTGTCTTCTGTAGGGACACCCTTGAGATACATTCTTTTTTAGTTCATTATGAATGATATCGCTACTTTGACATGAAAGAATGGTAAGAATTGAATAATGTCAACTCTATTGCGTGACACATTTATGCTTATTGACACAAATATGCTCATGTATTTCATGCCATATAACTGATCATAAGACAAGATTAGAAAGTCCACATATATTTGATGATGAGTCGGAGGAGCACCACTGCCTCATATGTGCGAACATTGTCCTTATTATATTTTACACACAGTTGCTAGAGTACCAGACTTTATGTAATTTATCTCATTGTGACATGTATATTATGTATCTTGTTACGTCCTTATGTAGGGGTGAGCATCGGTTCAGGTCAAACCAAATTGTATAAGTAAAAACCAAACCAAAACGAACCATATTTGTGCAAAACCGAAAATCGTATTTGAAAAATCTGAACCAAACTGAATCAAACGGTTTGGTTTTTGGTCTGTTTGGTTCAATGGGCTCACATGGGTCGGGCCTTCTAAGCCAAATTTACTAAAAAAAAATAAGAGTAAATTTTTTTTCTCTTCATATTTCACATTCTTATAGCTAGAGCAACAGTAAAAAAAATTCGAAGTTCCAATTTCTCATATTACAACTTCTACCATCAGAATACATTTAAATAATTCTAATGATTAATTACAAAGGGACCAAAAAAATAACTTTATACTGTAATAACTTCTCCCATCAGCTGGAACTACTTCCCCAATCAGTGAAGCATGAAGTTCCTGATAGAAAACATAGCACCCCATTTTATCAAAACAGCAAACAGCACCATACAGTTCTCAACTTGAAAACCCAATAATATTTGCCACACTCAACTCTTCCCTGAAGCATAATGAGCAACATCAGCATCTAAGTTAAACACAAGCTTATTATTATTATTATTATTATGGTAAACGGAATATGGACCATATTATTCATATTTCTACATGAGTTATGTACATGTGGACCAATAGAAATAGAGTGTACTAGTACACATAGAATGTAGGATTCTATTCCTATTGGTCCACATATGCATGACTCATGTAGAAATATAAACACTACGACTCATATTTCATTTACTACTACTATTATTATTATTATTATTATTATTATTATTAGCAAGAGAGAGAAATACCATGGCCCAAGACCAAACTGACATCTTTCATAGAATGCATACCTTTAAAACGTTGATCCGTTGTAAATCAACATTCTCACCATATCTGCTATTGAATCATTAAAGTCATGAGCAAATATAATGACCACAACATCAATAATGGAAGTACGCTAGCCATATTGCTTACAAACATATACTACAAGCAACACCAATAATGGAACTAAGCAAGCCATATTGCATATGTTAAGTACATATGACGCCAACAACCTTTCTGTACAGCTTAAGCCCCTTACCAATAATCATATACAAATCGTACAAAGACAATTTTTACCTACTCTCCGTTAGCAATGCAAAATTAAAAAAAATTACAATATGATTAGAAGCTAACACTTAAAAGCATCAAGACTTGCTGGAGTTACAATAACACTTGAAAGCAGAAATACATCATTTGTGTTCTTCTAGTAAACAACTTCTTAAGAATACAGTTAGCCTCTTAAAGAGAATCCCCACTTTATTCATCCATATATAGTATATGATTATTGATAATCTGTAGCTATTCTTACACACGATTCTAAAGCTAGAGTACGATCCTATAGTGTGTAAGGGAGGTCAAGTTGTGTATTGGGTAAGACTGGCCCGGTTCGCAGTCGGGTTTGACCGAATTCGGGTCGGCCCAATCCGGTGGAGAGAGCGGCCGGACTGTCGGATTGGCACGCGATCCAGTCCGGACCCGTGACCCGGTCTGCGGTGGACCGGATCGGGCCGGCCCAGTTTTTTTATAATTTTTATAATTTTTTTTACGTTTATTTATATATATTTTATATAAAATATATATGATATAACTTATAGGTTAATAAATTCAAGTTAAAATTTATAGGTTTTTGTTACTAAGTTAATTTTGTATAATTTGAAATTTATAAGTTATTTGTTATAATTTTTTTTTATAATTTATGTAAAAATTTATATAAACATTAAGTAAGGAATTTTTATTTGATTTCTTTATATCAATATTTATATAACTTTAAGTATAAGTTAAGTTAAAATCTAAATATTTAGATGTTGGAATTTATTTTCGATTTTTTTTAATTACTTATAAAAAAAATGTATAACTTTTTTTTTGATTTAAATATAAATTTATAACTTGAAATTTAAAGAAGTTATTTATATAGAAATAAATAAGTTAAATGTAAACAATTAAGAACATTAAGTAAGAAAAAGCTGAATTTCTTTTAATAATGACAATAAAATTCTAAATGTATTATAACATTAAGTAAAAAAAAAATTAAAACTTGTAAATGATATTTTATTTGCATAAAGCTTGTATAAAAATGTACAAGTCATTTCAAAAAATTTCGTCGTCCGTCGTCTGTCGTCCGTCTTTCGTTGAAGTTTGTTGCTCAGCTCCTCCTTCAGTAGCGTCATCCATAGTAAGATATAGAAAGTCCAGCTCTGAGATATCGGCACTTTCATCTCTTGAGTCTTGAGTTCTTTTTTCAGCACGGGTCCAATCATGAACGCAGACACAAACTTTCAAAATATCTGGCAGCAACCGACTCCTCTTCTTGCTTAGCATCATTGAACCTGCACAAAAATAAGATTTAGATGCTACCGTGGACACTGGGACCATTAGAATATCACGTTCTATAGAAGAGAGTACATGATAAGTTTTTTCGTGTCTATTCCTCCATTCTAAAATTGAATAATAAGATGAAGAGTCCACTACCAGAAAAAGTCAAATTAGCGACGTCAAAAAACGTCGCTAAATGACAAAATAGCGTCGCTAATCACGTTTAGCGACATAATTAGCGATGTTTTACAGAAGTTGAAACTCAGCATGTCGCTGAAAGGAAAAACGTCGCTAAACGTCGCTATACCGACGTTTTTAGCGACTTAAATGTGTCGCTAAATTAGCGACATTTAGCGACGCAGCGTCACTAATTAGCGACGTAAACAAACGTCGCTAAACGTCGCTAATTAGCGACTTATATAGCGACGTGACAACGACGTCTTTCATGACCTGGCAGTACTGCCATGTCAGCATATTGCGACGTACATTGACGTATTTAGCAACATGTTTAGCGACGTCATTAGCGACGTCTATTAACGTCGCTAATTAGCGACGTATTTAGCGACGTGTAAAAACGTCGTTAATATGTAGCTAATTTTACAAAAAAAATAAAAAAATGAAACTGAATTATTTCCAAACTATTATTCCTGCTATTTATGAATTTTTAATTAAAAATAGACCCGGAGCAACCCTCCGTTGAATTCTCTGGGTTCGCCGACCCCTTCGGTGGAACACTCAACACCGGTAAATTAACATCATTTAATATGAATAAAAAGTATCACAGTCATACAATACACACAAATATTATAGACATACCTGGAGCAACCCTCCATTAAATTTTTTGCGTACGAAATAACACAAAAAGTATATAAAATATCACAGTCACACAATACACACAAAATAAAAGTATCACAGTCACACAAAATGCATAATATATAAGTATCACAGTCACACAATGGGCATGATATATAAGTATCACAATCACACAATAACCACAATAAAAGTATATGAAATATCACAGTATCAATCTCGAGGATATCCAATACGCTGGGGCACATACCAGTCCCTCAGATACTGCGCATAAACAACGTCTATGTGATCAATCTCCGCTATAGGTGCTAGGTGACTGGAACTCCCCGTCTGAGATACAGCCGCTATAGGTGCTGGGTGACTGTAACTCCCCGTCTGAGATACAACAAGTGGTATCTCTTCCTCCTTAACAGTATGAGGTATCACTTCCTCCTTAACAGTATGAGGTGTCTCTCTCATGGGTGCCATCTGGTAAGATAGATAAAAACAAATAATATAATTGATAACATATATTACTTAAGACATACCCTTAATAATACAGAATGGAAGAATTAGATGACTCACAAAGCCGATCCCAAAAAATTAAAATAAAACTCTGTTTTTGTTGTTGCAACAACTTTACAAGGAGCTCGTACCCTTTCCAAAATTTTGTGTTATGATATTCAACCTCACCGTGTATCAATCCAAATTGATGTCATGCAATATTTTGTTTATCTAAATTCAACCTACATAGACTTGTGTTATGATATTCAACCTCACCGTGTATCAATCCATAATGTTCCAATTTTTAATCTCTGATTACAAAGAAATTTATGAAAGAAAACAAAATAGTATAACCAGTTTGAGATCATATAGTGATTTTGCTTACTTGAATTTGTGAATCTCACTAGCAGGTTATGTATTACTATGAGCATGGAAAAAAGCCTAATACTTACTCTGAGATCCTTAAACGATACAAATGGCTGCTTCCCAATAAGACTTGTGAACCCTCTCCCATTGAGATTCATGAATCCTCTAATTAAACACAACTATGGGGGAAAATAATGTTTTGCCTGGTTATTATAACATAGTTAACCTTCTTCACAATCCTAAGGTACAGAATTAGCAATTAAGAATGTGGGTAAATACAAATAACTCTACTTTATTCTCTACTATACCAATTCAAAAATCCCATATTGGAGCCAAGTAATTGAAAACCAAATATAGAGCTGATAGGCCCAAACAATGTGTATTTGTCATTGATCTCTAGGAATATTTTGTCCAATCGCTTTAAAAATTTTGATACACAATGTGAAAGAAATGAGGATATTGGCCATTGCACTTGGGGGATAAGTCTGATGACATATCCTTCTATTTACCCAAGTCAACTTCTGGTTCTCATATATGCCATTCCTAATCAAATTCATAGCTATCAAAAAATAATATGTAACCTGACCATATCTGTTCAGTGTATTGTTTGTTTCTTCTTTTGGTAGAAAAGTAAGCATTGTTGCATTCTCAATCTATGCATTTAATAGCCTTTCTTGTTTAAGGACAACTTTAGTTTATATCCTACTTAGAAGAAGCTGAGTTTACTGGCCTGAAGGGTTGCTCAAACTTGCCAAGGTTACAAATCTGAAAGAAAAACTAAATTGTACAACGTATGATAGGAACTAAATTGTACTGATTGACACAGCAAAAATTCTCATATTGATAATTTTTACTATCTTGATTTGTAGTAACATGTTAGCTCATTCTTTATCTTATACTCTCTTTTCTCGGTTAGTTCAGTCAGCTAGTTTTTTCCATTGAAGATATTTACATCATAATGAATTTATTTCATCATGGTGTTGATATTTTTACTATCTTGATCGAGAGTGGGTTTGAAATTTGGGAGAGGGAGAGGGAGAGATCGAAGGAAATGAGGGGAATCAACCCTAAGTAAAAAATTTAGCGACGTTCTAGCGACGCCAATAATGACGTCACTAATTTAGCGACGTCTTAAACATCGCTAATGATGTCGCTAAATGTCCAAAATATATATGTCGCTAAAAACGTCGCTAAACGTCGCTAAATAAAATATATTAGCGACGTTTAGCGACCTAAATTAAACTTATAGCGACTAATCTTTTAAAAACTGAATAAAAGTCGCTAATGTAGAAGCATAAAAAATATGCTGAGGAATCATACGCGTAAAATCCGCCACATGCAAGAAGCTGCGTAAAACAGAGCTCCAGCACTGGGTGGCGTAAGATATGACTTCAGAGCCATTGGCGTACAGTGGAGCTTCATCGCTAGTACAACGTAAAATATAGCTCCAGAACAACCCGTGTAACGCAGATTTCTAGACTGCTTCAGCGTAAAAAGGTTGTCACATCGCCTTTATGGCGTAAAACCCATCCGCTTTTAATGCAGTGGGAAATTGTACGAGGAACTCTTCGTATTCCTCGAACGAACCTGTCAGATCATGCAGTGAACCTGACTTCTGACAACGAGTACAGTACGACCATCCAGACGACGGCTGTAACGATGATTCTGCACAGAACTCCAAAACTGTCGTTTAGCGACACCAACCTCGATGTAAGACGTTATTTACGCATTCAAGGAATACGCTGCCTAGTTTTATACAGGAATATGTGAGCTTTACGCTCAGCAGAAGACAAAACAAACCGCCACGTCAAAAGTTGCTCTTCGTACAGAGCTCGAGGCAAGTCTCTACAGTTAATGCGCGTGATGGGGGCAGATCTCTGCATTTAATGCATGAGATTTGGTTCTATTTTCAAAGACCGGGTGAGCCATAATTATGGCTAATACGTCCACATTATCACCTCTGTATATTATGCCATCAAGCTATTTTCTGCTATAGGAGCACGCTGTATGCTATCTCCTTGAAATACGTCGATCTGGCTATTTTTAGCTATAGGAGCACGCCGTATGCTATCTCCTCAGAATACGCCAACTCAGGCTATGTTTGCATTAGTGCATGATAAGGCTATTTGGCTCAGAATATGCTCGAGACTCCAGTCAACATCGAGCTTTACGCAGAATTGGGCTTCTACGCCTACTTGGCTTCTATGCCAACCTGACGACTTCTACGCCTACTTGGCTTCTATGCCAACCTATTTGGCTTCTACGCCAAACTTGATAACTATTTGGCTTCTACGCCATGGTGAAAGTCATTGGCTTCTACGCCAACCTTTTCTACGCGAGGGACAGTTACCTACGCGGCTTGTATGCCGTGATCTTCGCAACAGTTATACGCATTATCTCTTAATGGGACACGCATCACACGCTTATTCAGAAGATCATTTATACATGGGTGGCAGTTATTATAACCGTCGCGTAAAAAGTGCCACACTCTCCACTGTCCGGCTTCTACGCCGACTGGACGGTTACTGTCACTAAACTCTATAAATAGAGACCTCCGTCCACGGAAGTTCGGGGTCAAAGATTTTGGAAGGTCGGAAAATGGTGGTAAAACAGAGGTCGAAGATTTTGAGAAAAAAATCGAAGAACAGAGAGAAAAGAGCACAGACAGAGAGTAGTGATCGACGATTTTGGGCATCAAGCACCCACTCCCCTTTGCAATCTTTGAAGCTTCTCCGTCTTCTACAGCACTTCTTCATCATCGTGTGGTCCAAGGGACAAAGTGATCGACCGCAGATCAGACTCCTATAGAAATTTTTACCCAGATTAAATTTTGTACTTAACATCCTCATATATGATTAATAGTACTTCTTGTTTGTAAACCAAAGAAAAGGTTTCGTATAAACCTCTTTTTATTTCTTTCGTTTATTATCAAACACAAGATGGCGACTCTGCTGGGGATAGCTTTCTCATCTGAGGAGAAAGCAATTTCTCAACACTATGAAGTATCAGTAGGATCAATGAAGAAGACCTTGGTGGTACAATTCGACCAATCTGCCTACGAAGCATGCTTCGAGCAGGGGGTAGCTCTCATTCCCTCTCTGTCCAAGATAACAGAAAATTGCGTAAGGTGTGGATGTCCCGGACATCTCCTACCATTCCTGCCGACTCTCTGGTTTCTCCAACCAACAAGGTTGTAGCTTCGCAACCTTCACGCTCTGCGCATAAAATTCTGTCTCCCGTCTGTGACATGGCAGACAAAACTTCTGGCAATGCCTCAGTGCTAGTCCAGAAGTCGACTCCGTGCCTTGCGCGTAAAACTCAGTCTCCCGTCACTGGCGGATCAGACAAAACTTCTGGCAATACCTCAGCGTCAACCCAGAAGTATACATCGCGCTCCGCGCGTAAAAACTCGTCTCCGTCGCTGGCGGGGCAGACGTAGTTCTGACAAGGCCTTAGCGCCAAATCAGAAATCTCAAAAGTGCTCCGCGCGTAAAAATGCATCTTCCCTCCGTGTAAAAGCAGATGGTCCCTGCAATCTACGCAAAGGAAAACAAGTGGCGGATTTCTCGACCTCTCGGCTTTTACGCCATCAAGAGAAGAGTCTACCCGCTCTTCAGATTACGCGAAACACGGATGGCAGTTTGAGGACTTTCTCAGTTTTACGCCAACCTGACCAAAATCTCAGATTATGCCAGGACAAGCCTCTCGGTGTAAAGAAGACTCTGTTGGTGGATAGATACGCTCCTCATGGATCATGTGCTGCTCACATGGCTGAACTGTTGTATTCCTATGGCAGAAAAAGACTTGGGATCCCCAATATCCGCATTCCAACTGATGTAAAAAGGTAGAATAAGCCTTCGTCTTCTTCTTCTTCTTCTGTTAATCCTCCTGACTTGCGTGAATTTCTGATCCAGAAACGCAAAGATAGAGGATCTTCCAACATGTCTATTACACCCCCTAGGGAGCACTGTAATAGTCACAAAGTTGTAGTTAATTATTGCTGTTCTAAAGCAAAACGATCAGTTTTTGAACGGTTGAACTACTCTTTTCCTTTACAGGAAGAAGCGCCTATATTTGCATCAGTGAACATGGCTTCACACGTTCCTAAAGGAAGGTCAAATTCAAGACGTCATCCCTCTAGAACTCCAAGCCAAAGAAGATTCAACAGGCTCCTTGAGAACATTGAAGCTGGGGTGTTCTGAAACACCCGTTCGAGGTCACGACAACCGGCTTCGTATTCTTCTGATTCTGACACTGGGGGTCGCCAGTTTCCCGAATCAAACGCTGAAAGTATAGAGTCAATCTCTACAGAGACCTATACTAACCCTTCAATGACATCAAGAGAAATATGAGTCTATGCCATTGAAGATGAACACGAAAAGGCTTTCCCATCAGGAAGTACTGAGCAACGCATCACTGTGTTCGAGACATCTCTGAAAGAGATACAGTCCATGATGGAGAATATGCACCAGATGATGCTGACTCAACACACAACTGCTATAGCTCAAGCATCGGTCCCTCCGACTCAAGTACGTGTGGGGGTAGACTTACCACCACCCAATGCGAACCAGGAGCCTGCTCTAAATCAAGAGTCAGCAGCTCCTCCACTTCCTAATTCGCAGAATGTATTGCCTCCTGTTGGAGTTACAATACAACCGATCTCTCATTACTCCGCGGTCCCTCTATCGGCTGAAGATCCGATGCAGGCAGTGTGAGAATTGAAAGCCCAATTTGATACCTTAAAACATAAGGATCAGCTCAAGAAATTGGGAATCAACCAGCCTTACCCAGCTATCTGGGACGAGATCCCTTTCTCTCATAAATACAAACCACAGACTATGTCTTTGTTTGAGGAAAAGACATCACCGAGTCAGTACATGAACTACTTCAGTATGATGACGGTGTTATTACAAGGGAATGACGCCCTTCTCACTCGAGTATTCAAAGGCTGTCTCTCGGGAGTGGCTTATCAGTGGTACCGTAGTCTTGCGGACAATTGCATCACTTCCTTTGAAGATTTCAAGACTCTGTTCTTCGCTCGATTATATGAAGGAGGGATGGACATGTCTATGTCCTCTCTCATCGAAGTGAAGCAGAAGGATAAAGAGAATATTCGCACCTTCATCGAACGTTTTCGTCAAGCCACTTTGCAAATGCCTCCCGGAGTTCCAGACTCGACATTGGTGGACATTTACAGGAAGAACCTTCTTCTAGTGATCTCGGTGTTCACAGGACCATATCAGTTCCATGATTGGCCCTCGTTCATCATCTCAGTGGTAGCCGCCGAAGACAACAGTCGGAAGGCGCGTGATAATGGCATCCTGATCTCTGCCTCCGATAGAGGCAAAAGGTCATCCTCCAATAGCGACCATCCTCGTGGTTCCAAAGGAAAAGAAGCTCTGGCAATCAATACGTCCAGGCAAAAGACTGCGGCAACCACACAAACGAAACCTGGGACTTCCAGGCCCATTGAAGTATACTCTTTTGACGACGACGATATTTCGAGCATATTCGAGTATCTAGTCAAAAGTGGCAAGATTACCCTCCCTGAGGTAAAGAGGCCTAATGAAGTTGGCAGTACCAACAACCCCAAGTACTGCATTTTCCATAGGTACATACATCATCCCACAAAAGCATGTTATGTACTAAAGAGAAAAATCCAGGAGTTGATCGACGCTAAGGCCATCATTCTGCACAATAGCGAGAAGAAGGTCACAGCCAACATGATCTCTCTTTAATTTGGCAATCTGCCTCCTCAATAAGTTTCGGATGGTGTTGTACCTATTTCCCAAACAACGATGAACATTGTTAATCTTCCTCCGGCCAGGGGTCAAAATCATAACATGGTACCTCTAACTACCCAGCGTTGCGAGATTATGTGGGTTCATCCAGATCTGGTGTCAGAGATCGAGGAAGAGACTCAAGCTGCTAAGGCTAAGTCTAAAAAGAACTTGAAGCGTAGACCATGTCATATGGTTGCGATATCCTCGACATCAGAAGAAGAGGTTTTGGCTACCGGAACCCGTTCAGGGAAAGCCTACCTCAAGGACTATGGAGAAAATCAGGAAGATGCACCGACAGACACTTCAGCTGCCAAGCCTTCAGCACCTGAACCTGTCGTACCAGAGGCCGGTCCTTCCAGACCAACTTCGGTGGACAAGGGCAAGCAAAAAGAAGTGCGCTTTGATAAACCTTTGAAGAATATTCAGAACAAAGGTTTAGAAAAGCCATATAACTTCGACATCCTGGCCCAGTTGGCTCATACACCAACCAGATTGTCCATTTTTGAATTACTCAAGCTCTCCAAAGACACTCGTCAAGCCCTGAGTGAAGCATTAATGCAGGCGAATGCATACTTGACCCAGCTCAAGTCCCATGATGAAGAACCTGTGGCATGTCCTCAATGCTATAGTGTGATGGAAGTGGTCCCGAATATCACTTTTACTCAAGATGACATGCTGTTGAAACATAACAAGCATGACAGACCCCTCTATTACGTCGGATACGTCAGTTCCACGGAGGTTGACCGGATTCACATAGATCCGGGAACATCGATCGGTATCATTCCTCATAGTCTGCTCAGACCGCTGAGAATTCCTACCAGCGAATTGGCTTACACCACCACTGTAATCGTGGGCTTCAACGCCAGAAAGAGTAAGCCGTTGGGAAAGATTCGTCTGTGGATCCAGATTGGCCACCTCAGATCAGTGGCTACATGCTATGTCATTGATTCAGAGGTGTCCTATAATATTTTACTGGGCAGACCATGGATCCATGATCACAATATCGTTCCTTCGACTCTACACCAATACTTTAAATATGTAGACGCCCAAGGAATAGTACAAACAGAGTTTGCTGACCTTAACCCGTTCAAAGGAGTAGAATCCTACTACTTCGATGCCATGTTGTACACCCAAGACTACATGGAGGAGGTGTCAGGCAAGACAGAGGAGGAATCCCACCGGGAACCAGAAAAACCCTCTGCCGAACAGCCTCTATCAATCAAGGTGAAAGGGCGGACCACTGGTCCGAAAGGCATGCAACCTACGACTATCCACTTGAACAAAACCAAGTCAGGGAAAGGAGATGATCCTCTAGTGATTACTTTGAACCAGAAGCCTCCAGCTTTGGTTGTCAACCTTCGGCGCAACAAACAGCTGACTGATGTAAATATGACCAGGAACGTCGTTTCCGACGATAATAAAGATTCTCCTACCCAGTACACGGACGCTCAAATTCCAAATCAGGAATCCTCTCCCCATGATGATATAGAATCTATAGCACAAAAATTCTTGGAAGCTATAGACTCCTATCATCTGTATGTGTGGGAAGTAGTGTCACCATCTAATATCATCACGACATATGGGCCACATGAGGATTCTATCTTTATTGTCCCGCCTACTCGCAGCAATCAGCGTCCAATAGTCTTCGGTCTCTTGTGCAATGAACCGACTGTACAAGAGGATTCTCCCGATGACGATGCTGGTAAAATGCAGGTTCACACATATAGCCCTCAAGCTTTGAAGATTATGCAAAGTATGGGTTATGACTTGAAGTTGGAACCAGGCCTCAACTATGGGAAAGGTAGGCGAATGTCGTTGCACGGTGATCCCTACTGTCAACAAACTCGTTATGGGTTAGGGTATACCACCTCCCTTGCAACTTCTGAGTCAAATGAGGATATCTCGTCCTCATCTCAAGATGGCTCATCGTCTTCCGGCTTATATGGTAATCTCGAACGAGCATTATCAGTAAATACGGTATTGACAGAGTCCTTCGAAGCAGACGAGCAAGAATCTGAACTCTTTGAGAATGACTCTTGGGCTCAGCAAATGGATACACAATGGGAACTCTGGTTCGAGCAGAGAGAACCGCCCACTGAAGATAAAGTTATCCAAATCGATGTTGGGGATGAACTTTCGCCAACGCCGATATTTATCAGTAATAATCTTTCCGAGGAAGAAAATGAAGAAATAATCCAGCTGATAAAAGAGTATATCGACGTCTTTGCGTGGAACTATTAGGATATGCCAGGACTCGATCTGTCACGCCCCAGTCCCAAAATGTCAGAAACTAGGCCACGTATCACTGGCCAGCTGACACGTCACTAAGGGCTTAATCTATTTTGAATAGACCCATAGGGACGTGCTACGCTGTCCTAAGATACTACAAGAATAACACAGGCAAAACTATCTCATCCACAACAAAATGTCAGAAAAGCAAGTGCTGAATATATATAAAACTTAGTCTGATACAGTACACAACTGGTGAGATTACAAGCCTACTACAAAAACTGATAATAGCGCAGAAAAATCAGATAGACTAAGCAGTGTCTATCTGATCAAAACATCTCCATCTCCAGGTGGCAGGCCTCTAGGGTCAAGCATACTCTGAGGGTGTCTCCTCGAGCTCCTCCTCGGTAACACATCTAGCCTCCTGATCAGGGCCGTACACAGTGGGATAGAAAGCCTCGTCTAGATCTGGCAGGGAACCAGGTCCTCAGTGGGACATAACAAGATACAGAAAATGACATGCCATGTATGTAAATACTGAATAAAGAAAATAAATACAGGTGTGCTAATCATTCTAAGTGAAATGCAAGTAAAGACCTTGTAATACGCATGGGATTGTGTCGGCTAGACATATGCTGACGTAGTTCACCAATCGTGGGGACTGGCTAGTATATGTGTCATATGCCCCCTGACTCAAGGGAACTCTGCAATCGACCATCATGGTACGAAAGTATAAAATATTTATGGAGGGGGTATCCCATATACGTCTACTAGTTATCCTTCCTATCCCAATAAAACTAAATGTCAAGTCATACTATTCCTGAATTATTCTAATCCGTGATGCGGGTCACACGTACTGGTAGCTAATCAACTACGCAGCTCGCATCCCAATATGCATTACAACCATGTTGCGTGTTCCCGTGTTAGGGTCTAGGAGAATATTAGAATACTCTCACAGCAAATGGTGAGTCTGTAAGACTAAGTTAAATATGCTAATGTCAACGTATCAGTTGACTGTACCCAAGGCAGTCTCAGGTAATCATGGTATATGAAATTCAGGAACAAAGCAGATATCAATAATTGAATTTGAACATTAACTTGGCAAGGTATACTTGCCTACTCCCTGATAGTACTGAAAACTTGATCTCACAGTCAGGGTTGAGGGTGCTTGTGACTGGGGGTCACTGGCTGTGCTGAAGTTGGTTTCTGTTAAAAATAGACATGGTTCGTGAATATCATGGTTGTAACATAAAGCATATATATATACACATATATAATATAGATATATATATATATATAGTATGTATATATATAGATATAATATATATAGCAGTATATATAGTATATAAAGAACAGACAATGCAGGTATAATATATAGCAATTATAATAGTAGCAGGGTATATCCACTGCTATATACATATAATAATATAATTTATCAGGGTGTATCCACTGATATAATAATATAAATATTCAGGGTATATCCACTGATGTAATAATAATATAGATAAAATGAATTGACAGGGCAGGAATGTAATTTTATATAATAGATAATATATTTATGTACATATATAATAAATTGAAGACAGTGCAAGAATTGTAAATGTATATATATATATGTAGAGCTGTAATATCCAGCTTAGTAATATATAATATTATGTAATAAATTGAAATGACATTGCAAGAATTAAAAATATATATATAATATATATATAAGCTGTATTATCCAGCTGGATATTAATATATATATAGATAACATATATATATAAAATTTATATATATATATAATAGGTGCAGGAAATAAATTAAGTGCAGAAATATAAAAATATACATATATACATATGCTGTAAATGCAGGAATTATATTAAGTGCAGAAATATAAAATATACATATATACATATGCTGTATTATCCAGCAATATTTATTAATAATAATATATTTAATACATAGCATATATATAACATATAAATAATATGTTATATAATATTATATACATATTAGTATACATATTATATATAACTATATATATTTATATATATGTGTATACACATATTTGTATATACTATATATATATATATATATATATATTATATATATTATATAATATATATATATATATATATATATATATATATATATATATATATATATATAACAGAATAAAAATGCATAATATAACATAAATAATATGTTATATATAAATATAATATATATATACATAAATATATATACATAATATGTTTTATAAATATATCTATATATATTATAAATATATAGGTATAGTATTCATATATATATATATATATATATATATATAATATATATAATATATATATATATATATATATATATATATATATATATATATAAAT